>JBBBDQ010001516.1:430000-752500 GCA_037127315.1 Ascarosepion bandense | reverse complement strand
TTCGTAATTTGTTTTGCGAAAAGTTTACATTTTATTTCTGCCCCTAAAAGAAACATAGACTTGAGAACTTTACAATTTTAAAGAATTTCTCACGTTTTATATGGATGAAGATTTCAAGTGAAAAAATTAAATTTTGTTGAATGTTATCTTATCTAAAAGGCATCATTCCAGACGCTGGATTTGAGGAAATTTATGCCTGCCTGTTTGTACACCAGGTTCATTTTTACCAGTGGTTGGAAGATTTCCAATTTGAAGACGAAATGTTTTTTAGGGGGTTGTGTTAGATTTTGATAAGAAACGACTGATTTTAATTACCCCTGTGTACAGATATTTCATAACAAATTTACTATAAGACATACTGAAATTGAACATAGATTAGGTTACGCTAGTCATAGTTTCACCCTACACCGTAAATTGATAAAAAACCAAATCCAAAACACTAAAATCTAAAATACTAAACGTTCGACCCATGTGATTTCCATATAGATTGATTTCGTTAATGGAACCAAACACGTTCAAAAATACTTAAACAATCACTGGTTCACAACAACTTTCTCACAGCGATGATCATAAGTTTCACCGAATAAAGTATATAGTCCTTAGCCTCGTGGACAGGCGCCATGAACTCGCAAAAGAACTTGGGGTCTTTCAACGGCAGCAAGTGATCTAATTCAAACAAAATGCTCCTCCATCAATACTGGAAAAATACATAACAATGCCTAGACGTAATGAAACTATTTTCCTGTAATTGTTTAAGGAGAGAATATATTTCATGAATTTGAACCGAACGCAACACCAGCTGCTCTGATAATAAATGATGGATTTTTCTTCATAAATGAACGGCTAGCAATATCATTAACATTACTATGTCACTTTCCGACGTAGAAGTTTAATATACTCTGCAAATTTATCTCTTTTATATGTAAATGTTTATTTATATCGTTATACACCATAAAAGTCAGTAAAACCATTAAGACACAAAGGCATATTTTGTGTGAAAGAATTAGAAAACAGAAGTATTATTAAAGTGCGAATTTAATAGGAGAATAATAAGGATGTGTACGAGAAGAAATTTAGTGTAAAACTTACAGTTATCTCGAGCCAATTCAACTGAAAATTGATGGAAACTTACGCCAATCTATTCAGTCAGTTAAGTGCCATACGTGATACACGCTTGGGCGATCATGTCTCGAAATAGACATGACTGACTGGGCAGAAGATTATCCCGCAGTAGGTTGCCATTGCTTTCTGCGGTAGACTGGTTGCCGACCAAGGCTATAGAACCCAATCTGTCCTGTTATTTAACCCATAACTGGAAGGAATAGATGGATTAATACCTTTCCCAAGGGTATTTGCGCGTGAGTGAATGCAAGGAATTCAACTGGAATTCGAACGCCAATCTATTACTGCGCTTAAATTCATATGGACAAGGCAACACAGAAAGCATTTATAGAAAAGGCATAGGGAAGTTAAAATATGGGAAAGTGACTAAATCCGAGATGTCAAGTCATGATGAAAACAATGACGATACTTGTTAAATTTTTTCTGTCTATTTTACATGCATTTTCATGGCTACTGCACTGGTGAATTCTTTTCTCTTGGACCCAGACCACATGTATTTAAGCGTTATACTCAACTGGTATCAAGGTCCCATTCTTTTAACGGCAAAATATTTAAGGGTAGTTGTCTCTTCTACTATAACAATTTCTTTTCTCGCATATCCCGTTTGGGGAACAACTTTTTGTTTGCTTGTTTCTGTGATATGCTACAATCTCCAAAGGTTTAAATGCAATGTCATTTGCCATCTTCTATTTGATTGATTCCCATCTTTTTTATTCTTTCTTTGATATCTCCTTTCATTTTTCTCTCCCAGCAACTCCCTACGCAACAGTGGCGGTCTTGCCTTCCTTTGTGAAATGATTATATATATATATATATATATATATAATTATACAAAATGACTAGACCATACGTGGGAGCAATATTCAAGACAGTGACGGATGGTAGACTTAGAAATATGTAAGAGTGATTCAGATGAAAATAAAGGGAACACTTTTTTCGCCGGCGAAGTTCTAGCAGTTGGTTCAATATAATCTTTTCACTTCATACCCGTGAAGAAATTCAGCCTGAGTAGTCATCTTCTTAGAATTTAGCATCCTCTCTGCTTATGGAAGTTAGAAATGTTTCTCATAGACGATTATTAGAGTGCATTATCGTTTTGGAGATTTTCAAGTAAAGTGAAACGCAGAGTTAAGTAGATTGTAAAAACTTTCACCAAATGGGTTCTTCTTACTGAACACATGCCGAACTTTGAAGTCGATTGAGAAACAAAACAGAACGCGAATTTCTTCTTGGTCTGTGTTTGTCAGTATCATAGTGATATTTGAGGGATATGTGATATCTGAAAACCCCAGTCTCTTGTATTCACTTTTCGTTTATATTTTTCAATATGTATTCGATTATGACCCCCACCAACAAAAATAAATTATTAAGGATTACGATTATATCACGTTGAAAAAACAGTCTCTGTTTGTGCACTGATGTTGAACATCGTATTATTGGTAATTCTACTATAATTTGAATTATTTGTAATTCTTATATGGAATTTATTGTTGACAATTCTACTATACAAATGTATCTTTTGGTAATTCTACTATAAAATTGTATTTTTAGTAATTCTACTATAAAATTGTATTTTTGGTAATTCCACTATGAAATTGTATTTTTGGTAATTATAGTATGAAATTGTATTTTTGGTAATTCTACTATGAAATTGTATTTTTGGAAATTCTACTATAAAATTGTATTTTTGATAATCCTACTATAAAATTGTATTGTTACTAATTCTACTATCAAATTGTATTTTTGGTAAATCTACTATAAAATTGTATTTTTGATAATTCTACTATAAAATTGTGTTGTTATAATTCTACTACAAGATTGAATTTTTACTAATTCTACTATAAAATGAATTGTTGATAATTCTGCTATAAAATGTATTGTTGGTAATTCTACTATAAATGCATTGCTTGTTGTTTTCTATAAATATACCTTGTTGGTTGTTCTTCTTTTAAATGTATTGGTGATGTATTGCTAGAAATATGTATTGGTAGAATTTAATCTAATAAAATATACTGTTGGTATTTTTACTATGAGATGTATTTCTTTTACTTTCCTAGAGATCTGATTTCTGTTCTGATATTAAATATTTGTTCATAGATAAGATCCTAACAGTTGCTACTAATCTACGCCATATTGGAGCTTGACACAATGATTTGGTTGGGAAAGATATCAAAATACTAAAAAAAAATAAAATATAAAAATAAAAAGAAATGGAAAATAAATGACTGCATACAGATAAGAACTGAACTGAGAAAAGTAAAAGGGATATGTTATAATAATTCTTTTTTTTTCTCATTGAATTTATTTATCCTTTACAAAATCAGATATTAATCTAAAGACCTAACGGGATTGCTTATCAGTAGGCACAAGCTTTACAGCATAAGATCCGGAGATGTTTTTGAAAATGGTAGTCGGAGAAAGTATACTACCTGAACATCTACACAAGATAGTAAAGAAATGCAGAAATAAATGACTAACCATTAATTGTGAGAAGACAAAATGTATGGTTGCTAGCAAGATAAATGGCCTAATATTAAAGCTACGAATTGAAAATTTTAAAATCAAGTAACAAGAAAATTATCTTTAGGAAAGAGAAAGCGGAATTTGAATTAGCGATATCCTATGGGAAAAATTAAAGAACTTTTCCAAAATCTAAGCTAGGGATAAAAAAATAGAATATTTAAGTTAGAAACAAAGAAAAGAATGTTTGAATTCTGTGTAATATCAATGGGCTTATGTCAGTGAATGCTAGAAAATTTGCTCACGGATGAAGAAGACACTTGAGAAAAAATATATATGATTTTAGAGAAGGATGATGATAAGGCTATAGGTTGAGCCAGTGATTGACGAGGAGAAACGGAAAATAAAGTGACACATATTTAGAATCCGAAATAAATTTCTCAACACAAAGGGAATTGAGATTAGAGAATTCAAAACATGAAAGCAAAAAGGAAATAAAGAGTAACCCATTTAACGAGTTTCTTTTTTCAAAATGTTTGGTACAGCACTGAATACAAGCAATAGAAAAAAGACATTGCTAAAATTTATAAAAGAGAGGAAATTATTTGATTTATTCGTATTCTACGGCTTATCAACCCTTTGCAACTTATTTCAAGTCATTAAATATTTTTCTATACTTATCAAAACCAAGATATTATATTGTAGATACAAAGTGACGGATTAGTTCTATATTATAATAACTGTATATACAGATCCCTAACTTTGTGGCAACGTTATAACTTTATATTCCTAAGAGTATAAATAAATCTAAAAGACGTGCATATGCAACTAATCAGTATTTCATTGATTAGATTTACGGTTTATCAACACTTTACGGGTTGTTTAAAGCCAAACAATATTTTGCGATTGTAATAATTATTAAATATAACAATTGTTTAGTAAATACGTCATAGCTGGGGAGAATATGTGGATTTATATTTTTCCCAAAAGTCTTTTCGCTTAAATGAATATAACGGGTCCATCTGGAATTGAAACTCGACTCTCCGTTTAACAATTGGGATCTGTTATCCATTACACCAACTACACATCCAAGCTTACAACACTCGGTATTTCTAAGTTTTTACACGTGATTCCCTAATTATAAAGAACTTTAAAGGCAATGATTCATTTCCATAACTACACCTTTAAGCTTACAACTGTCGGTATTTCCGAGTTTTCACTCGTGATCGTCTAATTTTAACGGACTTTGAATGTATTGATTCATGACCCCAACTACACATCCAAGTTACAACACTTGGTATTCCCAAGATTTTACTCGTGATCTCATAATTTTAAAAGGTTTTTAAGGCAATGATTAATAAAAACAGCAAAGAACGTAGGGCTGGGGAAAGAGACATGATAAACAGATAAATTTATCTCTCTGATAATATTCGGACTATAACTCATGGCAAGATGTTTCTTTGGAAAGAAACCACATATTATTTGGTTTTGAATTAATTTCGCAGACACAAAGGAATGTTTTTCTTCGCTAATGATGTATAGTGACTCCGACCGCGTGAAGTAACTATAATCAAAAGTATATGTTCTATAATGATGGCCGTTACGTTCGCATGGCACCGCGACTTGCTACAAGACCAAACCATTAACCTAAGGACTAGCGTCATGTTCTTAAACAGTCTCCTCAAATCGAAACTTTCATATGTCATGCAGGGCGCTAAACTTATTCAGAAATATCTAAACTGTCAGTTGTGTATGATAGCTTTCTCAGCCCATTTAGTTACAAATAAATTCTGCAGCGAAAAAACCTACATATATTAGCCAACTTCTCGGATTGGCGCTTCTGAATCAGCAAGTCACAGTACCAAATAATAGAAACATCATCTGAAAATTTTCAACAAAAGCAATAGCTACATATGATTACGCATATAATTCAATGACAAATAATGTTGAATTTACACACAATTTTCTAAAGCAAAAATAAGGAAGAACCTCTTTCAATATTAGCAGGAGCAATAAAAATAATTCATAAATTTTAATTGATGATAGTGATGGTTGTTCGGTGGAACGACTGTGTGCGTCAGTCTTTTCCTTTGTCGGACTCTCTGCTTTTGGGCAGAGAGGACTCAAACTAGGTTCCATCGAAAGGTAGAATCGCGTCTAGGGACAAAGTAGACAAGAATTTTTATCCGAGCTTACAGACTCGGTTTTACCCATGATAAATGGCCTTGTGTCGCATCTACCTGGGGCTTCTGCTCACTTATAGAGATCGTAAATTATTGACAGTCAATGTTATTAACAGTTTTAGTCATCTAAATTGCATGTGTCAGTTTATTTTGGGCGATACTTCGCCGAGGGATGGAATCTCATCTGGCGAAAGCAGTACCATGACAGTATGGCAGTCATCTTTATCTAAACCTATATATATATATATATATATATATATATATATATATATATATATATAATGGACTCTTCCATCAGTTTCGACGTATGAGCGTCTCAAATACTAATTCCAGTTTCGGTATTTATATTTTTCATGGATATAGACTAAACTATCGACCGGTTTACACTCCACCCATGTCTACTGAACAGGTGAAGAGGCTCATCCCTTGTTTCCTGTTTAGGATGTGGTTTCCGGCTTTCTCTTTTCCAATCTTTTCACTCTTACGTAGCCCCCTGCTCATCAGTGGCGTTACCGCCTTGCTCGGGGTGATATGATTAAAAAAAAATGTTTAGCCCCGCCTGCGACTTGCAGGCGTGACCACAAGCCGTGCACGAAAATGTAATAAACGTAATGCCACTTGGTCTGTCATCTACTTCTTTCCCCTTTTCTCTTGATTCTCTGGGCTTTTGTACTCTTTTCTGATTCAAAAACTTGTAAGGCAATGTGACACGTCAAACTCCATAGTTTCCTGTCAGAGCAATTTGTTCAAAAGTTGACAGTGGAATGTCAGTTGCTGTCAGATTATACTTAAGCTTATCCTTGAATCTCAGCAAAGGGCGGCCAACACGCCTTTTACCATGTTGAAGCTGACCGTATAAAAGCATTTTAGGTATTCTATCGTCACTCATTCTGACGACATGTCTGACCCAACGCAACTGACACTGTATAAGAAAAGTTTCAATTCCACTGACACTAAACTTTGCAATCAGATCAGCATTGGACATCCCGTTCTTCAGGATACATCCACAAATTGTGCGAAGGCAGCGTTTGTGAAACACATCCAACTGCATGACATGTGAGCGGCAATGGGTCCAAGTCTCACCACCGCACAATAGAGTTGTCAGAACAACAGACTTCTAAACTCTGATTTTTGTTTCTAACTTTATACCTCTGTCATTCCACAAGTGATGCCGAAGTTTATCTAAAGCTGATCTTGCCTTTGCTTTACGATTTACAATTTAATCGTCAAGAGATCTGTTTGAGTTCCCAATGCTACATAAATATATGAAAAACTTACCATATTTCAAACTCATCCCACCTACTGTTATGCAATCATCAGGAAAAAATGAACTGGATGATTTTGTTTCACATCATATATTTGCTTTTGATGAGGAAACGGCTGATGAACTAATTCAGTTTTCTTAATACTTATGGTGAGTCCAAATGCTTTACTAGCTTCAGAAAACCTATTTAAATGTTCCTTTGCTTCAGCATACGCTGTAGCGACCAATGCAGCATCATCAGCAAATAGCATGATATATATAATTTGGGTTCTTAGCAATGTTTTGGCCTTAAAGCGTTGATGGTTAAATAATCCACCACAAGTACGGAATTGGAAGTTCATACCACCATCGAAATCACTGTAAGCATTCTGAAGCATCACCGAAAAATACAGTACAAAAAGAACTGTATCAAGCACACATCTTTGTTTTGTACCGTTTGAGATATCAAAAGGATCCAAAGCAGATCCATCGGAGATCACAGAACCTTTCATGCGGTCATGGAATGATACAATAACTTTAAGCATTGCATCTGGTATTCCAAGCTTTTTCAGTACCTTCTAAAGTGCCTCTCTGTTCACTGTGTCGAAAGCTTTAGTAAGGTCGACAAATACCATGTACAATTCACTATTTTTCTTCTGTGCCTTCTCAGCTACTTGTCTGAGTGAAAAGAATCATATCTATAGTGCCCCGGCCAGACCTAAATTCACACTGTGACTCAGGGTAGACGTCATCAGCCAGATTTTTTATGATTCTCTTGAGAATAAGACAGGCCAAGATTTTTCCTGCAATAAAAATATCACACGAGAATCGTCGCAACAATGCCGATTACCTTTGTTCTTATAAAGATGTTTTATGTCCGCATCCTTAAAGTCTTGTGGAACCTGACCATGAAACCAAATTTTCTTAAATAGCTAATGCAGCTTTATGACTAGTTGTGTGCCTCTTATAAATTTCCGGTGCTAAACCATGCCTGAAGATAATTGTTTGACACTCTCGACGACTTCTTTCAAGGTAGGTTCAATACCAAGCTGTGGTAGTTCTGGGCGTTGGGGGATTGATGCAGGTGCTGCCTCATCAACGACCGAGGTTGAATTTAGCACTGTCTCAAAGTGGACTTTCAATCGCAACAGAATGTCACGCTTCTCAGTTAAAAGTGTTGCACTATCAGAAGCAAGCACTGGTGAAGTACCACTTTCTCTGGGACCATACCCTTTCTTCAGACCCTCATAAAATGCTTTACTGTCTTTCCTGTCTGCAGTCTCCTGCAATTCAACTGCCCTGGCATCCCACCAGGCGTTTTTCATTTGTCTTAAGGCGACCTGAACCATAGCTTTACATTTTTTGTAATCTTGTTGCTTTACAGTTGACTGTTTGTCACCAATCAATGCCTTACTTGTGCTATGCATCTGCTCAATAAGAGTTTTTACCTCGGCATTATTGCCGTCGAACCGGTCTTGGTGTTTGCGAACTGGAAGACCGAGTACTTTCTGTGACGAGCTGAGAACCATATCACGTAGAGTTTTCCATGAAGGTTCAATGTTCTCAGAAATTGAGACGGAATCAAGAGATAAGTTCAATTAATTGGACAGTTCATTACGCTTACCTACGTTCCTCAAAGGTAAGAAATTTATGCGTTTTGGCAATGAAGATTTTTGGAGCTGGATGCGCTTCAGGCGGAATGTCAAACTACTTTGAAGAAGAGCGTGATCAGACAAAAAGCATGTTGAGTGAAAGCTTTGAGTTAACGGGAGGTCTTTTATGTCTCACCGCCTTGTGACAACATGATCTATTATGTGCCAATCCTTAGATTGTGGATGCATCCTGATTTAATTGTCAAATGGTAATAAACGTTTTATTGAAAATAATTATTTCTGTTTGTTCCCCTCTTTTTTTAATATCTTTTTACCTCGAACAAAAGATTTTAAAAAAGAAAAGGAAGTCGTGTTTTTTTTAAATTCAATAAAACGTTTATTACCCTCATTATTAACTCCCTGATGAGATATTATTTTTACAGTGTAGAAAAGTCTGGCCTTCTACACAAGCTGCAGAGCCATGGTATAACTGGACAATAGTTTGACCTAATCCAGTCGTTCCTTTCTAATCGCACAATGAAGGTAGAATTAAACGGACATGTCTCTCAAAACTACCATACAAACGCGGGAGTCCCTCAAGGTTTTATTCTAAGTCCTACGCACTTTCTGATTGCATTAACGATCTCCCCGACATAATTAAATCCCAAGTAGGCAGGTACGCTGACGACACCACCGTTTACTCTCGCTTCGACCAAACATCGGCTGTGGTTGACAAGGCGAACCTTGCTACCGAGCTCGAGAAGGACCTCCAATCGGTGTTCGACTGGAGCAAGAAATAGCTCGTAAAATTTAATGCTTACAAAACGAAGCTGCTGTCTTTTGACCATCATAGACAATCGCTCCTACACCTCCCATTAGAATGGAACAAGTTTGCCCCCTGAGAGTAAAACACTACGCCTACTTGGCTTCAAACACTCAGCGAATCTTAAGTGGAATGACTGCATCGAATTCATTGCTAAATCCGCTTCTAAGAAGGTCGGTTCACTGCGCAGGGCCAGGATGTTTCCCACTTAAGTCCATCCTGCACATATATAAATCTACCATCCGCCCTTTTATAGAATACTGCTGCTGCATCTGGTCGCGTGCCCCTCGGGATTCTTGACAGAATCCAGTGCAGAATCTGCAATGTGATACATGCTAATTTGGCTGCTCAGCTGCTGTCGCTATCTCACCGGCGTGACGTGGCTTCCCTGTGCCTCTTCTACAAAAACTTTCACGGCTTCTGCTCGAAAGAACTTAGAGCACTGGTGCCTCCTAGGTATGAATTTACACGAGCTATTAGATTAGCAACTAGGTTCCACCATTTTACAGTGAAACTGATAAAATGTAACCGCAATTTTTACTCTAACAGCTCTTTTTTCGTACTTTGCGCCTGTGGAATTCCGTTCCATATACTTCCTTCCCTGACAGCTACAACCTCCAGGAATTTAAATATAAGGTCAATAGACATCTCCTATCTGACTAATTGGCATCCATTCTCACAAGCTCTTTTTTTCATCTACTCCATCCCCATCCTCGCTATCCTCATCCGTCTATTACCCTCCTCTTGACATTTCCCATAACTACTCCCTCTTTCTCATCTCTTTCTCCTATGTAACCCTCTGCGTAACAGTGGCAGAAGAATGCCTTGCTTGGGGTGAGATGATAAAAAAATGTACCATTTTATAGTAGTTTGTAGTTTGTATATGTTCAAAAGTAATAATTATCTAAACTTATTAATAAATGGAACTTTGTCTGGGTGAGTGTGTGTGTCTGTCCGTTACCTATAGACTCAAAAACGGCTGAACCGATTTTCTTGAAAATTTACACAGTTGTACTATATGCATCTGCGAATATTTTTAGCTAGGTTTTGTGTCGAGGTACTCCCGATAAATATCGAAAATCGATAATCAAAAAAATCGGGTTATAGAAGGAGTGGTCCGATTTTAATCAAATTTTATACACTCATAGACAAAGACAAGGTTGCAGTTCTTACAATAGTGCAGCAATTCGATAATACATAATTAAAATATTTCATTACATCCGAGCAACGCCGGGCTATACTGCTAGTTAATAAATATACATACAGAGAAAACAACGAATCTGATGCAATCAACAGTTTTAAAGAGACTAGTACACGCAAATCCTCAGTAATAATACCTTGTGACTTCATGCAAATTCAAACTTAGGCAGCGTTTATCGATCTATCAAGTTGTATTCACAAGGATTTTAGTCCATTTTCTGAATACACCGCGTAGATTTTCGCCTTCCGTACAAAATCAAATACGTGAAAATTTGTGTTTCATGCACATATATTCTTATCACACAGAAACAATAACAAAATGAGAAATTCTCAGATATTGATCCAAATGGCTTTTATTTATATATATGAATAAAAAACAGTATATGAATATGATATAAATAAATAACAGTATATGCATATACTGTTTTTTATAGATATCATATTGCTCTGGATAATATCCATGGACCGCTCCATGCTGATCTATTGCTTAATATTTTTTTCTATTTGCTTTCTTTTACATTTTGGTATTTTAGGATGACCCTCCCCCAGGGTGAGTTCAGCTGGTGTTGACACCGACATTATTTTACTATCTTAAGCTTAACCGTGTGGATAAGTATCTTTTAATTTTGTCTTAACTTTTACCGACTTCCTGATGATTGTATTCAGGTGCATTCAGGTGTATTCAGGTGCATGTATTCTACTGTAGTAGAGGTTGGTCATGTTTGCAGGATATATATATATATATATATATATATATATATATATATATATCCTGCAAACATGACCAACCTCTACTACAGTAGTGTGTGCCTGTGTGTGCGTACAGTAAAAGAAAATCATTTCATGACGTCCGTAATGTCCCATTCAGTGTAACTTGAATCTTAGATTTACATATTCGTATGAATGCTAAAAGAAACCATTTCTGCATACAATGGCAGCATTTTTCGTATGCTAAATGCCTCCGCTTCGCTTCATCCGAGATTTCTTTGTTGCTGAAAGAAAGTCAGGGCTACATTCGCTCTGTTCACCGATTCAATTCAGTCAGTCCTCGTTGAAAGTATTTTTTCTTCTGTAATCTACAAACAACACCCACGTGTAGCTTTTTTGAACAAAAGGCAACGTTGAACCTGGAAGCTGTTTGCTGATATTCTACTATTCGATTGCCGGCTTTTTTCTCGGCCATTCTAGGCTCTGTCTTCGATCCCTTTTCATATTTTATCCACCTGAATGAAGTCCTAACATAAGCAATCCCCTAATTTTAATAGGAATGAATGGAGTTCATTTCTCCTTTTTTGCCCTTTCCGTTTCTCCTTGTTGCGGAACTGTTAAACTGATTCCGAAGATGGAAAACATTTTTAACCATGAAGTCCTTTGAACGTAAATGCAAAGGTAATAAGATTTTGCAGAGGCAGATTGGATAAAAGATCGATAAACTAATTCGATCAGTACCCCTCCTGAAAGGGATATGTCTATTTCTCCCTATTTCTCTTTCTCCCTCGATCTGTTGCTGTTTCTCTCTCTCTCTCTCTCTCTCCCTCTCCCCTCCCTCCCTCCCTCTCTCTCTCTCTCTCTCTCTCTCTCTCTCTCTCTCTCTCTCTCTTTGTACGTGTGTGGGAAGCTACTTTAGTAATGGCATAGCCCAAACATGAATAAAAGCCATTTAGATGTTTATTAATTTCTCAAAATGAACACTGCTCTTGTCAAAGCTCTTAATGTTTCTTGATTAATCACACTGATCACATATACAGCAAACGATTTTGTTTACAATTCATCTAATAAAACTAGTAGATCACAAAATTAGGATTCTAACATTGATAGATGGATTCAAACCTTTTACAGGAGAATTTAATAGTCTAACAACAATGCGTTATTAACTGGAGATATAAACATTCGAACGAAGACAAAAGGCACATGGACTGAGGATTGCGCTCACCATGAAGCAGACTGTCGCCTCTGGATATTGACATCAAAAGTAAATAGATTTCTCAAGTCCAGTAGCTGTTATCGCTCTTTCTATTATTGATTAGAATTTCCTTCCTAACCTTTTATTCAAAATAGTTTGAAATGCCAACTTTTCGATTGAAGAGATGAGCATAATCGGTCGTCGAAATAAATTATAATTCATAACCATTTTAGATGATGTGTTGAATTTTCCTTTATGTAGATCATATTGTTCTGGATAATATCCATTGAGCTCTCTATACAGATTTATCACTTAATATTTTATACTAAATATACCTTTTTGGATTACGGACTTGGAATTATATATATATTATTTGCTACCCATTTTAGCTATTGAAGGTGTTAAGTATCCTCAAGTGGTGTAGATTATTGTTTGATTATCTTTTTTTTGGATTCTGTTGCGCCAGCACATAATGTTTTAAGAAGTGGGAGCTTCATCAAGACTCATAGGTTTCTTTTGCCCAATTAAATTTTTAACCATTGATCTTAGAAATCGTTTGTTTAGAGTAAAGAATATATTTATGAATGGATTTGGGGCTATGAACAGTATCGATATTAAAATATCGAGTAATAATGATTAGTTTTTCGATTTCACTAAATCAGACGTTAAACACATGAGAGTACTATCATCTACTTTTTCTTCTCTTTCTTTACTCGTATTTTTCTCACTGAAAACTGTTTCTGAAATGTCTATTCATTTTTCCTGTGATCAAAACTGAACGATCAGTTATTTAGAAGATTTTAGCAGAGCTTAATCTAAGAACGAAATTTACTCCCTAAGCAACGAATGACCAAAAATAATTATATGGTAATGATTGCTGGAACATTTTACAAACATGTATTCTTTACTACTTGAAGTCATAAGCTATAAAGGTACCTTTGTTCTATACTTATCACAATTAAGTAGCATTAAGCATTATTGTTAGTTATTCGTTCCAAACTTGACTTTTGAAAAATATGATTAAAGCAAGTAGATAAAAATAGTTGGATCAATACGGTAAAAGTGCTTTGAGCACAAAAATCATATGATTTACAGATAGTAGAGGAAAAATGCGTCTTAAAAAATTAAACGGGAGTTTTAATTCAAGAATTCTTATTCGATAAAGTTAGTGGTTTTTTCACTATTTCGCATTTAAAAGCAAATCGGTAGTTGAGCATTTGAATGTTCTATGTAAAAAGGAACCAATCAAAATTTAAAAGATATATATATATATATATATATATATATATGTGAGTGAACAATAACTTTTTATGGTTCTCTAATTAATGAAGGCGATTCGGTCGATTGTTAATCACTCATTAATGTCTTATTGTTTATGGCAAACATCGGAGTAAAAGAAAAATTAGAGAATTTTCTGAATTTCTTTTTTTTCTTGCTAAAAGAAAAAATTCACCATGTATGCTCGTGTATAAGTCGATCTTGCTATGCTAAAAGATCTGATTTTCTGATCAAGATATATTAACAAGTATGACTGACAGAGTTTTTCAATCTTTAGATAAGAATAATGAATTTTGTCTGCTTTTCTATTTTGACATGATAATCTTGTTTTAAAACTGAAAGTTTATGGTAATTCAGGACTAACTTTTGATTATTTCTTTTTTTCGGGTATAATGGCTAAATAAAAGTTATATTGAATGGTCACTCTTTTAGATCTTTCTGCATTAATTCAAGAGTTCTACATGGCTCTATCCTTGTACTTTAGTTCTTTCTAATTTTCATCAAAGATGTTCTAATCGCATCAGTTTTTAACTTGGTATTTCTGTCGATGACATAACTATTTAATCCTGTTTTAATGATAAGGTTAACACGGCAACTGATTTAATAAAAAATGATCTACGATTCGTTATAAACTTCAAAACGAAATTGCACATAAATTCTAATACATTCAAAACGAAACTGCTCTCTTTTAATTGTCTTTGTTTGGCTTTCATCAGAATATCTGAAGCTGAACTCCTCCTCGAAATAACGCTTTCCGTTTACATGAAGTGGAAAGATGTTAATGAATCAATGACTAGATCTGCTGTTAGGAAAACTGGATCACTCTGTCGTTCTAGAGGCTTTATCGCGCACATTTATAAGTCCGTGCCTTCAAGATTACTCTCACACCTGCTCTGACGCTTCTGCCATTTATTTACATTTACTCGATAAAATGTCGACAATATTATTGAACTTGGTCTGTCATATTTAGCTCCGGTAACTTTCTCATAGCTGTAATTTAAATTAATTATGACTTTTCTAGCAGTCGATTTGAATTTAAGCTCTGTACAAGAAAGGCTCGGAACGAGAAACCGAAGAGCCGAGTTCGAATTCCAGTTGTAAACCATTGTATTCACTTACGCGCAAAAACCCTTGGGAAAGGTATTAATCCGTCTCTTCCTTCCAGTTATGGGTAAAATAACAGAACAGATTGGGTACTATAGACTTGGTCGGCAACCAGTCTACCGCAGAAAGCAATGGCAACCTACTGCAGGATAATCTTCTGCCTAGTCAGTCATGTCTCTTTCGAGACATGATCGCCCAAGCGTGTATCATGTATGGCACTTAACTGACTGATTGACTGACCAGATAGGCATCTAGCACTAATCTTCATTAACAACAGATTCATTTCTCGCCCTTTCTCTTGTCGAACTCTCTTCCGGCTTTTCTCTTTTATCAGGAAAAATTTAAATGCAGTAACAATTCTTAACTTCTGTACTTTCATTGTCACCATTCTTATTAATGTTTTTTCTCCTACTCTTCCACACTCAGAAATAACTCCTGAATCTTAGCAGTATTTTGTTATTTAGATTGAGATGAATCATATCAATATATGTTCTATACCATGACTTACATCAGAGCGACGTATGCTGTATAACCTGCAAACCAATGTTGAGGATCGGCTTGAAATATTTATATCTTTATTTAGTTTATTCTCTGCAATGTGACGATTGTTTGACGAGTGGTAGTCGAAGGAAACACGCACATATGCGGGAATGGCGGTTGGAGTTGTATTTCCTTGAGTTCTCTTCGCGTCCCCAGCTTGTCTTCTCCCTCTTTTCTGTCCTGTGGTTGTCTCTACTCGGGAAAACACGATCAAGTATGTATAACTTCAGACGCTTCATCCAATTACATCATTCCCGGGCAGGTCTAAACACCAATTGTTGGTTTTGGCCAGTTGCATTTTGACATAATCAGATTATTGTTTATTCTATTGTTCATTTTTTTTCCAACATTGGCACGCTGACGCCTGTTAATTTCATTGTTTGTGACAACCGACGGCTCTAAAATACAATTTATTGTTTAACAACCCGAAATAATTTAATGTAAATTATATTTGCCTCTGACCAAATAATTTAATCAATTTATGTTCTATTGTTTATGTTTCGTGAATTGAAAACTGGCGTTTTTTTCCAACAATAAACTGTTTATTTTTGTTTAGCATTGTAGCTTCAACTGAAATTATTGCGTGTTTCATTTTTTTTTTACAGTCAACAGAAAAAAATTCTTTTCAAGTTCAATTTTTATCTCTTGATCCCCAGAATATATGACAGGGGTTAAAAATTAACGTATTTTGGTTTAAGCGCTTTCGTTGTTTGCAGTCATTATGAAGTACTTATCAGATTTCTATGTGGCAGTTAGAATTCCTGTGTTTGCATTCTTGTATTCACTGGAAAGCTGTAGATTTAAAATTATCTAACGTGACCTCATGTTTAACGGCTATTAGGAAAGTATCCGCACAAAAAGAATGCACTTTACTTATTAATTTAATTTAAATTTTTATTCTATTCTCTGTTTTGGTCTTATCCCCGTCTAAGGGTGGAAGTATTGTATTCGGACGCGTTTGTCTGTTGTTTTTTTTTGTTTTTTTTTTTGCGGCGGGGGGCTGTGATCAAGATATCTCAAAAACCGCTGAATAGATCCTACTGAAACTTTCAGAAATGCGTAGACTTAAGACTGGCATAAATTGATTGAATTTGGGTTAGAAAAAAGCTTTTGGGTTACATTTTCGTTTCTATTAAAATTTAACTTTTGCCTTTTAAATTCCGAATAGTGAATGACCTCGCCTAGATCATTTTGAATAATGAATTACCTCCCTTGTCTTATTTTAAGCGTTCATTTAATTTTGAGAGCAGTCGGGTTAGTTTTTTGTATTTTCACAGTTGAAAGCGATCAAATTCATTGCTGTTAATTATTTTCTATTTCTCTTGTTAATCGGTGTGATGATATCGGAGGTTTGCGGTTTTTGACTTCTCTTTTTAGTTTATTATTATAATAACGACAAAATATATGTTGCACATTATATCATATGCGTTTGAAGACACCTTCTGTAGTAAATGTTATTTAATATGGGCTGTATATTATTTTTATAATGAAATCTTCAGGAGATTTGAATTTTTCGTTGTATGAAGGTTGTTTTTTGAAAAACAAAAATTCCCCTAGGAGTACCGTCATCATTACGGTGTACTCTCGAAAATTCTTATTCAGCAGCTATCTGCTAGGTTCAACTGACAGATTTCTAGCATTAAACCTTTCAACGGTCTATTTTCACTCCGATATCGAGCACTTTACATTTAAAAAAACCGTTAGACAAAACATCATTTATCAGCAAAACAACTGAAAAAAAAATCTTGATGCTAAATAATATCACAACACACTCACACACATATATAAATAATATATATATACATATGTGTGTGTGTGTGTGCGTGTGTGTGTGTGTGTGTGTGTGTGTGTGTGTGTGTGTGTGTGGTCTAAGACACGCCAGATAAATTGGTGGCTTTCCTGATGTGGGTAGGGGTTGCAGTTTTGAATCCTGCCAGATGACACACATTTTCATAACAAAAAATTATCGAAAATAATCAGGCTGGTAGAAATTTATATATATATATATATATATATAGAGAGAGAGAGATAGATAGATAGATAGATAGATAGATAGATAGATAGATATACACTGTTTGATTATAAGCAGAATATCTACTTAAATACGAGTATCGCTCAAAAATAATGTTCAAACATATAATTTAATATATATCTATTAGTTAATGTGTACAGAGCATGCCTTTTAACAAGTTTAATATATATTAATCAAAAGTATAAACTACATAATAAAAACATGTTAAATTACTTGAGAGTTTAAATAGATAAGCAAAAAGTCGTTTACATCAAAATATAAAGCGCTTTAATCACGCACAACGTAACATGCTGTGATGAGAATTATATTCTGATTATTTCAGTTGTAACACATGCATGTAACACAGTTGTAACACAGTTCAGTTGTAACACAGCATGTAACATGCTGTGATGAGAATTGGATTCTGATTATTTCAGTTGTAATTTATTTTTTAAGATTTATATTTTGCTAAAATTATTTTGGTTATCTATGATATGTTGATCAGTTCTACTAACATTTAGAAATGACAAGTGAAACAACGAGAGAATGTGGTGAATGTGTGAATGAAAGACATTAAATCTACTTCATGTAAAAATAATATTATTTATCAATTCCCTTTAGTGATACTGTATTCCTAACACTAACATCAACATCAAATTATTACATTGCAACACCTTCTCTCCTAAGTTGATGGATTTACAAACTTTTAGCGGAATTTATAAACTCTCTCTCACACACACACACATATATTATAGATAGGTAGGAAGATCAGACGATTACGCAATCAACTGCTTACTGGTCCAATTTAATTCTAATCTGAGTTATAACGATTTAGGATATATATATATATATATATATATATATTGTGTGTATGTTGGCAGCATTTTTTCATTAATGCAGGTTTCATTGAATAATATTGACAAGTTCTGTCTATTAATTTGTTGTAGGATCCGTTCATACCGTCTGATATACTTGATGGTGATATCGTTGAAAAACAACAAAAAATCACAGTAATTGTTGATTTTTTATCGGGTCTAAGCTTTCGGCTCACATAACCCATTATCGAAGAGTAAATATTAACACACAGTAAACATAGAACATTGAAGCTATTAACAATAAAGAGAATTAAATTGAAAATATAAGTCCTTCCCTACCGTGGCGGATGGCCGAAGACAGGGACAAAATAGTGGCGTTGTGGTCCCTGATCTGATTACAGGCATTTGAGTACGTTGTTGGAATACAATCAATTTTGATATTTCCAATAACGTACTCAAATGTCTTTCAACGATATCACCATCAAGTATATCAGATGGTATGAACGGATCCTACACAAAATTAATAGACAGAACTTGTCTATATTATTCAATGAAACCTGCATTAATATGTATATATATATATATACACACATATATATATATATATATATATATATATATATATATATATATAGAGAGAGAGAGAGAGAGAGAGAGAGAGAGTCATCCGCAGACAGATCTGTTTCGCTGTATCACAGCTCATCAGTTAGAATCAGACTGCTTTCAACCCAGTATTGAAACCATACCGAATCGGCGTCGGTCGGCAATTCTACCCCTGGTCTATGGGCGTTCGGTAGAAGAAGGCAGAGTTTTTAGTGTGCATATTGTCCTTATACCCGCCCAATACCCAGAGTGCTCTAATCCATTACTGAATGAGCGATGCGTACATGCCAGAGTAGCTACTGTTTTTCAAAGTCTACTATTCTTCCAGAATGCTCAATCAGGGTGTAAGAGCGTAATATATATATATATATATATATATATATATATATATATATATATATATAAACTCAACACATCATTTAAGGTGGTTATAAATTATAATTAATTTCTAGGGAATAATTAGTTCATTTCTTCAGATCACATTATATGCGTTCCATTCGGTGTGTGGTCTTTAGTGTGGCCTGGAAATGATCTAATTTATTTAGTAGAAATGAATTATAATTCATAACCACTTTAAATGATGTGTTGAATTCTCCTTTGTAGATATCATATTGCTTTGAACAACATCCACTGAGTTCTCTATACATATTTAACACTTAATATTTAAGTAGATCTTTTTTGATTAGCCTCTCTATACACGGAAGTGACAGCTTTACCTATATATATATATATATATATATATATATATATATATATATATATATATATGTAAACATGTGACGGAAATTAACGAATTTTAACGAAACTTGGTTATAAGCAACCGACAATTTGTAATGAATTATTTTGAACATTATATATATATATATATATATATATATATATATATATATATATATAGTGTGTGTGTGTGTGTGTATATGTGCAAATATTGAAATATGACGATGGTTATTGAAGATCCACTGAGAGTTTCAAGATGACGGTGTCCATGTAATCTAAACATTTATAAATATTGTAACCTTTGAATAATTTGAGATAAATCTTTTAGATAATAGTTTTAATACGATATCTTTCTTGCTTCAAACGTTATTAGAATAGATGCATATGTAGAAAAGAAGAAAAACAACATTTTCAAGAGGTCTGTTGTTAATTATTAATGAAAACACACGCTAAGGAAATAGTTGAAAGCTATTAAGACAATACTGACAACACACTCCTTTAACTCCAACAAATGGGAGAATTTTAAAATATTTGAAATATTAAAAAAACATTTTTGTTTGTCTGTCATATTTCAGAAAACATGTATACATATATGTACATGTGTGTGTGTGAGTTGAATATATGAATCTGAATCTGAAAATATCATAGAATAATTAGAGAACATAGTAAGAGACATATCTCAACCTACCATAATTCACTTTTACTAAAGCTTTTTTAGAGATTAAGTCAAAGATGACAAAAAATAATTCATAGATCGAATAAGGATGAACATTTTTTGCAATAAGAGTGTTTGTTGGGTTGTTGTTTGGGGTTGATTCTTAGTGGTCAGATATGTATCACGTGTATTGAAGCAATAGAAGACTATTTTAAAATGTATATATGGATATATTTCCCTCCACTAAGAAGTAGATGCGACACCAAGGCATGGTTTAATGTGGGGAGCCCGAACGCGTACGAGTGAGCACGGCACAAATCTGCCCAGTTCTGCGCATATAGAATATATAAATAATATAATATATATAATATATATAACAAATTGCATATATATATATATATATATATATATATATGTATATAAGCACAGAGAATTTGTCACAACTGATTAATGCCAACTTCAAAGTTATGTGAAGATACCGGTATGATGTTTTCACTAGTCAGAAAACAACATAACGGGGCCTTCACGAAAATTACAAAGTCGGCATGAACCTACTCAGTTGAAGTGACAGACCCTTTACGATAAAAGGAAAAAGCTGCTTGCCGAAATACATTTTATCAGTAAAACTGCTAGAAAAGCAATAATTTTTACTACAAACATTATCATATCTCAAGACTATATATATATGAGAAGTATAACGTAGAATGTACGACAAGCGTGCAAACACATATATAAATTAGTATAGAAATGAACACTGAACAGAGCATTAATCAATAATTCTTAGCTCTCTGTTGATACGATTAAGCTAAAATATTTTGTACGGTGAACTACGTATATACAATGAGAAGTTCATTTACGATTTCTCTTCATTTGTCTTTGATATTTTTGTCTAATTTTCCCTTATTTTAACTTGCCAGTAATGATTTAATTTTGTTCCAGACAACAGTACACCTAGATACTCTACCGTTAAGATATCAGACGTACTAATATCCAGTCTGTCGGTCCAAGACATTTCGCAAATCCTGCTGGTTCTACCTGTCAATGCGACATCTACGAAAGATATTCGGTACATCGCTGGAGGAGGGAACGCTGAATCAATGGCTATTAACTAACGTCAGACAGCCCAAAATATGACCATTACACGACAATAAGTTATCGATTGAATCGTTTAATCACCGGTTTCGAGTGCACCGAATAGAAGAGGCGCACGCTGATGACTACTTTTTGCAGCGAGACTGCGCGACGCTTGATAAATATGAAAAATGATCCACAATGGAAAAAAAAGCGTGAAGAAATAAAGAAAGAAATTTGATTAGATTTAGAAAGTATTTTTGTGACGGAAATTATATTTTTGTTTTCTAGGATCAGAGGTAGTTGAATTAACCTTGATTATCACTGAATTCTAGAATGCAGATAGGATAAATTCAAATAGAATATTTTCATTATAATTTTTAGTGTGTTTCTTGTATCTTAAGAGAAAATCACCTACCTCGAAAGGAAAGAGTTCGTGGTTTGTGCTTGGTTTGTCGAAGAAAAATTACCAAAAATTTTAAGCACAAAAACAGCTACTATGAGTATCATAAGCTAGGATAATTATCTTTCTTCCCTGTCTGGTGTGGCAAATCAGAAAAAATCATTCAGTGAATAAAGGCCGCTGCTTGCTTTTTTTTTTTTTTTTACCTACTAGGCGATATGAATTTTTTGAGCTTTAGGAGAAAAGGACTATTTCTTGAACTTGGTCAGCGAAAGTACGATTTTCGCTGTTGCTTGGAAAAGGTTAAATTTTTGACCCCGTTTAATTTACTACGATTGAACTTAATTTTGACACGTTTTTCTTTTTATATTTTTATTGTATTTCCATAACAGCAACAACTAAAATTTTAATTACATGTAACTCGAATAGAAATTAATGATATAATTAAGATTAGATAATTATAATTAGACGTTCTACACTACTTCAAACAATAGGTTAGGAAGAAAATCCCCATTAATAGTGCAATCAACTTTATCTTTTGCTGGCACAGAGAATCGTGTTTTCCTGAAAAAATTGTTTTCACAGAAAGAATGTATTTTTATTCCTTTTTACCAGAAATTACATTGACTGTTAAGTAATTGCTGAATGTTTTCTTATAACAAAATATTGGATATTAGCAGTAACATCACCATATCACCATTAACTCTACTCTGAATTTTACAGATGGACAGACCACGTGAGAAACAACGAGGTTTTGGAGAAGATGAACACAAGAATGATACCGATACTTAACATAAAAAAAGCTGAAGTTTTTATGCCATATAATGAGGAAGGAGGACTTGGAGAACTTAATGCTCACAGGAACGATAGAGAATAGGGAGAGAAAAGGGGAAACAACGCATGACATATTTAATGGACTTGAGCAAATTGATGGTAGAGCGGGGATTGAGTGGGATAACAGGAGAAGGTGTATTAAGAGTGACAAAGGATAGGGAGTTATGGAAAGCCCTTATCGCTTACGTCCTTAAGGGGCACGGCACATAAAAAAAATAAAGAATATTATAAGCTCTTATTGAAGGCCAATATTTTGTGGGGAACCAGGTATTCTTTCATTTTTTTCTTTTGAATAATTTAGGCTCTCTGCTTTACAGATAACGATTGCTTGATTGGTCTTTTTTTAATGGGTTATCAATATTTTGCATGTTATTATAAACAAGAAAATATGTTTTTGACTGTGAGATTTTTTGACAGAACAATGAATTTACTGATACAAATGATCTTCATTAACCCATTGCCGAGAGAGAAGATATGGATTTTTACCTCTTCTAAAAGTACTAGTGCGAAAGTGTGTAACAAACCCGACTAGAATTGCAACTCGGCTAACGAATTATCCAGAAGAATATACGCACATCTTAACTAAAAGCATATTATAATCTCAGACACTATTTTGCTTAAGTTCTGAGATCGTACGAGAACCAGTGTTTCAAGGTGATATTACAAAAAGCCCAGAAAGTTGACAAAAAATACTGCCTACTCTCTCTCTCTCTTTGATAGGTAAAGATCCAGGGAATATTAATGTTTTACTCATATGCAAATGAGGAAAAGAAAAAATATGGGACTTTTTAAAAATGTGATTTCATATATCAGATATTTTTTTTAAATGTGATTTCATATCAGATAATTTATGTCTCACCACAGTTGCTATTCTTCAGAATCCGACAATTATTTAAGAATGGTAGTAGAGCTGTTTCTTGATAGCTTTCCTATAGTTCTGAATCATGATTATTCCTTTGTTCTAGACCAATTTTTTCAACGAGTAATTGCGATTCTAGACTAACTTACTGTTTAACCCAATTGGGGGTAACATAAACTCCTGCCTTTTCAGGGACAATATAGCAAAGAACATATAGAATACATCTTACGTCAGCATTTGAACCTGCGAATAACGCTTTCCGCATCAATAAACGTAACGCCCTTGACAGTTCAACCAAAAATCAATCATGTGCATTTAGTATTTGATAGTTTCAAAATAGTTGCAAATTTTTTGTCCAGTTCAGCACGGACGATGACCCAACAGCGTCATCATTTCTTTGAAAAACAAAATAAAACAAGAAAGAACATTGGCTGTTTTTTATTAATCTCTTGCATTAGATCTTTTAAGCAACATCAAAAAAAATGCAAACGTAGCAATATCATGGAATTACAACTCCCTTGAATTTTTTTGGGTTTTTCTTAACAATTTCACAGTTAAGTGCACAATTTTCAAGTTACAAACAAAACATACAGAATAAAATTTTAATAGGATATTGATTTCAGAAAGAGAAAACGTTAAACTTTTTTAAGTCCAGCCAAAAGCAAAACGGTGTGCCAAAAAGACTTTTCTCTTGCACGACTATTATCTCAAAACTCTCTTACAGTTTTAAAAAGGCTATCCTCAGAATTTTAATAAAAATATATCGTATATAGATGCGCATTGTGATACAGAAAATATTAGCCTGGAACGAGAAATCGGAGAGCCGAGTTCAATCACTAGTTTTCTAGCATAAATATCCTTGGTAAAGGTATTAATCTATCAGTTCTTCCTCCATCAATGGGTTAGATAACAGAACAAATTTGATTCCACAACCTAGATTGGCAACCAGTCTAACGCGAAAAATAATGGCTACCTACTGCAGGGAAATCTTCTACCCAGTCAGTCACATTTGGTCAGTTTGTTAAGTGCCATACGTGATACACGCTTGGGCGATCAGATCTCGAAAGAGACAGGACTGACTGTCAGAAAATTATCCAGCAGTAGCTTACCATTACTTTCTGCGGTAGACTGGTTGGCAACCAAGGCAATCTGTCCTATTATTTAACCCATAAATGGAGGGAAGGGGCAGATTAATACCTTTCCCAAGGATATATGCGCGTAAGTGAATGCAAGGAATTCAACTAAAATTCAAACTCGGCTCCGCGTTTTCTTGTTCTGAGCCGATATCTACTGCATCACAACATGATTGATACCATATTAATGAGTTAGCCAATTCTTTCAAAAGAGTCGAAGCTCATAATGACCAAGACAAAACACAAAATTTCATTTTATATTAACGATTAATTTAAGTATATAATTTAACCAACTTGTAAGAAAACAATTGCATAAATAATGTTCTGAATACTCCTACCTATACAAAGACACATATTGCATTTTTACTCCTTCTTAAATATATAAAACTAGCTTATGTACCATTTTAATATTATTTTCACATACTCAAACATCTTCTTCTTTATGTGTCGTGTCCTTTCAGAACCTAGAGGATCATGGACCTCCACTTAGCCCTTTCCCGTATTGCTCTTACCATTTTTCCTGTTAGTATCTAACAAAAATTATTCTACGCTATCCATTCGCTTAAGCCCATCAAGTATATCTCGTGTGCTTTTCTTTCGTCACTCTTTCCCTATATCTCTCACATGATCCTTTAAATACACACTAAATATATTTTAACTTTATTAGTAACAATTAAAAAAACGATATATAGGGGAAAAGCCGTATAAAATTAGGAGCATCTTTATTTCTGAAATTACAACTTTCTTCTAAGTAACTTTTCTTGCTTTCTTTGGCAATTTTTTAAAAGACATCGTTAAAAAATATTTTATCTGACAATTGTCACTCTTATAGACAGTAGATAGACCAATATATAATCCATAGTTTAAGTTACTCGAAATCGAGAAGATACTTCAACTGTGAGTAGTCCCGATATTAAACAGCTTTTATTTCAATACAGACCCCTCTAGCCATGTCACTGCTGAGGGTTCAACATTTTTTGTGTCAATTCTAAAGTAAAATGCATAACTTCAGTCTCATATGAAAGTTTGATTAAAAACGTTTCTTTTTTCAAATAAACAAACAATAATCGTGGTGTCAAGATATGAAGAAAACATATTTTGTTTCGCCATTATTTTTTCTTGTCTGCCTTTAAGGTTAAACATTGTGAATAAACGCTATGATAATGAGTCTACTTTTTGAGTTGGCTGGTTTTGATAAGATGTAATTATTATAACATATCTTCGAGAATGACTGAAAACTGTTAAGTATCCTATTTTATTTATACTTGTCTCTCTTTTCGTTAGTTTGTACGACCGTTACGTTCTGCCAATATCTAAAAAATAATGGACTGTTCCATTTTGATTGCGTGCATACAGGAGGAAATACAATACTTGCCTTCAGTAAGAAAAAAAAAGAAAGAAAGAAAGAAAGATAGACGTGCTTAACATTTCTTACCAGTACCTCATAAATAATGGACTATTCCATTTTAATCGCGTAGAAAGCGGGAAAAGAAACTGAAAGAAGTGAACAAGTGCTTAAAATCTTTACATGTGAAATGGAAAATTTATCAATGTCAAGTCTTTTCATTTGTGCCCACTTCTTAAAATAACGACTATGCATCATATTTATGATTGTTATTGTCATATATCTTTAATGTTGTCAAGTTTATATATTGACCGATGTAGATTTCTAAGGATATATTATTGTTTTAGAACTCGCGCTGAACTTATTCAATCATCAAATGAATAATTCATCAAATAATTGAAATAGAAAACACTAAAATACTGACGGGTCTTTCTGTACATATTAATATATGTAATATATTATATATAATATATATATTACTTCCATTTATTTGATTCTCCGACAGCTACAATTTTCAAGAATTTAAATGTAAAGTCAATAGTCATCTCCTATCTCACTAACCTGCATTCTCTCTCTCATGCTCCTTTCTCCGTCCACTCCACTCTCATCAGTATTCTCGTCCTTCTCTTACCCACTTCCTGACACCCCTATAACCTGTTACACTTTCTCATAACTTTCCTTCTACATAACCCACTGCAAAACAGTAGCAGTAAAATGCCTTGATTGGGTCGATATGATTATAAAAAATATATAGATAGATAGATAGCTGCATCTACTTCAAGGATTGGTCACTGTGTCGGGCCAGAAAATTTTTCTCGTCAGAATGTATTTTGCGAATGTATAAAACTACCATTCGCCAGCCATTGAATACTGTTGGCATATTCAGTCGGCTGCTCATGCTATTTATCTTGAGCTTCTCGACAAAATCCAAAAGAGTATCTGCAATATTACCGATCCTGAATTGGCAATCCACCTTCAGTCATATTATAATCGACGTGTTATGGTTTCTTTCTGTTCTTCAAGTATTTTCATGGAAACTGTTCTGACGAGCTTTTTTGCCTAGTACCGTGGCCACTAGTGTTTACTCGTTTTAGTAGATTGGCATCAACGTCCCACACTTATACTGCCAAAATAGTAATATGTAAAAAGTCTCTTCTACTCTAACAGTTTCTTTTCTAGCAAATCCCATTTGAGGAAGTCACTTCTTTTTGCTTGCTTTTCTGATAGCTAAAATCTCCAAAAGTTTAAATGCAACGTCAATTGTTATCTTTTTCTACTTGATTCCCGTTCATTTCTTATCTTTTTGGATAGCCTTGTGCATTTTAAATTCTATCACTGTGCGCACTAGTGGGATTTCTGCCTTGGTTAGAGTAAACTGATATATATATATATATATATATATATATATATATATAAAACTCAACACATCTTTTAAATGGTTATATATTATAATTTATTTCGACTAGCTAATATGTTCATCTTTTTAGACCACGATTGCGTTTGGTTTAAATTTCCTCAAAACATCCTAAAAATTTATCCTTTCCGTTTAAGGGCTTAGCATCATCATTTGCTATCTGACGTTATTTTCTATATTTTTATGTGTTGCTTTGCAGAAGCAATGGCATAATGTGTTTTCTTTATTTCATATTTCATTTTAACAATACTTCCCGTTTTGTGTTTGTTCACACAGTTTTCTACGCGATAGGTTCTTCGCAATTTCAGAAATGTATGTCATATACAGTCTTTTTTATCTATCTCATTGTTTTCTCTTTTTATCTGTTGAGAGAGCGAGAGAGAGTGTGAGAGAGAGAGAGAGAGAGAGAGAGAGAGAGAAATAATTGCTTTTCATTTACTTCTCTCTCCCTCCTTCTTTTGATTCTATCATCGACACCGTTACCCACGATTCGTTATATCAGCACTCCACTTACTGGAGTCAACCAGAGGGCAGATATCAATAACATAGATTTTTCCGATTAATTTACGGTGGAAAACCAAAAAAAAAAAAAAAACAAGAAAAAAAAAACAAGAAAAACCGAATTAAATTATGAAAGGTTAAATAAATAATCTTCCACGAGGAGATATTTTCTTCATGTTTTTGTCTTCATATCATAGCTCAAGAAATGGATTCAACCCATTCCCAAGGACATTTTTGGAAATTGGTTATAAACAGGTTCAGCCGGATTATCGATTCTGTTTTGAATTTCGCCAGTTATTTTCTTCCTTACTACTCAGAAGCAAAACAAATCCTTTCCTTTTAACCAATCAGCAAAAGAAAGAAACAGTGCTGTCCAATCAAAAATCAGTTCATCTAAAATGTTGTTAGGAACTGATTCGGACTGATAAAAATCACAATTTAATTTCATTTTTAGTAAGTAGATTTTCTTATGTTTTATTGGTAGATTATACAGAATATAATACACGAATTGGGATAGCAAGTCTAAATTAAATACTATTCGTTTTAGGTAACGATTATTGACATGGAAAATGGAATCAGTGAACAGTGTTCAAATTCCAGGATATTCTGTTGCATTCACCTTTAGTTAATTCCAGGGATATTAGCACTTTTTCAGGGACCTGACTATACATCTATGTTGTAGAAATAACATTTACCAGGTATACAGTTTTGTAAAGAAATTTACTAATGCTCTCAAGAAAATTAAATTTTGGCATTAAATGACCATAAGGAATTCCGCAAAACCGCAATTTGACTTCCTGAATAGGTTTATTTTCCCCACCATAGCTGTTGGTTGAAACAGCAGGTTAGACAAGATTATCTAGTCATAGTTATCCAGTCTAAGAGAAAGAAAATAACGAATGCCAAACCTTGAAGAAAGCCTTTAGAAAAATACTATATTCCCAAAAATGCGTTGTGATTCAGGGATTATGAAGAAATAATTTTGTAAACAGACATCACTGAAAGGCATGAAGACATTTATTTTTACCTTCATCCTATGGTTTAAATATAAGGTTAGACAAGATCCACTGTCCATAGTTGTCGACCTATCTAAGAGAAAAAAACTCTAAATTTCAAACCGTGAAGAAAGAAATTAAAAAAAAACTATTTCCAAGAATGTGTCGCAATTCAAGGATTACGCAGAAAAAGAATCTATTTAGAGATATGCTTTCTAATCTGAATGAAACATTGATATTGTACAAAAAATATATACCGAAAGAGATTAATAATTTAAAAGACTGTAAAACTCACCTCAAAGAGTTCTAATCTGAAAGACGTTCTTAAGATATTCTGAAAATACAGAATTATGAAAACGATTAATTGATCAGTGTTTTCCCCACTATTTCTAAATCAATACACGGCTGGAGAGTAACCCAAGGTAGAGGGTTACTGAATGAGTTATGTGCATTAAAAGCTGTGATTTAATTTCATTCTTAGTTTGTTAGTAATAAAAATACAATATATATTATTGTGCTTTCACAAATGTATATATAGTAGTTGATGAACAGCATTGGTGCCTATATATGCTTGCCGAGACATAATTACTAGAGGTGGTCGGATGTTTTTTATGTTGTAGTACTGTAGAAGTTAAATTTAAGAATACAGTTTGAATTCTTTAAGAAATAGTATGATTATATAGATTAATGCCTTAAAAGATTTCTTTCATGTTAGTTGTTTGGTAATATTTGAAGCGGATTTGGGTTAAATCCCTACATTTTGTTAGTAAGAGTGGATTGTTCGTATTCTATAAATATTTATTGTCGGTTATTTTCCTATAAACTTGTTTTGCTGGCATTTTACTATAAAAATGTATCGCCGGCATTTTACTATAAAAATGAATTACTGGCATTTTACTATAAATATGTATTGCTGGCGTTTTAATATAAAAATGTATTATGTTTACTATAAATATGTAGTGCTGGTAATTTTACTTTAAAATATATTGCTGGCATTTTACAATAAAAATATATTGGTGACATTTTTAATATAAAAATGTATTGCTATTTTTACTATAAAAATCTATTGTTGTTATTTTAATATAAAAATGTACTATTGTTATTTTTACTATAAAAATGTATTTCGTGTATTTAAACCATAAAAATGTATTGCTGGCATTTTTAATATACAAATGTATTGTTCTTATTTTTACTATGAAAATATATTGTTGGTATATTTACTATAAAAATGTATTGCTGGCATGTTTTACTATAAAAATGTATTGCTAGCATTTTTACTATAAAAATGTATTGCAGATATTTTTGTATAAAAAATGTATTGTTATTTTACTATAAAATTGAATTGGTATTATTTTTAATTTAAAAATACGTTGCTAGTATTTTTACTATAAAAATGTATTGCTTGTTTTTACTTTTAAAATATTTTGCTTTTATTTTTATTATAAATAGTATTGCTTAATTTTACTATAAACATATTTTATACAATTAGAGTGTTTTGTTTTTACTTTTGCTTGGGTGGGGAATTCAAAATTTACCTATAGACGTTACCTTAATAGACGCTACAACCTAGAACAAAAACAATTAACGGTTGTTCAACTCTCCTGCAAACTTCCAATCTACTGATTAGAAGCGTTGTTGCCGGATCGAGCTTATCTTTATGCCCAGAACTAAGGTATGTGATATAAATGTAAGCGTAATATGTAGGGAGTGAGAGTAATGCTGATATGGATGATAGATAATGATTTTCCCTTGATTTTAAGCAATTAATATGGGGAATATACTGCGAAAGAGTATGCTTGAAATGAAACATTTCTTGGGAAAATATCTCTACGTAGAACAAAACGATATTTGGTTAAATTAACATTATATTATCCTATATGATCTTTGCATGTTCGAAATGATATCGGCCCCATCAGAATCCACCTTTGTTTATATGGAACAAGTCGCGCCACCTATTTACTTAAACTTAATTGATTGGTTTATTGCTGCTTCCACCGTTATCCTCGATAGCAAACTTCCACATACATTCAGTCTTTAAGTCAGTTCAGTGTCATACATGATACTCGCTCAGTTGTCCATGTCTCGAAAGAGACATGACTGACTGGGTAGAACATTTTCCTGCAGTAGGTTGGCATTACATTCAGATATAGACCGGTTGCCAACCAAGGCTACAGAACCCAATCTATCCTGTTATTTAATCCATAGCGGGAATGAGAAGAGACGAATTAATACCCAAGGTATTTTCAAGTAAAAAAAGGCAACGAATTCAACTGAAACTCTTCAATTTCTCGCTCTGAGAGGGTATCCACTACCTCATTAGGCTATAGTATTCAGAAATACTAACGGTACAATATTACATTTATTCCATTATATGGGTTAATTCTGTATTTTTACAAACCTGTATAATAATATTAAGCTAGCAACGGGTAGCAGATAAAATTAACTTATCCGCAAGGAAAACCATGATATACATTAGGCCAGAGGACTGCTAGCAGTGTGATTAGAATTAGCCAACTTTATGCATCTAGTTATAAAAAGACACGCTTAAACCATTCTAAGAGCTGGTGGTCATATCACGTTAAAACAATACTTACCCGATCACTGAATTTCACAAGGTTCAGGCTAGTCAGTACCCATATGGCTGATGGTCTGGGGTGACCAAGTGGCATAAACTTGGATGTACGGAAAGTGTAATTGTTATCGTCTCAATGAAAATTCGTAGAACCTAGTTCGAGTTTACGTTAGGTTCGGTAAATTCACTTACGCGGAAATACAATTATGCGATCGCAAATCGAAAAGAGACATGATCGTCCAAGCGTGTCTCAACCGTCCCTATCACTAAACATGAGAACAGCGCTGGAGAGTAATGGCTCATTCCTCCTCGTGAATCTGTAAAATGCTTTTATTTAATTTAAGACATTGTAATTCCTTTTATTGTTATTGACGAAATTTTAATCGTACCGTTCCAACAACTAAAAATAAAATTCCTTCAACGTTAATCAGCTCTCAATATTTTTTATTTCTGGTGCAGGGTGTTCGTTGTAGTGCAGTGGATATCGGCTCTGTGGTTGAGGTATAATCTGGTCTGTGATTAAGTTCTCAGCTTGGTGTATACCGTCCGGCTGAGTTATTCTCTCGGTAATATAAACATTCTACACAAAGAATCTAATCTCACCTTGTGTTAAAATCCACGCGTGTAGTGTATGAGTATGTTCTGTGCTTGAAGTATAATCTGATTTAGGGGTAAGACTAAGAAGGGTGAAGAGTCTAAAGTTGAGGCATACTTTAGTCAGTCAGTCATTTAAGTGCTACACGTGATACACATTTGAGAGTTTCCCTCAGTAGGTTGCTATTATTTTCTGTTGTAGACTGTATTTACTAGCCTTCCCACGCAGGCCGGATGTGACACATGGTCATTTTATAGTGGGAATTCCCGGCCATATAGCCGGGCCAAAAAATGTCTGTCTATTTTTACCGAGTCGTGGTTCTACCCTTCGGCGGAACCACGACTGGGTTATTGCTCTCTGCTCGGAAGCAGAGAGCGCCCTCTACCCGAAAGCAGAGGGCTTGACAGTGTCATAGAGTCGTCAATATAATGACGAGGACGATTTTCTGTTGTAGACTGGTTGCGACCCAATGTGTCCTGCTATTTAACCACTACCTGGAGGGAGAAGAGACGGATTAATACATTTTCCCAAAGGTATATGTGCGTATGTTAATGCAACAAATTCAACTATAATTCGAACTTAGTTCTCCGATTTCTCATTCCGAGCCGATATCCACTGCGCCACAACAAATATCCGGTATATTCTAAGCAGGGAGCATACCGAGAATAATTCCATGTTGGGAGTATATTTTTGGTCCTGAATACGGGCTGTGCAACTAGCAATATAGCCCGGCGTTGCTCGGGTGTAATGAAAGCTTTAAAACAAATCCATGGTCCTGCAGCTCAGACTTATTGGGCGTGGGCACGAAAGACTAAAAAGCAATAGTTGTTTCCAGTTAAAGTGAAACCGAAGACTGAAAGAAAAATGAATGGATTAAGTCTAATTTTGATTTCCTGGTATCGATATCAAATTTTCTGCACTATTGTAAGAACTGCAACCTTGAAAATTCTGAATATCGTTTCTTATGTCTTTGTCTATGAGTGTATCAAATTTGATTAAAATAAGATCATTCCTTCTATAACCCGATTTTTTCGATTGTCGATTTTCAATATTTATCAGGGGTACCTCGATAGAAAGCTTAGCTAAGAACACTCGCAGATGCTTATAGTACAACTGTGTAAATTTTCAAGAAAATCGGTTCTGTCGTTTCGGAGTCTATAGGTAACAAACACACACAGACACAAAAAAATCCATTTATAAATCAGTCAGTTAAGTGCCATACGTGATACACGCTTGGGCGATCATGTTTCGAAAGAGACATGACTGACTGGCAGAAGATTATCCCGCAGTAGGTTGCCATTGCTTTCTGTGGTAGACTGGTTGCCGACCAAGTCTATAGAACCCTGCTATTTAACCCATAACTGGAAGGAAGAAACGGATTAATACCTTTCCCAAGGGTATTTACGCGTAACTGAATACAATGGATTCAATTGGAATTCGAACTCGGCTCCCCGGCTTCTCGTTCCTAGCCGATATCCACTGTACCACAACGCACATCAGCTGGAAGTATGTTTAGTGCTTGAGGTAAAAATTGATTCTTAGAGCACATTCTTGTTTCGGAGTTTACTCTGTACTATACTAGGACCATATCCTAGGCAGAAAGTATGCATTGCACTGCTGCACTAGGTTTTTGTTCAACATTCAAGACGCAGAAGAAGGTTAGTAAATAGAGCATCTGAAACGTTTGGGATATGAAAACGGATTTGAAAATAAATCAATATTTCTTGGAAAGTTCTCTGCATGAACAGCCAACGCTCGGCTATACGCATTGACCTCAAGGACGGGACGTGTTTCAGCTCACTTCAACATGGCCCACAGTTCAGACATAGCGAGAAGGCGGCAAGCACATAGTCAGTAAGACTGATTGACGCATGCGTATAATGTTATTTCCGACACTTGACAACAGAAATCCATTTCGCGGTGTTCGTAACCGCGGCGCCATTTCTTCTCAGTCCTCTCAACCTCGCAGCTAACCACCAGCACCCCAGTCTCCGTCCCGCCACCATGCGTTGGTTTCATATTCGGCTCTAGAAATCTCTATTTACGCTACTACGCATCTATTCCCTCCACTTCTACCCACTTTTTTTCCGATCGTCGCTCCTTGCTTTCGCCTACATCCTTCATCCTCAGTGTTTCGCTTGTCACTTGTTCCTTCCGATCGCGTTTAATCACTTAGAACACGCCATTTCTGACAGTGGGTCAACATTCGTGGCTTCGTCTGTTGTGACGTCATATCATTGATGATTCGCTTTTATATCCTTTAAAGAAAGAAAAAAATCCATCAGTTAAGAAAGCAAATTCGATTATTCAAAATGTAATCAGCTATTTTATGATTTTAATCGGCAACTTTATCGTTGTATATTTTTTACAACCTAATCAAGCTAATGTTTGGACTTGAATAATTAAAATGACTGAATTATACTCGGAATTTAGCTTCACTATTAACTTTTAATATATTTATGGATTCTAACCTCAGTAATTTCGTTCTTCAGAGTTGTACATTACTTGATATCCTGAGATAGTTTTAAGTTCTTCAAAGTTTAGAATTAACACTTAACACATTTTTCGAGAGTTTTTTATAAAACTCTTTTTATAAAAACTTTGCTACAGAGCCAAAAATGCCGTTTTTTTTTATATTTTAATTAAGAAATAAGCCTATTACGCTACTTAGGTTTCAAACTTCCTGTCTCTTCAGGCGATAGGTAACGCCCGTAGATATTGAAAGGTTGAAAACAAGGTAGCATAATTCGATACGGAATTAATATATATATATATATATATATATATATATATATATATATATCCTTTTTCTTAAATGTGATGAATGATTTTCTACGATAGAACCTTTTTTGCACAGACAAAAACGTCGCAAGCCACTTGCTGCTACACCGGTATTTCCGTGGAAAGTGTTCAAACGAACGGACAAAGCTGAGTGCTTTGCCCACAGATTCTCATCCAACTCCACATTCGAGTCGTCCGGAGTACACCCAGCCGACTTCCCTATTAGAACTGAGGACAAACTGCACGACGTATATATTACCCCGACAGTAGTATCCAGAGTAATTTCAAACTCGACCCCCATAAGGCGTGTGGAAACGATGGAATCCCGGTAATAGTCCTTAAGAGGTGTGCTCCTGAACTTTCCCTTGTCCTCTCTAAACTATTTAACTACTGCCTTTCTGCTTCCTGATTTCCTGCATGCTGGAAGTTCTCTTCAGTCGTTCCTGTATTTAAGAATTGTGGTGAACCCTCGGACCCATCCAACTATCGCCCTATCAGACTTCTACCGATATTCGGGAAAGTATTCGAGGCTATAATCAATGCTGAAATAGTTCATCATCTCACCGCCCTCAAACTGTTTTCCGACAGGCAATATGGATTCCGCTTTGCCAGGAACACGGCCGACCTGCTAACAACCGTAACGGAGTACATGCTACAAGCCCTTGATGAGTCTGACGAGGCTCGCTCGGTTGCTCTGGACATCTCCAAGGCTTTCGACAGGGTTTGGCACACTGGCCTCCTATGCAAACTACGCGGTTATTGTATTACCGGTCGCCTGCTTGATCTAATCCAATCTTTCTTAAATAACCGCAAAATGAAGGTCGTTCTGAATGGGCGTGCCTCTTCGTCCTACAGCACGAATGCTGGTGTCCCACAGGGCTCTATCCTGGGCCCGACGCTCTTCCTTATTTTCATCAACGACCTCCCAGATGAGATCAAGTCCCACGTAGGCATCTACGCAGATGACACTACAATATACTCCAGCACCAGTAAGAAACCTGTCGTGGCAGACAGACATAATCTCGCTGCTGACATTGAACGGGATCTACACTCTGTGGTGAACTGGGGCAAGAAGTGGCTTGTCAACTTCAATTCATCTAAGACCAAGTTGTTGTCTGTCAACCATTACAGGCAACCTCTCCTGCCTCCCAGAAGCATGGACCAAGCGATTCTCCCGGAGAGTAATACACTACGCCTCCTCGGACTTACCCTGTCCTCAGACCTCAAATGGAACCACTATATTGAATCCATAGCAAAATCTACTGCTAAGAAGGTTGGGTCACTATGTCGATTCAGGATGTTTTTTCCACCTGAATCCTTCCTGCATATATACAAGTCAACCATCCGTCCGTGCATGGAGTACTGCTGCCATTTATGGTCAAGTGCCCCTGCCGTTCTCCTCAGTGTTCTTGACAGGCTCCAAAGGCGAGTCTGTAATGTGATAGGTACTGATCTGGCGGCTCGACTGCAGCCACTTCCCCATCGTCGAAATGTGGCCTTCCTTTGTCTGTTCTATGAATACTTTCATGGCTTCTGCTCAGACGAACTTAAGTCACTGGTGCCTCCTCAACAGATGTTTACTCGTGCAACCAGACTGGCAACTGGGTGCCACCCATTCACAGTCAGGTTAGCCATATGCAGACGACAATTCTACTCCTGCAGCTTCTTCTCTCGCACTTCCCTCTGTAGAACTCGCTCCCGTATTCTTGCTTTCCTGACGGCTACAACCTCCAGAAATTTAAATGCAAAGTCAATATTCATCTACTAACCACTGGACTCTAGTTCTCTCCCCACCCCCGTATAAACTTCCCTTTCTCTCTACCTATGTATCTGTCATCACACCTGCTTTCTCAGCTTTCTAGTGTTCCTTTCTAACTAGTTTGTACTCCTCACTCTTTTCTAATTAATCTTTTTACATTTATGTAGCCCCCTGCACATCAGTGGCGTTTCCGCCTTGCTCGGGTTGAAATGATAAAAAAAAGAAAAAAAAAAGAAGAAAACTACATTCATTCGCTTCACCAGTCTTAACCTTCAGGCTTAAGGCCCGCTATATCCCGAACATTGTAGTGACGCACCTCAATTCCCTTCCTATTTCTTTGTTGAGCTGTATGTTTAACTCGAGCAGCCTCTTCCCAAGTACCGCTGCTTAGTGGGAAAGGATGCCATGAGAATGCTTCACGATTCATTACAATCTTAATCTGTTTTATTCTAGGATTATCTGTTATCTTCCCCACATATCCCCATTTGGTGAGTCTCTGTAACCCTAAAAAACGAGTGGTTCTTCGGTTTTGTGCAGAGTGAACATTATTGTAAAAGCATATGGGCCTCGGTCATATCATTTCTATAAAATAATACATCTTTTTTATAGAAAGAGAATTTATTTTATCTAGAAAACATATTTGTATATTTGTCTATGTTTTTGCGATGAGGTATTATTTACACTATATTGTTAAGACTATTGTTCTCATCTTTATTGACATGTTTACAACGTTTCGGCCGTTATACGATCCGGACCTCTACATGTGCTAGGAATTTTAAACCAAACACTTTCTTACGATCACTGGGGTATATCATTCCCATTCCAGGGTTGTGAGTTGAATATCTGGCTACATCAGTGGTGAATAAATAATAAAGAGAGTTAAGTTAAATGGAGATAACTACATGGCTATCAGAAATAGCATCGCACATAAAATGAGAATGATATACTATAATATTTATGTCAGGCATTGCGTCCAACGCTTTTAGATATGTCAGCATTATAAGCTATAAACAACGTTTTCTCAGAAACTGTAGGTCCTGAAGAGGTCTCTATTTCGTCATATCGTGTTGAGTTTGAGGTTGAGATGTGTTTAACGGCATATCAGCCTCTGTGGGTTATTTAATGCCAAAAAGGTAGGACTTTAAGATGTTTCTTTAATACTGGGTTATAGTGAGAAGGTTGATTTAGTCAGATTTAAAAAATGATTATTTCAGAAAACTGAATATGTCTTTTATTCAAAAATGTATTGCTGGTAATAATTTTCTTCTTTAAAAATGTGTTGTTAGCAATAGTCTTCCTTCTAAAATGTATATATATATTTCTATAAAAGTCTATTTTTATGTATATATTTCTATAAAAGTCTATTTTTATGTATATATTTCTATAAAAGTCTATTTTTAAACTTTCACAGTGTTTTGACTCCAGTTTGGAGATAAACTATTTGACCATTGTTGGAACCCTAACAGGTGCTACCACCCTGGGTCAGAGTGGACCTGGGAAAAACAGAGAGGTGGTTCTATGCTCGTCAAAGCCTCCGAATCAGAAACATTGTGGCCGGATGTAGTTTATTGCCATACCAAGTATCACGTTAAAAAATCACACAGATGCAATCATACTAGATAATAGCAACACATTATCTGTTGCTTAACAACAAGAAATAAAACAGACAGTCTGATCACTTTGATCGGGTTAAATTATCAACTCATAAGAAAAAGAGACTTTCAATCTTCTGTTAATTGGGAAAAAGAATAGCTTGTTGATTTTAATGACTTCAACACACACACACACACACACAAAAAAAAAAAAAAGTCTCTCTGTATTAATAATATGAAAAAGTCTTTTCTATCTTCCGTTAGCTTGACTGATGCTAATCACTAAGAGAGTAATTCATTTCGCCTTCCATGGCTAACATTTTCTAATGACATGATGTAGAAATATTATATTCAGTTAATAATCTAAAAAAAGCCTTTTTACCTTCCATTAGGATGAGTGATGCTAACCACCAGGTGAGTGACTCGTTGCTTCTTCTGCGGCTAATATTCTCTGCTGGCATGAAGTGGAAATATTATATTGGATTCTTCTTTATCTATGCCGTGTCCTTTCAGGATATAGGCAATCAGGTCCTCCACTTTTCCCTGTCCCTTGTTGCTCTAAGTATACCTTCTATTGTTATTCCGCTCAATCGCCGCCCCATCATCCGAGTGTTGAAGTTCATCTGGTCTGTTGTGCGCTGCTTTTCCTTGTCTCTCTTTTCATCTATCTGTCTCGTGAGCATCATGTTCTTGAAGCCCGCATTCTTTATTACATGTCTCAGAAGATTCTGCTGTTTTTTCTTCATTTTCTTTTTCGCTTCCATCCTCTTCAAAACCTCGTCGTTGCTGACATATTCAGTTCATGGTATCTTCATCATCCTTCAGTAGAACTACATTTCGTTGTCTTCAAGTCTTTCATTCATTTCTCATGAGATTGTCCAGCATTCGCTGCCATAGTGAAGTACAGATATCACATAACATTTCAGTATTCTCTTCTTTGTTTCCATTGAAATATTCATCATTGTCTTACACTCCTTTTTATTCTTGAATATCTGCTGAAATCGTTTTCCATACGTATGTAAGCGGTTTGTTACCAGTACAGGTTCTTAATTATTCTAATGTCTTCCCTGAATATGTCAAGGTTGCCTATATTTTCTATCAAGTCTTTGTGGCGTACTTTGTTGAACGCTTTTGCATAGTCTATAAAACACAAGTATACGTCTTTCAGCATTTGTGTTGTCCTTTCCGTTATAATTCTGAGCATAAATATTGCGTTCCTTGTTCCAGTGACTTTGACAAAAACAAATTGTTCGTGTCTTATCTCTCGCCTGATTCTATAGCGCGCTCCATTTGGATGATGACTTTTACAAATAACTATATTCTCCATGTTTAGAGAATTCTTTTCTCACCTTGAAAATCACCTAAAATTAATATCAGCCATCTGAAATTAGGGTTACTGTGGTGGCATCTCCCCTTTTTCGAGGATATTTGAGTCGACTAGAGTATACATATACTCCTGCCATAGTGAGAACAGATTGATTCGTAAGTTACTGAGAGATACCAAAGTTACACCGAGAATACCGCGTCACCAGTCATAGTAGCTTTGAGCTTCACTCAACCGGGATAATAGTACACGGATAAACTCTTTCCAGCACGGCTTCACTTCAAAGACTTGTATATATATATATATATATATATATATATATATATATATATATATATATATATATAATCCTTATTAGTCATATTCCTGGTCTACTAACCTGCGTTCCGGTTTGTATCTTTACTTTTAACATAACCTATTTTTCTATCTCAAATATCTGTTTTGTTGTTCATTATTTTCTCTCTCGGAATCCACAACAGTTACATGCAAGTGATCATTAAACATAATGTTCAAATAAATTTATGTATATATGTGTGTGTATGTTTGCTATGCAGCTATTCATCAGCTGCTGTTTCCCAGGGGCTGATGTGCTAATCATATGAGTCGTCCTTCACTGTTTACATAATTATCTGCCAGGTCAGCATAGTTGATGTTTTAACTGTCATTATCTATTGAATCAGTGATGTGTTCAAAAAGTATATTTACCAAAATTTACCAAAAATATTTTGAAATATTAAAGAGCAGATTTCTTCAATAAAATCGCAATTGGCTTCAATGATTTCGGAATCTCCTGCATCTCTTGTGAACGGTCTGCTTGTTTAAATTGGTGAATGCTGCCATTATGCATGCCTTTAGTTTATCTTTAGTGTTAAAAAGAGTTTTGTTTGCCTGTCGCTCAACTGCGCCTCACACAATCAAAGGCGTGGCTGGTTGGAGAGTTAAATGGCCAGATGTAAGCGTAGTGTTATGGTAGTAAAAATTGTCTGACAACTACGTCTGAGTTCTCCTTGTATAGCAACATGCAGACATCTGTTGTCAGAAATCTTCCAGCAGACATTATTTTGACCCATGGCAACACTTGCTGCTTAAGGTACTTGATGTAGTTCTCTGTGTTTAGTGTGGGGCACTGTGGGAAGAAAAGTGGCGTAGGTAGCGCAAGAGATCGGTTTGTTATTGTCCTTATTTGATAGAATTACAACTTATTAATATAAAACTTGGAAAATATATGTAAAGTTTCAAATAGGAAAAGCTAAGCATTGCATAATAAATTTATCCCTCTGTATTATTCCATATTAATATAAGGATAAGTAAAATATATTTTAAAAAATCACAAGAGAAATAGCTAAACCTAGTAAAGACATAACCATATGAAATATCATGATTTTTAAACTCGTATAAGAATATGGATATGCGTTGTGGTGTAGTGAATATCGACTCGGAACAACAAATCAGTTAGCCAGGTTCGAATTCCAGTTAAATTCCTCGCATTCACTTACGCACAAATACCCTTGGGAAAGATATTAATCCGTCTATTTCCTCCAGTTATGAGTTAAATAATAGGACAGATTGGGTTCTATAGCTTTGGCTGGAAACCAGTCTACCTTAGAAAGCAATGGTAACCTACTGCGGGATAATCCTCTGCCAGTCATGTCCCCTTCGAGAAATGATAGCCCAAAGTGTGTATCACGTATGGCGCTTAACTAACTAACTGATAAGAATAGAATATCTGTGGAACGAAAATGATGCCTCAGTATTCTATTTTTTATTAAATGTTTATGTTATAACTAGAGAAATTGTGCACAGAATCTTTTACCATAGTAACGACTAAAAATGAAACAACTATGTCGACGACATGGAATGACTTGTATAATAAGATAGGACTAGGCGTAAAACAAATAATCGGATTTCTTTTGTTATTACAAGATAAACGGGTTTCTCATGATTCTTCATCTTCTACTGTGTTTCCTGTCCTTTCCGGACGTAGGCGACCATGGCTTTCCACGTCTCTCTATCTCTGGTGGCTCTTAGCACGCCTCCTCCTGTTACACCATGCAACCCTCGTTCCATTATCGAACTGATTATGTCCTTCAAATATGTTATGAGCTGCTTTCCCCTGTCTCTTTTTCCCTCTATCTAGCCTGTTAGTATCAAGTTCTCCAAGAACTCTTTCCTCATTGTATGTCCCAGGAACTTTAGCTACCACTTCCTGATGCTCTGTATTTATTTCCTTTTCGTTTCCATCATTTCCAAAACTTCATCATTGGTCACATACTCGATCCATGATATTCACAGCATCCTTCTGTAGAACTATGAAAAAAGCTAGGCATATACAGGACTTAACAAATTAAACTCAGTTTTAAAGAAGGGGAAATAACTCGTTTTAACATGAGATCAAACTTGAAATAAAGTTGTTGAACTTTTTTCCATTGTTATTACTGACTGTCTGAGTTACCCTATATTAATTTATGAAAGCAAAACTTTTCGTAGAATAACAGACGAAAACTTAATCATAGTAAATTTTAAACAAAATAAACCAAGTATCTTATGTTATGTTGCGAATAAATATTTACTCCTGACTTCAATGTTGGAAAAAAGCCGCCAGGTTTTGGGTAGTTAAAAAAACACATTCCAATATGACAGCTGTCACAATAGAAATAAAAAGCGATGGTTTTGAAGAAAGCTAAGTCCCAGCGCGCTTAATGCAAACTCATAGAAATATTTTTTTGACCAGCGCAGCAAAATCAGAACCTGTCACTGTCGATTCTTTTGGATGATAGCGTCCTGTTTTTCACAAAGTGGATATTTTATCTCTTCCATGTAGGTTTCACTTGCTTCAACCCTAGATAAAGTTCTACCGCTGTGTTGTCTCATAGCACAAATGAGCATTAAACTTTTGCAAGATTAAATCAAACTAGTTGAAAGCTCATCCTACGTAGGGTAGACTTTGAAACTTCTGCTGTGGGAGGCTTTCGCGAGATTGGTTTTTGCTCAAGACTATCCTAAAAAGAAACGATAAGATTTAATAATTTAGAAACAAACACCTTGTGCAAATGTGCAATAATAAGAATATATACTTTTTTTTTTCATCCACATAAAATTATGTTTCGCTGTGTTACAACTTATCAGTGTGACTATGCATCTACTGCTTCAGCCCGGGAGCAAAACTCGAATGATTTTGTTATTAGTCGGAGTCTCTACTCCCTAAGCCATAGGCGCAAAGAATAAGGGAGGGGGAAAATTTTAGCATGTTATAGCTAAGCGTTGTGTACATACGTCACTCATCGGAAGAACTCTGTTCATTGCTATATATAATAAAGAATATAAATATATACATCCTTGTGCAAATTAATTCGCACAACTGCTTTAGTTTCTTTTTTTCACCATGGGGTCAATTGAGGACTCACCAGAGTAGTGAGGTGTTGTGGTGGGTGTACCGATATGAATATGTCGTTCAGTATCAGAAGGAATAGTAATAGCAGTCACTAATGGACAGCTACAACTTAGGCCTTGTGGAGAAAGAAATAAAGTTCTGTAAGCAATCAATTATGGTCACCATGAAACATAACAAAATATAAAAGAGAAGGGTTTAGCTGAAATACTTTTATATATGAAGGCACAAAAATTACAAATATAATGTCTCTTGATTTTACACGCACAAAATCCGTTCTTAAAATGTTCATTTGAAAGAAAGGAAATAAATAATTTTATAAAAAGAATTAAAGTGTCTCTTTTGTGTTTTTGCCGTGTTGGTCCCAGAAGATGAAAGAGGAGATCAATGGGTTGGTAGGTGTAACTCGATATCTTCTTTAGTGAATGAAACACTGACAGCGATTAAGGTGGCGCAAAGGAGTTGATGAGAAAGACATAGCGACATTGAATGTCGGTATAATTCAAAGCTTTCTGGCGAGAAGCCGAATTCATCGTTCTATTAACTGTCTCTAAGGGACTGCGAATGTGTGTGCTGAAAGAATTTGTTGGATATGGCGCGGGGTCTTTTGATTGGGGTAAATTGCTTTTTATATTCTTTTTATTTTTTGGTTTTCCACCGGAACTTATGCGTCGAACCTAGGTGCACAAAGACCAGTTTTGGTCATTTGCTATATAGACCTCTGAGAGCAAACATCCGGCCCATCGCTTGCTTAGTATCACCACAGTGTAATTGATTTCTATTTTTTCTTCAGATTAGATCATTTGCAGTGGGGTGCAGGAATCTGAATCTGCCCAAAATATAAAAGAAAAATGTGACAGGAAGAGAAAAACAACGCCATTAGACGACTTATGCGTGATCAGAAAAAGTATGAAATATCCTAGAAAGACATTATTCATTTTGTTTCATTTAATTTGAACTAGTGTTTAATCTCACGTATATAATATTAGGATGATATTAACTCGGACAAAGGGCTCAGAAAACTCTTATAAAATATAGCTACCAATCTAGAACTAAAGTGATGTTCAGGTACCAAAGGTGAAAGCTGATCTGAATGATTCTCGTTTTTATTTCCCTGATAGCTGTTAATCCGATCGAAGAATAGATGTGGCTTTATCTTTTGTCCACGACGAAGTTGATCACAGAATTGTATTCTGTCCAGGAAAGTGATACTTTTAACTATTGTCTGCTGAAGCGTAAACAGTTATGTCTCTCGCTCGGTTACGGGCAAGAGTATTATATTTTCGTAAGAAAATCTAAATAAATAAAAAAGAAAAAGAAATGTTGATGCCAGGGGTATATGTATATAATAATATATATGACATTATTCTAAGAGTGACGGGTTAAAATTTATGTCTCACTGGTCAGCCAAAAAGAAAAAAAAAGGTTAAAAGAAAGAAATAAAAATTATTTTAAAAAATGGCCGATTTGCTACCAAGAAAAGCAATATAAAAAAGATAAGCAAATAAAAAGAAGATATCAATCTGATTGAGAAGCAAAAGAATCGATGCTATGCTTTATCTAAAGCTGAGTGTCATATATGTAAGAATAAGGTCACTGAATGGGTGGGGAAACTGACAGCCAACACCCTTTCTCGTAAGAAAGAGCTCAGTAGGTGTCCCAGTCAATCAAATGTTATCAATAGACTTCCCAGCCAATCAAATATCATGTCAGAACGGAAGAAAGACGAAGGCAAAAAACGTAAAATCCTCCTGATAAAAATATATTTAAGCAAAATCAACGCTATAGGCATTCAAATGCACTTGCGCGCATATATATATATATATATATATATATATATATATATATATTAAAAAGTGTTCAATACAATTATATTGTAGAACTTTTGAATATTTTCCATTTGTAAAAGAGTTATTTCGCTCGGACATCTTCTGCGACTTGTTCCTCTTTCTCTTCACTCTCCTCTTATGTAACACCCTGCGCACCAGAGGAAGTATTTTCCTTGATTAGGGTAAAACGTTTAAAGATAAACTAAAGTGGAAATAGAGTATTAAAAACTTTTTAAAATAGAAGATACTCACATTATATATATATATTCTTTACGCGCCGTGACTTTTTAGGACGTAGGCGAAAATAGACTTCTAGTTACCGGTATTCCTTGTCGCTCATAAAAAATTTCCTCTTTGTAAATCTCCGAAACTACTCCACTATCCATTTACACACGCCTATCAAGTATGTCTCTCGTCAGTTTCCTCTGTCTTACTTTCCTTCTGTCTGTCTTGTGTGTATTAGGTTCTGTAAGCCCTCCTTCCTCATTACATGTCCCATAAACTTTAGCTGTCTCTTCTTGGTGGTAAGTATAATTTTCCTTTTCGTTTGCATCCTCTGCAAAATCTTCACATTGCTCACATGTAGTATCCTCAGCATTCTTTGGTATAATTACATTTCTGTTGCATCGAGTCTCTCCTTGATCTTTGAGAAGATCGTCCAGCATCCACTGACATATTGAAGGACAAACATCCAGTACCGTCATCTTTGCTTTCAACGAAAGCTTCTTGTCTCTACATATTCTACATATCTTTTGAAATGCATCCTTGGACATATCAATGCGCTTTCGGATCTTCATGTCGCACTTCAGCTCCCTCTTAGATCACTTTCAAGGTATTTAAATTTATGCAGTTATTTGATTTAGTCATTGATCTGTAGTTGGCGTTTTTGGCTCTTTTTTTTTAATGTTGACCATGCATTCAATTTATACTTGTATTTAAATCGTATACTATATGTGAGTCTTGTGTTTTCATCTAAGTCGTGTCATGAAGTTATCATTATTTACATTTGCACTATAATCTTAGTTTTTGTTGTTATTATTTTAATGTTTCAGCCCTTGTGTCATCCGACTCTCAGCCGGTGTATATCGACACGGGTAGCCTACATATAAATTAAATGCTATAGGAGATACACGCTTGGGCGATCAGGTCTCGAAAGAGTCATGACTGACTGAGCAGAAAATTGTCCTGCAGTAGGTTACCATTACTTTCTAGTGTAGACTGATTACCAACCAAAGCTATATAACCCAATCTGTTCTGCTATTTAACTTATAGCTGCAGGAATAAACGATAGACTACTACTTGTCCTAAGTGTATGTGCGCGTAAGTGAACGCAAAAATATTCAACTAGAATTCGAACGCAACTCTCCAATTTCTCTTTCCATGCCGATATCCACTGCAACATAACACATATCCAATTAATCTGACACTGCGACTTATGCACAAAACTATTTGGATGTCAAAACGTGAAACTTGCATTAGTAAATAAGTTTCCAGAACCATGACTATTGTAAGGATATTGATCCTAAAAGTATACTCAACACATTTGGCCTTTTGTCATACTAAGCCGTTTTGTCTTCTTTTGTATTCTTTTGTCTCACACGATAATGGAGTTGATCTAATTTGGCGATTGAGTTATGTCACTTTCTGTGTCTGAACCGGGAACTGCAGGCCTAATTACTGCCCAGGAAAGCCTCGTCTTTCCCTCTGACTGCTGGTATTTGCCTTTGACGTCTGCGCTCTCTTCTTTTGGTCTTAGCTCCTCTTCTCTTCGTTTGAGTGACACTTTTGAAAGTAAATCGCCATAGGTTACTCGGGTTGCAGGTTGGATGCTACCTGCCTTCATGTTGCGTTTACAGTCATATTTGTGACGAAGAGACAGTCTAGTTTTATACTAATGTTCACGCAAGTGCCAATGAAGGTAGTGTGCTACAGTGTGGTGTTTTATGAATGTCAGATAAAAAAAGAAGAAAATGAAGTTCGGGTGGCTATGTATGAACGATAACGGTTGAAATTAAGCATGAAGCGGTCAATAATGTAGTAATAATGTGTTGCATACCTTCCTATATCCAAAAATGGAATGTTCAGTCCTATTAAATACATGGATACTATTGGAGTAAAGTATAGAATGGTGTGATCATGGTTGATTCAAGCTCTCTTTGTTCAACCCCCTGCTTCCGAGCGGAGCGGGACCCAGACCTAGACTGTGGTGAATAAACAAGAGCCCGCTGCGGCCTAAAGCTGGGTCTACGGGATATTTTTGACTGAGTTTAATGGCTCAGAATCCCCACTTTAATTGACCTTGTATTTCACCAGCCTTGATTAGAAGGAGATAAGTAATTAGAGTAGAGTAATCATACTTGATCTAAACTCTTTCTTGATCAATTATCTGCTTTCGGCCGGAGAGGAATCCAAACGAATCTCTACCAAAGGGTAGAGTCTCGTATCGGGTGTACAGACTTAGACCCCATCCCAGAATTTAGTAGGATGATTTTGGCTGAGCTTCAGGGCTTGGAATTCCACATTAATTGGCCTTTCGTTGTATCCGGCTTGGTGGGAAGATGTTAAGTACCTTTACTAGAGTGTTCATAATTGATCTAAACTCTTTCTTGATCAACTCTCTGCTTTCAGGAGGAGAGGAACGCAGACGATGCCGTGCCGAGTCTCGTTCATTTTCTGGAAGAAGGTGACTGAACAATGGGAATAAGAAGAGAATGGCAATGATTCGCACTTGTGTACCTGGTAAGGCGGATCCAAGTTGTAAAGTAGAAGTTTTCAAGGAATAAAAAATGTAACTCGTCGGAAGACATGCCATGGAAACAGCTATAGATTAGCAAGAGCCTCACGATATTTAATCTGCTGGAAAGCAGTTGTAGAATAGAAAATAATTAATCACATACAGGCAGCATAGACGCTTTTGAACTCCATAAAGGCACTTAATGCCTACTCATTGCCAGCCCAAATTGCAGTACTAGAACCAGTGCCATGTATCTTTATTTTGACGATCTTAAAAGAAAATTTCTGATTTTTGTTAAAAAAAAGTGGACGATTTAATTATATAAAGAAATTTACAATAATAAATTCCTTCTGCATGTCAACAACGTGGCACATAGAGAAAAATAATTTCAGCATAATTTTAATCTACCTTCTTCCATCTAAACAATGAACGAATCTCTCTTGAAATATGAAAACATATTAACTAAAAAATCATTAAGAGACATCCGGTCAAACAAATGTCTATTCTCAGCAATATCATAAAATTAAATAACGCAATCCTTCAATTGTTGTGGATTTCATTAATGCGTTTTTAGTTAGAGGGGTGAAAATTTAGATGTCAAAATTCGATTAGTGCATACATAATAATCGATTAGTGTGTTAAATCATTCTTCAGTTGAACCATAGTAACTGAAAAGTGAATTTATTATAGTTACTGATTAACTATTGTTTTAAATGTAAAAATATAAAAAGGGTCCCTATTTTGTTTGTCAAGTATTATTTAAGTAATGACAGTAGTGTATAAAAAGAGGAACAATTATAAATAGGTATATTTTATAATATAAGCCGATAGTAAAATACATATTTGAATATTTGTCTCGATAAAAAAAATATATATTTTCTATTTTTTATTTTTTATTTTTATTTTGAAGATCTTAAAAAAAATTTCTTATTTTTGTTGAAAAAATGGACGATTTAATTATATAAAGAAATTTACAATAATTAAATAATATGGAAATATAAAAGATCTATGCATTTACCATGGAAACTTCAAATCAAACAATTTCTTTTATCGCAATGCACTTTTTTGGGACTAAAACTGTCTTATTTCACTGATAACTACAATTTTCAAAAATGAATATCCAAATTGATCACCATCTTCTCTCTTGTTGAAGCCTTTAACTTCCTTTCCTAGGTATCCCCACTCAAATTTTATTAGTTAAGAAGAACTACCAGTATTACTTTCTCACCGACAGAACGTGACTTCTACCAATACTTTTATCGGAATTGTTAGATAAACTTTCTTTCCTGAATGTTATTCGTGGTGCAGTGGATATCGACTCAGAACGGAAAATCTAACATTCGAGTTCGAATTACACTCAAATCTGTTTAGTTCACTTACGCACAAATACCACGGGGAAAAGTTGTAATCCATCTTCTCTCTACAACTATGGTTTAAATGGCAGGACAGGTAGGGTTCTACCGCCAGTCATGACTCTTTCGAGACATGATCGCCAAAGCGTGTATCACTTAACTTACTGGCCACGTCTACATTATTTTGACCGTGCCGCTTGATTGTTCACAAGTTCTCGCCTTTTTACTTTTGAACTAACTAAATGCAACTTCTACTCTAAATATTTCTTTTCTCACATTTTCCACCTGTGGAACTACCTCAGAATTTATTGCTTTCTCTCTTCCGTATACTTTCTTCCCTGACAGCTATAATCTTCAATACTTTAAATGTCAGGTCAATTGCCATCTCCTATCTCTCTAACTTTCATCTTTTCTCTCGTGTTCTTTTCTCCGGCCAATCTACTCTCATCAGCTCTCTTCACATCAGTATTCTCATCTTTCTCTTACTTATTCTCTGACACCCTCTATAACCTGTCTCTCTTTCTCATCACTTTCCTCCTATGTAACCTTTTAAGCACCAGTGGCAGTAAAACTGCTATGCTTAGGGTGAAATGATTATAAACAAAAAATTTTAAAAATGTAACTTTGATTGCCATCTTTTGTTTTCTTGAACCTTGTTTCTTTTTGTCCTTTCCTCAATCAGCCCCACTAAAATTTTATTGGTTAGTAAGAACTGCAAGAATTACTTTCACATCGACGCACCTTAGCTGCTCTCTATCTTTTCTATAAATATTTTGACAGGAACTGTTCGGAAGACCTTTCCTCCTCAGTGCTTCGATTGCATGCAGTTTATGTTCGGTAACAGACTGAAATTAGTTCTCACGTTTTACTCTTACAATACTTTAATAGCTATTCTTTTTTGTTATAATCGTGTCACCCAAGACAAGACATTTTACTGCCACTGTTGAGCAGGGGTTTACATAGGAAAAAAGTTATGAGAAAAAGTGATAGGTTATAGGGGGTATCAGGAAAAGGGTAAGAGAAGGATGAGAATACTGATAAGAGTGGGGTTGACGAAGAAAGGAGCGAGAGAGAGAAAGGATGCAAGCTAATAAAATAGTTGATGACTATTAACTTTACATTTGAATTCTTTAAGATTGTAGCTGTCGGGAAAGCAAGTAAATGGATGGGAATTCCTAAGGCGGGAAGTGCGAGAAAAGAAGCTGTTGCAGTAGAATTTGCGTTTACAATTTATTGGTTTCACAGTAAAAAGGTGGGACCTAGTTGCTAATAATTACTTAATAATCTTGGAATTATTTCGAACTATTTTTCTCATCTTGGTTGATATAGATGTTATAATTGACACAACGTTTCAGCTAATACCCTCTGCTTATCATCAGTTGTGCATTGATTGGCTAATAAGGATTATCTTGTTGATTATTACGAAATATCCTGTTAAATCAGTTGTTGTTTTTCATGTTGGATTTGGTTCATTAATAATCAACAAGATAATCCATATCACCCAATCAATGGACACCTGATGATGAGCAGAGGGTAGTTGGTCTAAACGTTGTGTCCTATTATAACATCTATATCAATGAAGTTGTAAAAAAATAGTTCAGTAAGACAAGAGATGTAGAATAGCTATTAAACTATTTCAAGTGGTCAAAACGTTGTGTCTATTATAACATCTATATCAACCAAGTTGTAAAAATAGTTCGAAATAATTCCAAGATTAAGAGATTATTAGAATAGCTATTAAACTATTTCAAGTTGGTCGAAACGTTGTGTCTATTATAACATCTATATCAACCAAGTTGTGAAAAATAGTTCGAAATAATTCCAAGATTAAGAAATTTTTAGAATAGCTATTAAACTATTTCAAGAAGTTGGTCGAAACGTTGTGTCTATTATAACATCTATATCAACCAAGTTGTAAAAAATAGTTCGAAATAATTCCAAGATTAAGAGATTATTGAGCTAGCTATTAAACTATTTCAAGTTGGTCTAAACGTTGTGTCTATTATAACATCTATATCAACCAAGTTGTGAAAAATAGTTCGAAATAATTCCAAGATTAAGAAATTATTAAGAATAGCTATTAAACTATTTCAAGTTGGTCAGAACATTGTGTCTATTATAACATCTATATCAACCAAGTTGTGAAAATAGTTCGAAATAATTCAGAATTAGAGTAAGCTATTAAACTATTGGTCGAAACGTTGTGTCTATTAACATCTATATCAACCAAGTTGTGAAAAATAGTTCGAAACTGGTCAGATTGAGAATTATTAGAATAGCTATTAAACTATTTCAAGTTGGTCGAAACGTTGTGTCTGTACGCTCTATATCAACCAAGTTGTAAAAAATAGTTCAAGAAATAATTCCAAGATTAGAGATTATTAGAATAGCTATTAAACTATTTCAAGTTGGTCGAAACGTTGTGTCTATTATAACATCTATATCAACCAAGTTGTGAAAAATAGTTCAAATAATTCAAGATTAAAAAATTATTAGAATAGCTATTAAACTATTTCAAGTTGGTCTAAACGTTGTGTCTATTATAACATCTATATCAACCAAGTTGTGAAAAATAGTTCCAATAATTCCAAGATTAAGAAATTATTAAAGATAGCTATTAAACTATTTCAAGTTGGTCGAAACGTGTCTATTATAACATCTATATCAACCAAGTTGTGAAAAATAATTCGAAATAATTCAAGATTAAGAAATTATTAGAATAGCTATTAAACTATTTCAAGTTGGTCGAAACGTTGTGTCTATTATAACATCTATATCAGCCAAGTTGTAAAAAATAGTTCGAAATAATTCCAAGATTAAGAGATTATTAGAATAGCTATTAAACTTATTTCAAGTTGGTCGAAACATTGTGTCACAATGCGCAACATCTATATCAATAAAAATGAGAACAATAGTTTAAAACCATTATAAATTATTGAAAATTATTAATCTCAGAAATAGATAGAAATTAATAATTTCTTTTCTCGCACGTCTTGCCTTTGATGCTTTGCCACCTAAAATATTAAAAATTTACATGTTACGCAAATCATCATTTTCTGTTTTCTTGATAACACTTCTTGTATTCTTTTTTCTTCTCTTTCACTTACAGTTATCTTTTGATTCTTTCCAGCATTATCACTTTATTCAACTCATTGTAGTGCAAAGTTAATAACTCCGCTTTAATTAGAAAATTTGCTTAGAATATATCGCTATTTATTTCTCGAAAAAATCAAGATACGTGTTGTTTAAAAATACCACCCAAAAACATCAACAAAATACGTGGAAGCAAAAAGTCGAAAAAACATGAAATACAAATACAAAATACAAAAAAAGAAGTTAACATTCATTCACTGGATGTGCACTGAGTTCGGCGTCGTGTTTTCATGTAAATAAAGTTCACTGGGCTGGTGTTTACTCATTGTTTTGTTGGGAAAATATCAAGTCGCTGTTGCATGACTTGCTACCGTTTTATATTTTATTGTTTTTCGCTGGCGATAAATTTCGACAAATTCTTCAATTTAACGCCGTCGGATTCGTTTTATGATTCATCGTAAACCGTCGATAGCTTTGGTAACTTGCACTTTATGTAAGACTTATATATGACTAGATTGCATAGGTACACATGCACACACGCGCGCACACAGACACATATAAGCTGGGAAGAACAGCCGATTAGGCTAACATGATTTCAACCTTTTTGGATTCATCAGCTGATTTGACTTACTCAGAGGCAGTTAACTCGCTTATATTATCTGAAAAAATGCTTTAAATTTTATTTTGGTATGATTGTCTTCTGAAATATTTTAAACCAAATTTTCAGTGTTATCTGAACGTGGTAAGTTCACTTCAATCAAGTCTATTTTTCTTTTATTTTATTTAACCCTATTTTTTTTGTTACTCTTTGTTTGTTTTATTTTTGTTTTATTATTAACATAAGTAGTTTGTGTAAATTATATCTCTGGTGCCCCCTAGGTACGAATTTACACGAGATACTAGATTAGCAATAAGATCCCACCCTTTTACAGTGAAACCGATAAAATGCAACTGAAATTCCTACTCCAACAGTTTCTTTTCTCGCACTTCCCGACCGTGGAATTCCCTTCCGCATGATTGCTTCCCCGACGACTACAAACTCCAGGAGTTTAAATGTAAGGTCAATAGACACCTCCTAACACACTAACTCGCATCCATTCTTTCAAACACTCTTCCCATCTACCCAACCCCCAGCCTCGGTATCTTTACCTATCTATCACCCTTCTTCTGACATTTCCTACATCTAATTCTCTTTACCTTCTCCTATATAACCCCATGCGCAATAGTGGCACTAGAATGCCTTGCTTGGGGTGAAATGATTAAAAAAAAACAAAAAAAAATCGTCTGACAAAATCAACTTATTTCTTCAAAATAAATATCTAAAACACATTAAAACTTCATTTTTCTTCGAACTTGCATTGTGCACTTTCTAAAACCACTGTTTAAATGTCTAATTTAAATTTGAGTTAAAACTGTTTAGAATATATATAGATAAGGAATGTAAAATTGTTCCAAGCGACATTTTTAGTGATTTCTTTCATTCACTTCGCTGAAAAGGTATATTGAAATAAGAGGAATGGATAGAAGCTTTAAAGTTAATTTTACAGGAGAGTTTGCGTGGAAGAAGAATTCAACGCTGCAAAAGTTGGTACAGCTACCACGGTCATTCGAGAAAGAGATATTGAAGGGCTTAGCTGCTTGTTTTGTTTAGCTGGTTTTAATTTTAGATATAAGTCCCTGGGTGCGTACGTGTTCACCGGCTCCCGTGTGTGATGGGACCCATATAAAATAAAGTAGAATGATGTTAATAGAATTTATTATTTTTTAGTTACGTCAATAGACATAATAAATGTAGGATCAGGGAAAATCTTTAAAAACTTTAAAAACAAATTCGAAGAAAGTATAACTATTAGTGTAACAGATTATAGTTTATTTGAAGATACGATATTTTCACTTGTTGCGCCAATAAGTAGAAGATAATACTAATTTTAGCTTTATGCATGTACACACAAGTAATCACGCACACACAGATTCACACACATATATTACTATATATTATTTATTTGTTAGTTAATTCAGTTAGTAATCATTTAATACGAGTCGTAAAATGAGAGTGAAATATTTATATCGGTATACCGTCTGAAATATATATTGATGTCCCCACTATTTAGTATCTTACATTAAGACAAAAGAAAAAAACAAAACATAATAATTCAAAACACCCTTGAGCGTGACAGGATATATATATATATATATATAAATGTAAACTTGTCGTTATACTCGTTTCGAAAAATCCTCCGAGTATATACGCGGAAGGAAAAAATGGTAATTAAAAAAGAACGAGCTAACCACCCGAACATCAGTCAAAGTACGTAGTCCAAAGAAAAAAAAATCCGAGACGAGGAACCTAAAACAAAAAGAATATATATATATATATATATATATATATATATATATATATATATATATATATATAAAGGAAAATTCAGCCATCATTTAGATTGTTTATAAATTATAATTTATTTTTATAAACATCGTATTTTGGCTTTGATTTCAGGTGAAAACAAAGACAAAAATTGTCCAAAATTTGGATATTTTTTTATTATGTGGTTTCTAAGCTTTCGGCTCACATGAGCCATCTTCAGATAATTTACAAAAACGTTAACATAAAGACATACCTCAACAAAGATGATCTTATCTTGTGTGGCCATAAAACATTGCTATGTAACGATAACAATCACCGAATAGCAGATGCAGGTCGTAAATTTTTAATGCGGTTCTATGACGTCACACCTCGTGAGAAACCGAAATGTTGACAGCAAAAACATATGTCTAAATGCAACGTAAAAATAGAAGTTACATATTTTACTTTAACTAGATTGAAAAGTGATTTTATTGAGTCTGGGTTGCTTTTGATTTTGACCTGATATTAAAACCAAGTACGATGTTCAGAAAGGATCATAATGAAACATGATAGACATTCATTGTCAGTTATATTCAACAATATATGTTTAGAAAATTGTCTGCTACCTCGATATACAATATATATATATATATATATATATATATATTAATTCAGGTTTCATTGAATAGTATAGACAAGTTTTGTCTATTAATTTTGTGTAGGATCCGTTCATACCGTCTGATATACTTGATGGTGATGTCGTTGAAAGACAACAAGTGTTGTTTGGATCAACAAAAGTGAAACTATTGATATAATTATAAGAAATGTTTACAGTAATCCTTCATTACCCCCACTCAAAATTAATCCCAACATCCTAAGAAAAATTCTACTAGCTTGTACTACTGAAGTGCCTTTTGTTGATCCAAATAACACTTGTCGTCTTTCAACGACATCACCATCAAGTATATCAGACGGTATGAACGGATCCTACACAAAATTAATAGACAAAACTTGTCTATACTATTCAATGAAACCTGCATTAATGAAAAAATGCTGCCAAAATACACACAATTTAAATTACATGATCCAGCAGCCCAACACACCATCACCACCTTGAAATATAAATGGAGCCTTGTGAAAAGGCAAATTGAAATAGCGAAAGAAAATCTTGACACATTATACAAGAACAAACATGACCTCTACAACAAACTGAAAGATATAACTACCTCAAACCAACTAGAAGAAATAATACTCAGACTATCCAAAATCACTGCAAAATCTGAAGTTGAACACCGTGCTAAAATTGTCAAAAAACTTAATTCACTATACAATGGCACGATCACTCTTCCCAAAAAATTCGATAAATTCATAAATCTTTCCAACCACGAACTAACTAAGCACCAAAAAGAATTACTCAACCTTGGACCTAACTGCCATATATACCGTAAGTATAACCAGCTTACTAAAAAATATTGAAATAGAAACGCTCTATCAAAGCATCACTAAATTACAAGATGAAAAACTTATAACCGTTAAACCCGAACTGAAAGATCTACTTAAGGCTGAGGCAATCAAAGATCGCCATGATAAAAGCAGAAGCTCCTCAAAAATTATATCGAAACAACTAAAAAGTGCCGCGCACGAACTACGCAATCACCTTCACATAATTGTAAAAAAAGCTGACAAGGCTAACATCTTTGTTGTACTTAACAAATCAGATTACAACACAAAACTCAACCACATACTCCATGACCACACAAAATTTAAAAAAATTAACAAAAACCCGACACACCAACTAAAATCTAAACTTAATAAACTCATTAGTGCCAACAACGCTGATCAGAATTCCTTAAAACTCCCTAAAATTATTGGTGACTATAAACCTGGTTACATATACGGAACCATAAAAACTCATAAACCTAACTATCCTCTCCGCCCTATCATATCCCAAATTCCTACTCCTGTATACCAGTTAACTAAATATATTAACCAGCTTATCACACCCTACCTTCCGAGTAAATACAGCATAAAGTCAACCCTAGAGGCAATCCAAATCCTCAAGAGGGAAAAACCTAATAATGAAATCATAGCTTCACTTGATGTGGAAAACCTTTTTACTAATGTACCCGTCAGTGAAACTATTGATATAATTATAAGAAATGTTTACAGTAATCCTTCATTACCCCCACTCAAAATTAATCCCAACATCCTAAGAAAAATTCTAATAGCTTGTACTACTGAAGTGCCTTTTGTTGATCCAAACAACACTTGTCTTTCAACGACATCACCATGAAGTATATCAGACGGTATGAACGGATCCTACACAAAATTAATAGACAAAACTTGTCTCTACTATTCAATAAAACCTGCATTAATGAAAAAATGCTGCCAAAATACACACAATTTAAATATATATATATATATATATATATATATATATATATATATATATAATAAAACAAGGACCAACTAAAAAAACGTTTATAATTTCATTTAAACTTCGTCAAGAAAAGTAATATGACGTAGAAACGAAAGTACGCATTATCTCTCGAATACTCAACTTGTAATTTTCTGGTACTTTCCATCATGCTCTATATTTCAACTTTACGTGAATATTAGGATGTTTCATCCATGACAGATAGACTATGTTGATATTCGACTTTAGGTTCCATAGTCGAGAAGCTAAAGTTCTCGCCACTTGAAAGGTAAAAGGAAAAAGGAACAAAGAGGGCATTGAGAAAGTAAGAGAAGGAAAGAGAAACAGACAGATGCAGTTATAGAGAATAAGACTTTGGTTGAGAGAGTGGCTCAAAGTATATGACCATCACCTCGAGAGAGTTGACGCCGCAGACATAGACAAATAGTTATGGGCATAGAGACGCAGTTCATCCGAGAAATAAATAGATAGACAATAATGTATGTCTAGATTAATTCATCTCCATGCAACCATATATAAAATGAAATATGATGATAAAAAGGAACCGTTTCCATACAGGAAATATTCACCCTAATTTAATCGAATATTTAGTGCCACTCTCGGTTGTAATTGAGAAAAATAAATTTATTTAGGTTGTTAATCGGTAAAATACGATGTATTTTGTGGTGTAATGGATATCGGTTGGCGGGGGGGTGAGAAACCGGATATGTTAGATTCAATTATGCTTAAAAAATCTTGGGAAAGTTAGAAGGTTAATTTTCCGAAGATAAAACCTGAATCTCAACATATCCGATCTGTCAAGAAAGGCAACTTCTTAATAATAACACAATGGGAAAAGATCCTAGCACGTTCGGAAATATCTGAAGAAAAAAAGCAAAACAAAAAACAAAATTGGTTCTACAGAAGAATGCTTCGGATGCAATAAACAGGGCACGTAAGCAGTGATATGGTTTTGAAGAGGATGGACACAAAAAGGAAACTGATACTTAACTTCAAGAAAATACAGCTTAAGCTTTAAGACATGTGGTGAGGAAGGAGGCTTGGAGAACCTGATGCTCACGGAACGGACAGAGAGGAAGCAAGGGAAAGCAGCGCATGCCATAGCTGATTGCCTTGAACAGATGGATGATGAAGCGAGGATCGAGTGGAATAACAGGAGACGGAATATCAAGAGCAACAAGAGATGAGGAGAAGAAGATGGCCATGACCGGCTACGCCTTGAAGGAAAACGGCATATACATGATGACGAACAATGCAAATAAACTCAATTACAACAATAGATAAAAAAACAACAACTAGGAAGTGGACAACTACAGGGTGAAATTTTATTCAAGTTTCTACAATAGGTAATATGATTTTGCAGTTAACGCAAAACATTTAACAACTGAGTTACGGTAATACCTGAAATCACATTTATTGTTTTAGCTTTCAAATATTCTAATGAGCTAATTTGGTTGCATACACAATTTTCTTCACAGGTCCCCATAAAAGAATCTAGTGGAGTCAAATCTGCCGAACGTGGAGGGCAATAAAATGGTCTACCTTTCTGATTCATTTATCACTTATCTAAAAATTGTTGCAAATATTGTGGTGAAGAATTATTCAATAACTATACTTAAAACTAGGTACATTAAACTTTATAACAATTTTGACATATTATGTCTATCACAAATACAAATTAAGTTATAATTTTTAAAGTGTACACGGACTTTATGTACACGCTACTGTTTAGAAAATATATTTGACCCGTCGACCATATTTGTTCTTTGTGAATAAGCGTAATTGGCCTAGCAGAGTTGATTTAGGATAGCAATGACAATGAAACCGAAACTTTGGATACAGAAATTAAAATGGCACCAGAAGAATATCAAGAATTCTTTGATGATTTTAGTGAAACTGATATTGAGGAATTCTATTTAATTTTCTTTAAATTAGAATAATTAAATCAAGTTTGTTTTATTTTGATTTTACTGTTTTATAATTTTTTAGAAATTCTTAATGAAAGCTAATTTTATTTTCATAGTTTTAAACACATATATAACAACGAGTAGGATGAATAAATGAATACATTAAAATGTATTACACCTTATGATATTATATAATGCATTATTCAACACCTTAATACGTATTAGATTATTAAATGTATTACCAGATAGATCGAGTTAGTACTTATCCACAAAATTAAATTAGAAGATACATGCAATGTTTTAACATTTGGTTGCATCTTTTCCAAAATCGCATCATTGCTCACATTATCGATCCATGATATCCGTAGCATCCTTCATTAAATCACATTTCACTTGCTTCAAGTTTTTCCTTCATCTTTGATGATATTGTCCAGCATTCACTGCCATATATTCACTTCCCAGATATTTAAATTTTTGTACCTGATTGATTTCAGTACCTCCCACCTGTATTTGGCATTTTGGGCTGCTCTTTTTGTTGATGACCATGCATTCGATTTAATTTTTTTTAAATATCTATAAGCATGGGTGTACTACGGGTCGGATTATACTACCGGTATATATTATGTATTTTATTCCTTATTTTTAGCGACAGAAACGAAGGAGAGTATAGTACTCAAGTAGTATTATACGCAAGGAAACACTACTTTTTTTCTAGCTATGTATGTTATGCATTTTCTTGTTGTTGCTGTTGGAAGAGTTCAAGCACTGTTTTTATGTTATGTGTGAAAGCTTCAAGTTATTCTGTAGCGTCAATCTATAAGATGTAATGGATGATTTGTCTCCTCAAAGTCGCAAAAGATTCATTCGCTTGAAGCTAATTTCTATCATTGATCCGAGAGAGTTGAACGAGCTTGACGCCATGGATGGCATCTATATAAAAAAGTGGATTTGACAGGATTAGTTGAGAATATAATTCGAGTTTTGTATTCAACTAAAAACCTAATGCTCCGATGAACTTAGCTCTCTGGTGCCCTCTATGTATGAATTTACTCGATCCACAAGATTAGCAACTAGATCCCCACCTTTTACTGTGAAACCAATAAAATGTAAACACAAATTCTACTCCTCAGCTTCTTTTATCGCACTTCCCGCTTGTGGAATTTCCTCCCGTTTACTTGCTTTCCCGGCAGCTACAATCTCAAAGAATTTAAATGTAAAGTCAATCGTCATCTCCTATCTCACTAACTTGCATCCTCTCTCTCATGCTCTTTTCTTCGTCCACTTCACTCTCATCAGTATTTTCATCTTTCCCTTACCACTTCCTGGCACCCTCTATAACCTGTCACTCTTTTTCATAACTTCCCTCCTATGTAATCCCCATGCGCACCAGTGGCAGTAAAACTGCCTTGTTTGCGGTTAAATGATCAAAAAAATTCGATTCTTCAAATGAAAACCGTTTATAATAATATTTTCTAATATGACTTCTTCATTTTTATAATACTGCTGCCTAGTTGTGCAACCCGTTTTATTAAAATAGAAAAATGCGATAAATGACTATAACATGCTGGAGGAGGATTTCTAAATGATCACCGTGATATTGGATTTGATAGGAAAGTCAGAAGGACAGATTAAGTTAAATATCATCCACAATACACGATAAAATATATAATAAAAAAACGCCACAAAAACTTATATTGTAGAGGAACGTACAACTCCACAGGTCAGGAATCAATGCTAATTCTTTATGATTTTTCATAAAAATACAACCAAATTTTCATTAGCAATTCAAAACGTATAAACAGTTAAACAATTAATATAATATTCACAAGAAGAAATAGATGTTTTGAAACAGTACTTATAGAAAGACAGCAAACAATGAACATCCAAGAAATTACAAGCATAACTGACATTGTCAGTTTCATAATGATATAAATACATTTTGGAAAAATATACATATACGTTGATGGCAGGCATTGACAGATTCAAAATGATGTAATTACATTTTCGAAAAACATATATACATCGATGGAAGGCATTATCAGATTTATAATGATATATGTGTACATTTTCGAAACATATATGTGCATTGATGGGAGGCATTGTCATTTTTATAATGATTTAATAGTAAGTTTTGGAAACATATATATATACGTCGATTGTAGACATTAACCAATTTACAATGATGTACGAGTACATTTTGGAAACACACACACACACACACACACACACACACACACACACACATATATATATATATATATATATATATATATATATATAAATACAACGATGGCAGGTATTATCTGATTCATAAAAATACACCAGTAAGATTTTGGAAACTTATATACGTACATTGCAAATATTATCTCATTCATAATGTTATACTAATATGCTTTGGGTATCTATCTATCTATCTATCTATCTATCTATCTATCTATCTATATATATATATATATATATATATATATATATATATATATATGACATTGAGAATTAAAAGAAACATGTATGAGCACGTATTATAACATACATACATCAATAAAAGATTAATTTTTAGGAAACCTTTATACTGATATGAATAATTATATATATATATATATATATATATATATATATATATATATATATACACCTTGATTCCCCCTTACAGTAATGTGATTGGCTGGTGGCAGCCATAAATACAGACGGTAGCGAGAACTCAGAGAGGTCTAGAGGTCTACGTACATAAGTCTACAGGTCTACGACTAGAAGTCTACTACTACAACATATCTACGTCTATTGACTACGCCTCCGTCTCAAGATACTGCATACGACGAGTACGGTCCATTACGTCTACATGATAGATTGTCCTACCCGGTTACATTTACCTAAAGCACTTAACTACCACGAATGATTCCCATGGTTTTAACCACAATCAATATCCCCACACACTTATTCAAAATTTAAAAAATGATTACAAGAACCTCCAATCAAACAAAAAAAAATCAAAGATATTTTCGATAAACCACCCATAAATGCAATGAAATAAACACCCAACATATCAGATATCCTCACTTCTACCAAATAGCTAAAAAATACAAACCTATCAGGTAATTTCAAATGTCAGAAATCTCGCTGTCTAGTCTGCAAACATTTAGTAAACGACGCAATATTTTCTCTACACAACACCAACATCAAATTACACCCACCACGCCTCACCTGTGACAGCCAAAACATATATTTTCTCTTCTGTTCAATATGTCCAAATAGTGGATATATTGGTGAATCTGGAAATAGTATTAGATTCCGTTTCAACAATCATAAACTAAGCATACGCCAAAACCACCCGTATTCACACATAGCAGAGCACTTCAATCAACCGGGACACACATTAGAAAACTGCAAATGTTTACGAATAGATTCTGATTTTAGTTCTACATACTCACTCAGAAAGAAAGAAAAATACTGGATTTTAAAATTAAATACATACAGGCTAGGGTTAAATAGGGACTTAGGTGTTTTGAATCTTTATAAATATTTCAATAGTTAAACATTTTTTAGATACACTTAAAAATTTTCCTTTAAAACAACATTTATACGTATTAATAAAGACAGGCTTACGTTTACAAATATTAAAAAAGTCTGTCGCTTTCTGCGTCACGTGATGTAAACAATCTCTCCACGAACGCTCATCGCGAAAACGTTTCTAATTTAAATTTTAAAATCATTTGTTTCTGATGAAAGGCCGAGGACGGTCTGAAATATCAAATATAATAATAGAAATAAATAAATACTGTCAAAATTTTTTGACATTTTTAAACTGAGGTGGATCATCACTACGTAATATATATATATATATATATATATATATATATATATATATATATATATATACATACATATATATATATATATTTGTATGTATATACCTTTCTGGGACGTATACTTATATAAGTCCATTGTAGGAATTTTAGATTCATAATGATGCAGGACTTCGTTTCGGAAGCATATATATATATATATATATAAGAATAAAATTGAGACCGATACGCACGTTATTTCATGGTAAATCGGATGTATAGGCATATTTCAGGTGAACTCTCATCAGCTTTCGTCTTTATTGTACAAAAGATTTTACATAAATAAAATTCACAAAAACCTAAAAAAAAAAACCCAAAAAAAAAACAAACGGAAAAAAATAAAGGTCGCTCCCTTAAAAGAGAACATTTAAGAAAAAATATATCATTACATCAGTTCGGAGAATACACACACATTCATTCATAAGCATATATGTACGCAGCATATAATCAAAAAGCACGCGTAAAAGGAGATGTCAACTAAAATCTAAAGATACATTCAGCATGTCAGTTAGACTGCTGACCCGTAGATATGAAACGTGAAGAGAGAGAGAGAGAGAGAGAGAAAGAGAGAGAGAAAGAGAGAGAGAGATGAGAGAGATAGAGAGATTAAGAAGAAAGGTAAGTATCTTTAAGCGTAAACGAAAAAAAGAAGAAAGAAGAGAGGAATAAATTCGAAATAGAAAGAAAAGATGGTAGGAGAAAATCAAAAATAAGCATAAAAAATAAAAATAAATAGTATATATTAACGGTGAAAGCATAAGAAATTGGAGTCTAAAAAATTAAAAATATATATTTAAGAGATAATAGTTAATCAATCCGTTGTGATCAGAAAATTATCACACAACTATAAAATCAAAATTATACTAAATATACAAACAACAAAACAAATATAATACAATATAAAATTTAAAAAATTTAAAAAATAATTGAAAAGTAAGCCTAATTATACTATTTAAATCTAGTTGTTTAAATCTAATTATTTAGTTTAAAAATAAATTTGCATATTACTAGTGAAAGGATAAGAAATTGGAATTTAAAAAAAACTTAAGGAAATTAAACAATAAAGAAAAACTAGTTAATCAATCCGTTTTCGGTCGGGTTAGAAACAATCGGAGTCTAACCCTACTGATGAGCTGTGATACAGCGAAACAGACCTGTCTGCAGATGACTATATATATTGATATAACAAAATTGTTATGAACAACCGATAATTTGAAATTATTTGTTTGAACATTATTTTTGATCGATACTCGTATTTAAGTAGATATTGTGTTTATAATCAAACAGTATATATATATATATATATATATATATATATATATATATATATATATATATATATATATATAAATTTTTAGCGGCGTTATTATTTACGATTAATATTTGTTTCGAAAATATGCCTCATTCGGCAGGATTCTAACCCATGACCTCTATCAACATAGGGGAAACCACCAATTGATCTAGCGCTGCTTAGACCTCTCGACCACGAACGACCAACAGTCTAAACGAAGTTAAATCAAGCTTATATAACACGATTTTCGATTCTGCACAGAAATGTATTGTAATGTCAACAAATGTAACCATACAATGTTACAGAAATTAACGAAGATTAACGAAATGGTTAAAAACAACCGACAATTTAAAATTATTTCTTTGAACTTTATTTTTAGATACTCGTATTTAAGTGGATATTCTGTTTATAATCAAACAGCATATACGTTTATTTTTACCGAATAACACTTACTTTATTGTAAATAATCAGGCCGGTAGAAATAAATATATATACTCTTTTTTCTCTACTTAAATACGAGTATCGATAAAAAAATTATCAAACAAATTATTTCATATATATATATATATATATATATATATATATATATATGTATGTATAAATTAAAACATCCTTTTCGAAACTTTTCTCCAGTTTCGAAAAGGATTTGTTTGTTGCTGAGGTGATGTGTTATCCCCTGTGGGAATTTCATATCGAAATGGTCATTCAACATCCTTGAATTAATCCCAGTTAATTTATATTTACTCTGTAATATTTTATTACATGGAGCTCTCTTCCTGTATCATTTTTTAATATTAAAATAAAATTTTAATATTAATTAGGATCGGGTTTTTGGAATTTACCTTCCTGCTTTTTCCGCTTGGATTAAAGTATCTGAATAAAAATATATCTATGTATATATATATATGTGTGTATATATATATCTATGTATATATATATATATATATATGTGTGTGTGTGTGTGTGTGTGTGTGTGTGTGTCGATGACAGGCATTCACGATAAAAAAAAATGTACAATTTTTATTTGAAACCGTGGATACAGATTGGCAGTAGGTGATTTGACTTTCATATCGATATATATGTATATGTTCAAAACGTATCGATAACAGGCAATACTTTCCCTGGCTGAAGAAGAAGAAGTGTAAAAGAATCCTTAATATTTTTGTTTCTTGATATTTTATCTTTTGAGTCTCACCTTTTTCATTGATGGTAATAAATCAATAGAAATCTGGATTTGTGCGAGTTTATCTGATTAAGTATTCTTGTGAATCATTTTACTTTTTTTTTATTTAATTATCAGGTATTATACCAGACATTCGAAGAACTGTTCCACGTGACAACTACTCAGAACTTGGATTTTCTTCATATAAAAGAATCGGTGACTTTAAGTGATTATCAAACCAAAATCAAAACCGATTTCAAAAGTAACACAATAATAACAATGATTGATAATAAAATAATAAATAAAAAAGTAGTTAATACTACTGAGACAAATTCAGATGTAGATAAAATTAAAAAAAAATAACAAAATAACCAATTTTATTTCGAGTGAACATCATGGACTTCCCGTTTTCCCTTCGGGGATTGACTAGTAACATTTTATCTCTGATCATCTTATTCGTGTATTTATTTTTTGTATAATAGCGTGTATTTTTTTTTCAATTAAGGGCATGCGTTTATGGATGAACGTTGCCATAAAACGGACAGCCACCTTAACCAATCTGTCACTTACTTCCTTTAAAGTGGCACGTCGTCTATCAATGTCGAAAAGCCTGGCGGGTAATTTTCAATTCGCTTTCCGTGGAGATTCGGCAGGAATGAAATCCCGCCCAAACCTCTTCAAAATGCAGTCATCTCCATTACAGTCGAATTGCATTCATCAACCTCCGCAGCTTCCTTTTACGAAATCGACTTACACTTTATACGAGCATAGATGTTTCATTAATATCGTTTTTAGTTTTGTTCTTTTTCTGGGGTGGGGTATCAGACGGAAATATCTTATGCGTGATGTGTTTATTTTCTTAATCAAAACTTCATTAACTGAGTAATAAATCTTTGCTATTTTACTTGACAAAATGTTAAAAACCGTGGAATATCTTACCTACATATATGTAGACTTTCGAGTCGTAAGAGCGCTATCCACTGAGCAGTCCAAAATCATTCTCTTCCAAGTATATTGCCGATATATTTTTCATCTAATCTGGAACAACGTCACATATTTGACCCGCGAAAATGTTATTTAATCCTTGGAATATAAAATATTCTATATATCTTTTTTGCCATGGGTATCAACAATTGGTTTTTCTTGAATAGAATATTTTACGATGGCTCCTGTATACAAACTGATAATATTGGCTGATAAAAAAAAATATAATAAAAAAAGAATCAATATTTTCCAAAAAGATTTTTTTATTTCTTATGCCAATCGGTTAAAATAAACAGTGTGTTCTTTAATATCTTATTTATTTCTTTAAAATCTTGTAAATGCTGCTACCGATTCTTCCTAAAATGCTAAATTGCAACTTAGACATTTTCAAATATCTTCCCTCTTAAAAGAAATATCCTTTTCACACGTAAGCAAACATCAACATAAGTATACTTTTAAAATACTGAAAGTAAAGAAAAACTCTAGACTTTCTAAGTGTTAAAATAAATACATACATAAATAATATATCAAACTGCAATTAGATAATGAATATTAATTACATTAAAAAGATAAATAAATATAAACGAATAAGAAAAAATATTTAAACAAGACTTAACATTTAATCAATGTCGTTTATTACATATTAGCGTCATACATCGTTTATACTTACGGACGCAGTTAGCGTTAAGGAAATCTAGAGCCTCCTTATCTAAACTTATTTATAAATAGAACTTTATCTGTGTGTCTGTGTGTGTCCGTTACCTATAGACTCCGAAACAACTGAACCGATTTTCTTGAAAATTTACACAGTTGTACTCTAAGCGTCTGCCAGTGTTCTTAGCTAGGGTTTGTGTCGAGATATCCCTGATAAATATCGAAAATCGATAATCAAAAAAATGGGGTCATAGAAGGAGTGGTCCAATCTTAATCAAATTTGATACAATCATAGACAGAGACATAAGTAACGATATTCAGAAGTTTTAAGGTTGTAGTTCTTACAATAGTGCAGAAAATCGATAATATATATATATATATATATATATATATATATATATATATATATAAGGTAAGACGTTTGTGTGTGTGTCTGTTTATCTGCCTGTATGTCTGTATTTTTTCAGCGCTTTTATTGTAGTTTTGCTTCAGTTTGGGCTCTAAGTAGGTATAATTGTAGTTCTTTGTCTCAGCCATAATACCATTTACTCAGAGGACTTATTTAGCCTTCAAATTTCAGTTTACGGCGAAAAAAACTTATTTGATATCGATACCAGGAAATCAAAATTTGACTTACATCCATTCATTTTTTTTTCAGTCTACGGTTTTGCTTTGACTGGAAACAACTATTGCTTTTTACTCTTTCGTGCCAACGTCCAAAGAGTTTTCCAGGACCATGGCTTAATTTTCAAGCTTTCATTAGACCCGAGCAACGCCGGGCTATACTGCTAGTAATAAAAAAATAAATAAATTTTTAATTCTGTTTAAAAATACATACTGCAAAATAAAAATATTTACATTTATTTCGATAATGAGCCTGAGTGAAGAAAAAAAATTCGCCGTATTATTCGCGTTAATATTACTAGATCAGGAAATTCCAAGCTGTTAATATTCCTATCAGCCAAGGTGCAAGAGAATATAACGTAGGAGTCCTGAATTTAATATAATTGAACTAAGTTAATAAGCACTCTGAAGTTAGTTCTACTAAAGGATTTACAATGATTTCGCATTGGGTTGCTGATAATGATTTTCGTAGCCTATACAGTTCCACTGTGAGATTTAAAATTTCATTTGAGTCAGAGAATGGAACATTTTCTATTAGAATATTACTCTTCAAAAATGAATTAAGTTCTTTCGGTGACTGGCGTGTGTATACCCCTCTCATATACAACACGCTAAAATTTCCATTTTCTGATTCCATACGCCTATGGCTTATGGGTGAGCGACTCCGGCTGACACCGAATCGGTCGTGTTTCAATCCCGGGAAGTGGATATCTAGCCACACTGATGATACGTGTTACAGCAAAACAAGCTTGTATGTTGATGACGAATATATATATATTCATAGTTGAGTTTATTAAGTGATAGTTTAAGTTTTTAATAAATATTACTTGAGAGAATCTTTTTACAAACATGTTAGAACATTACTACAGCATTCGCAGATGATTCTGTCTAATGACAAATACTGTAGTAAAGTCCTAAAATGTTTATAAAATATCTTCGGGGTAAAGTGTTTTTAAAAGTTAAGACATCACTTCATAGAATTGTCTATGAATACTGTAGTAAAGTCCTAAAATGTTTATAAAAGATCTTCGGGGTAAAGTGTTTTTAAAAGTTAAGACATCACTTCATAGAATTGTCTATGAATACTGTAGTAAAGTCCTAAAATGTTTATAAAAGATCTTCGGGGCAAAGTGTTTTTAAAAGTTAAGACATCACTTCATAGAATTGTCTATGAATACTGTAGTAAAGTCCTAAAATGTTTATAAAAGATCTTCGGGGCAAAGTGTTTTTAAAAGTTAAGACATCACTTCATAGAATTGTCTATGAATACTGTAGTAAAGTCCTAAAATGTTTATAAAATATCTTCGGGGCAAAGTGTTTTTAAAAGTTAAGACATCACTTCATAGAATTGTCTATGAATACTGTAGTAACGTTCTAAAATGTTTATAAAAGTCCTTGAGACAATATTCATTAAAAAGCTTAAGCGATCAATTATCAAAATCAGCTACGAATACTGTAGTGATAGACGGAAATATTTATAAAAAGATTCTCGAGGCAATATTTATTAAAAACCTTAACCCTCTTTTAATAGAACCAGCTACAAATACTGTAGTAATGTTCTAAAATGTTTATATATATATATATATATATATATATATATATATATATATATATATATATATATATATTACCCTATGTCTGTAGAACGATTCAGAGTTTCATAAATTATGAAATTATCTGGTCCGGTGCATATTATGCACTGTCGGTTTCTAGATTCGAAATTTTATTTGTGCTTCCTCCGTTCTTTATGTTTGGTATAAAACTTAGATTTTAATTTAGGCTTACATTTTATAATTTATTAATCTGATATTTTAAATTGGTTTATACCAAAACCATAATATGAAATTGGACAGCAAAATCTTAGAAGTTATAAAACAAAATTATGAAAAAATTTAGGATCAGTATTTTGGACGTATATTCTAAGGCGGAACACTTCTTCTTTATTTACCCCGATAATCAGTTGAGTGCTACACGTGATACACGCTTTGGCCGATGATGTCTCGAAAGAGACATGATTAACTGGGCAGAAAATTATCCCGCAGTAGGTTGTCATTGCTTTCTGCAGTAGACTGGTTGCCTGCTAAGGCTATAGAACCCAATCTTTTTTATTATTTAAGACATAACTGGAGGGAAGAGAGGGATTAATACTTTTCCTAAGGGTATTTGTGTGTAAGTGAATTCAAGGAATTAAACTGGAATTTGAACTTGGCTCTCCGATTTGTTGTTCCGAGTCGATATCCACTGCACCACACCCACTTTTTAATGTTAAATTACAATGTGCCCTGTAGACACTAGAAAATATTTATATATGTGTGTACCTGCGTGTTCCGATATGTAAATGTTTTGATATCAAACCTATATATGAATAGAATAAAAAAGAACAAGTACAACATTTCGATGTCTCCTTGGGATGACATCCGAATTTCTTATTGTTCTTTATTTGTTTCATCTTGTCGGATTTCGATTCATATATTCAACTCATTTTGTCTGTATATGGAAATCATCCCAAGGAGACATCAAAATTTCACTCACTGGGAGCTGAAAAGTGTGTTGCTTTCACAAATGCACTACTTTGCGTCATAGTGAAATGGTAACTGTTTGTAATGCTTTTTTCTTTGAATGAAGTTAATTGAAGACATTCAAAGAAGTTTACTTCAACCTAAGTACGACGACACACACACGTGTACCCACTCTATGCGGCTTCATCGCGACTTTGTATATCGGGGTATAGTAAATCATTTTATTTTCGTCTTTGAATATCAGTCAGTTAAGTGTCATACATGATACATGCTATGCGATCATGTCTCGAAAGCGACATGACTGACTGTCGGAAGACTGGTTGCCAGCCAAGGTATAGAACCCAATCAGTCTGTTATTTAATTCATAACTGAAGGGAAGAGACGGGTTAATATCTTTCACATAAGTGAATGAAAGGAATTCAACTGAAATTCGAACTCGGATCCCCGATTTCATTTTCCGACTCGATATTCACTGCACCACAACGCAGAAATGAAATAAATAGGCAAAACTTTGAATATATTAGGTTGGAAAGAAAGGCTTGGCATATTTAAATCTCTTCTTGTTTAATGAGGTTACCTTTTAGGGTGTCGGCGATCGTGGACTTCCAGTTGCCCTTAACCCTTGTCTCTGTTAACATTTTCTCTTTTTGGTATCTCTCCCAAACCCTGTCTCACCATCTTCTTGAATCTAGAAAGAAAGTCCTGCTACACTTAAATGCACTTTGGTTTGAAAAGTGCATATGTCGTGTTCTGACTTTCTTGTAAATTAGGACCTCAAGGAATTTAATTAAGCATACGTAGGTCGTTCAACAAAATATTCACCTTACTCAGAAAGACTTTGAAAAACAAGTTAATTTTTCACTATTTTTAAATATAGTTCCCCTAGACATCAATGCATTTGATCCAACGATGTGTAAGCTTTGCAGTCTTATCATGGAAGAAGTTAGCTCCCCCAAAAACTCCTTCACAGCACATAAAACCGCATCAGTGTTTTCAAAGTGCCGAAATTGCAGGTGGGATTTATGTTAAGGAAAGAGGGATAGGTCAGATGAAGCTAAGTCTTGTAAGTACGAGGTGACGGAATATGAATTCAAATTTGACTGATTCAGTTACTGTAAACTGAGCAGTGTGAACGGATGCAAAAACCCATCTGCTCTCATCTTTACTTTCAACTTAATTGATTCCTTTAGTTATCATAATTCTGGAGCATAGCACTGTCTATTAATAGTTGTTCAAGTTTCCGGGTAGTCTATCATCATTACGCATTCAGAATCCCAGAATCCAGAAGCCATTACTTTGTCAACAAGCGCTACCTGCTTGAACATCTTCGGGGATTGAAAACCAGAGTGTCTCCATTGTTTGTTTATTATAATAATTTATAAAGTTTAAAAAAATCCTCCTACATCGTTAACGTTACGGTATGAAATGAATACATAAAGACTACATTTATTAATCAAAAATTGAAAAGCTTAATCAAAATAATTTAGCGAATGGATTTTTAATAATTAAAATATTTTAATTGCGTGCATGCTGCAACATCCTCTTGTTACGGGTAGCTGTGGATAATATATAAAAGATCACGTCTTTCAAAGGTTGCACCCCATACATGAAAAAAAAAAATTTTATATACATTTTCGGCAGAGTACAATTCTTTCGTCTCTCTTCAGTGCTTCCTATGCCCTAGGTTTCAAAATTCAACGGCCTTTGCAAATCACCCCTTCAAAATCTAAAGCAAGTTTTATATTTTGATTTCTAATTTCCTAATTTTGTTAAAAAATATAATTGTGAAATTCACAGTTTGTGGAGGTACATAAAAAGAATATAAAAAAGATATTAAAAATCAAAATCAATAAATGCCATAACATTTCATAATTTATTAATTACTTCTACCGTTATATATTTTCATTCTGTTATTAAATTGTACAATTTTTAAAAGAACGTTTTATATTATTTTAATTTTAATTTTTCATTAAACATCTTCAAATGTAGGGCTGTAAAGCTAAACTAACTAAAATTCTATAAAATATTGGATAATTGCTGAAAATATTGTTTGATATTTTTAAGTGTAACATATAGTTAAAACTAAAATAAACGAATCGTACGAATAAGATTTATGCTAAATTCGTTTTTCCTACTTAGCATTTTTGATGGACACTGTATATTATGTCAAATACCGCCTCTGATAAAGCGATGACGACCCTGATATCAAGAATATCGTAATTAAAAACTATTTTATAGTACATTTCAGGCAGTAAGCAAGTAATTATTGTTTAAAGTCAGATTAAGGTAAGTTTATATTTAGTATTTTTAATAAAATAATGTGTCAGTCAGGTGTATTTTATTTTTGAAAGATGTTTGAAAACCGAGAATTAGCTTCTGTTTACAAAATGTGTTGACCGATTAAAAATGTTCGAAGAAATTAATGTTTTTAAACCTAAAATATATTACATTCCAATCAATACAATTTCGACTTCGGTATTTTGCTAACTGGAATTAATAAAAGCAATCTCTTGGCTTTGAACTAAAGCTAAAATTTTAAAAAATATTTTTATTTTTATAAATTCAATTTAAATTTAGGTATCGAAAATGAGTGAAGATACCTAGTTTATATAGTATATGATGTGATATTCTGGGAGAAGTCTTGTTTTTGATTAGTTAGTTATTCTTTTTCTTCTTGTTTATGATTGGTTAATTTTCTTTATTTTTCTTTTTTATTGTACATGTGTTTGATATATTTTTATTTTTATTTTTTAGAGTATGCTTGAATGGGTGGTTGTTTAGTTGGGACAGGCTCTTTTGTTTTGTTAACTACAGTTTGATCTTCTTAGTGTCGTGGTATGTTTTACTGCCTGACTCTTTTGTTTTTTATGGGTCATGTTTGAGTTTATTTAGGGACATCTACCCATTTTCGGTAACCAAACTTTAAACTTAATTTTTAAAGATAATATATTTGCTTGAAATTTTATTTTAGTTTTAATTGAAAGCTAAATGAATAAATTTACTATTTCCTGTAAGTAATATACACTGGTGAATTCAAAACAAAAATTAAATTGATAGAATCTAAAATTATTTAATGTTTTTTAATCATTCAATTTTTCGGCTATTTTAAACACATTTGTAAATAAAATTTAATTCTCAGTTTAAAAATCTTGCAAAAATAAAATATGCATCTGTGACACATTATTTTTAGAAAATTAGCACATTTTATATTAAATTAATCTGATTTACACAAGTATTACTTATTTAGAGCGTGGAATATAAAATAAAACTATTTCTTATTCAGAGAGTTGAACTTTTTGACCTGTCTGCCGTATATCAAACGTGTTGACAGGTTGTCAGATTGGAGAGAAGATAAGTGTATGGCGATCGCAAGTGACATAATTGTAAATTTTTTTCGGATAAGTAGAGGAAACTCTGACCTTTTGCGCATAGAAATTACCATACAAACTTCAAATACACACACACACACACAAAAAAAAAATACACAAACATTATAAATTATTTTTAAAATAGGGAGTCCAAACAATTTGTAACAAAATTTTTAATTTTCTATTACTAAATATTATATTCGATTAACTAGTTTTTAATCTAACCTCAACAAATCTTTGAAGTATTTTAAAAATATTTTTGAAATTTTTGAAATTATTATAATTGAAAGAAAAATTGAAAATAATTCTTTTAAAATTTCATTAGCAATCGGAAAAATATGTTTCTTGAGAATGTAATGTCCTTCATATATATAATTTATGAAATCTACTGAAAGTTTATCAAATTAAATAATATCAGAGTTTTATCGCATTAATTATTTTACTTTTCGAAGCAGATTTTCGGAAACAGTGGTCACATTTAAAAAGAACTAGATGATTTATATTTCCCAGTGAGTCCTGAGTTTAACTAATAAAACCACTTTTCCGCAACCAAAGTTAATTTATTAAAATTTCATAGATTTACATATAGGTGGGGGTAGTAGATGTAAAAAAATTTCAAAGAATTTTGAAAAAATTAAGAAAATGAGTACTAAAATTTCCAAAGAAATCCGACAATTATTTGATTTTTGCGAGAATTTCCAAATTAATGTGTTTGTCACCGTAAAAAAGGGGATATTACGTTTTACATTGTAAACTCTCGTAATGTTTTGGTACCCGCTAACTTAAATCAAACAAGATTTTCCAGACAAAATTTCGAATTTAGAAGGCATTAAAAATTTTTAAGAAATAATTAAAAATAATTTTGATCTTTCCTCTTAATGATAATAAAATATTTTGATGGAAAAAGTTCGTTTTTATTAAGTTTGGGGCATTTTTACTCATACTCTGCTGTTTTTAGTGATTTGGCGGTAATACCTAATTTTATTTTATATGTGTTAGTAGGTTTTACGTGTTTATTTTTATTTTTACTTTTATTCATGTTTGTTTATTTTAGTTTACCTTTCATTTAATGCTTGTATTATATTCTGTTTTTGTCATGACTGCGTATTTGCGTGTATTGTTATTTTTGTTTCTCGTATTTATACTATATATATATATATATATATATATATATATATATATATATATATATATTCTTTTATGTTCTGCTTTTTATCGAGGTTTCGTGTTTATAATTATATTTTGAATTTTATTTTTTAGTTTTATTCTTTTTATGCCTGCTTTGTCGTTTGACTTTGTTGTTATGTATTGTCGTGAGTCTATAAAATTAGGTATTTATTCGTATGTCTACATTTTCCCAATATCTCGTTTATTTTTTTGTTTTGTTTACAATTTTACTTTGGTTTTTAAAACTAATTATTGCTAGTTTCTCTTCTAGGCATAATTTTTGTTATTACTATTGTTTGGCGATGCCTTTTTTTACTATTTCTCATTTGATTGTTGTGATAATGTTGTTTTCTTTTTGGTTCCATATTTATTTTGATAATATTCTGTTGTTCTATGAATGATATTTTGTGATTATAAAATCATTCTTGAAACGATGTTTCTGTTCAGAAACTGAATAAACAGAAACATTTATATATTAATTATATATATATATATATATATATTGTTTAATTAAGAAATAGTATTTATTATATACGCGTATTCATTAAAAATAATATTTAAACAAATAAAATTAAAAATATGTCGTAGATAACATATTTCGTAACATTTCGTAAAATAAAAATGTTATAATTTTTATGATTGCGACCGACAATAACGAATCCTGTTAGGTCGTCTAATTCCCTTCGAAGCGACTTACTGTATAAGTCTGATAAACACGGTGAGAAGATACATCTTTGTCTAACCCTTCATTTTATATTTGTATATTTCCTGAATTCATTTTATATCCGTGTGTTGGTGGTTTGCTCCTAATATTGATTCTGGATTATTCTAATATAATTCTTAAATATGTCAAGGTTAGATACTTCTAAGCATTTCACGAAGGATTTCTAGCTGCTTTTACGACATATTGAAGTACTGATTTTTGATCCTCACAAAATTAATAAATATGCACGCATTTAAACTGCGATTTTGAACGTCATCAGACAATGAGTTCCACACCCAGTCTCCGCGTTGAGCAACTTTATAGCAGGTCAATCATTAGAGTGATATATGGGTGGGGTAATGAAAACGTTAGCGCCATTTTTCCTGGCCGGACTAATAGGTTGGATACGACGTAATAAGCCTTGATTGTAGTTCAATTGTTGAGCAGTTCAACGAATGTCTAATGTCTTAATTTTTGCCGGAGTCGGACTTGTTGCGCCATTTATAATAATTATTTTTTTTATTGAACGACTCAGACGTCTCTCCATTAACCTTGGTTCAATGTGAAATTAAACAGCAGGTGTGTTCCTTACTTTTACAAAATCAATTTCTGGAAAAAAATTAGATGTAAACCAAACTACTATTTTTTGTGCTGTATTCCTTCATGACATAGGATATCATTGCTCTCCACGACTTTTGCTATCGCTCCTAATAATTTTTCTGTCAGATGTTTACGCAGAGTTGTTAGGTAGGTTATCCACTCATTACCTCTATCCCTCCTCATTGAGAGTGTCATTTTTTCTAAGTTCTCTTTCCTCAGTATATTTAAAGAATGTCATCTGTCTCTTTCTGATTTCTCTATACATGTCATGTTAGTTGGCAGTTCCTTAAGAGTTTTTTCATGTTGACATACTCCGTTTATATTATTGTCACCATCCTTTCGTAAAACAAAATTTCTGTTGTCTCTAGTCTCATTTTTATCTATGAGGATCTTCTCCATCATTCACTACCCTATTATATCAACATTCAAGCATTCATTTTGTTGTTAATAATGTAATTTTCCTGTTTTTAATATTATGATTTAGTTTTTGGGAGGCGTCCTTTAATATAAAAATAACTGTTCGGATTTCGATGTAACATTTTCACGGCTTCTGTTAAAATATTTCCTTAAAACGTGTCAGACCTCTTTTCGCTAAATCACAATATAAATCACGATATGAAATGAAATTTTAAAAAAATCTTTAAACAGCAGGAATATCCTTATCGAAATAATATGAAATTTAATATGGATGCCAATAAGAATCTTCTTCTTTGTACCATACTCTTTCACGTTTCTGTCAGTATAGCGCTTAACTTTTACTAAAATTGTGGAGTACCATTTGACCTCGAAATTTCTAACTGTACATTCTGAGTAAGGTTTATAACTAACGAAAAGATAGACCCCAAGTCATACGATAAGCTATCAGTGGTCCAAAACACCAGTCAATGATTACAACCTGTGTCAAAACGACATAAGGTAGCACTATTTACATGTATATTTCACCAATAAATATGGTAACGCTCTATATGCGTTTCTATATGTGTTGTATAATATAAAGCCTTCAACACATACATGTATGTACTGTATACTGTATCGGTATAACTTAACAAACAGTTAAAATTCACCAACTCTACAGATAAATAATTAAAAATCCAAATCAGCTGTTATAAAATATTAATACTGTAGGTTACACTTCAAAGCAGGTAGTTTTTATAGTATTGCTACGCATCATAGGTGACTGTAAAACAACGTAACGCTTATCCGATATTTGCATCAGTGATGTCGCCAACCTTATTTGGTGAACTGCAATACTGTGTTAATATGCCAAATATGTTCATCAAACGCAATTTTTTGGTAGATACATCAGTGGCAGCCTGCTGGAGGTATGTCAAGAGCTGTACAGTAATTGTTACGAGTGCTGTCCCATTTGTCTAAAACTTAGTGGTAAAGATTTTCATTTTATACTCGCTATATAAGTCGATCCCCATTTTTGGAAAGATTTTTAAGCATAAAAACTCGACCTAAAATCTTTTGCTATGAATTCACAGAAATTCGTTAACTTATTCGACTATTTGCCTCAGCATTTCTTGTATTTGCCAGATTCTGTAGACTGCTAACAAATTCCTCAGTCATTATGTGTCCCAACATTTTTTGCTGTCCCTTCTTGATAGTCAGCATTCGTTTACTGGACACACTACTTTCGCTAAAACTATCTATACTATTCTCAATATTGGTCATAACTCTATAAGAAGAGCCGATAACACAGTCTTGATAGTAGACACAGAAGGCAGCAACTCAAGAAAGTAGTGAAATAAAGTGAAACGAAGTAACTGTACATCAATCGCAAGAAGACAGAATAGTTGGCTTTTAGAAAAAAGGACGCTTTAGCATATAAACTACAATTAGTGATGCCAAAAGCAAACAAGTACAGTAATTTAAATACAAGAGAATCTTTTTTAACGGAGGACAAAAAGTGCAGCACCAAAATTTGTAGGCGCGTTGGGATATCGAAAAATGCATTCCTAAAGATCAGCAACTTATTAAGAAAACCAAGAACATTTTGAGAGAAATAAAGAACGGAGTACTAAACTGTTTTTTTTTTCTTAATCCTTTCACCCAAAGCAAAGCAGTACTGCTATTGTGGCACAAGAGGTTAAAGTGAGAGAAAATAGCAAAGAGAAAAATCGGAACAAGAGATGTCGAAGAAAGGGAGATGGGAGTCAAGAAGATATAACATGGCCATTGACGGTGCACTTTAATCTTTGGAGATTTTAGCTATCAGGGCAGCAATCATGTGGAAAATAATTCTACAGGCTGGAAGTGCAAGAAAAGAAAAGGAAGAGAAGAATTGGCGGTTAAAATTTCTTTTTGTATGGTAGCGAATACTGGATATTTTTCTCACAGATGAAAATGAGACATGAAGCAATAGTAAATGTGGTTCTAGAAAATGACACTGGGAATACCATGGTGCTAATTTGTGAGGAACTATTAATATTTAGAAAGCATTTAAGCAAAAAAGGACAGTTATACTTAAAATCGTAAAGAGACAACAGACAATTATAATTTCAAGATCTGTACGCACAAATCTGAATACAAATCATCAAATTTCAGAAGAAAATGAGTGTGCCGTCAATAATAAATGACAGAAATAATAAAGCAGAGACTAATCAAAATGACGGTAGTAATAAAAATGTCCTGTCCGTCACCGACTGACACGATTTTCCAGCTATTTACCTACTCAGTCTGTTTTGCCAATCTTTTCCTGTTTCCTCATCATCTGCTGCGAAAGAGCAAAGTTGAAACTGCAAGTTCAGCAAAAATATGACGCCGACTAAATCTTACTTTAGCTGAAACAGACACATCGTTCACAATATTTTTCAATCATTTTTCTTATCACTTTTTGTTTTTTTAAGAGAATTGTTCATTTCCTTTGTCGATTTTGACGCTGTTGTCTGAAATCATCTTCGAACGTTTCATTCGTTGTCATCAAATAATTTTCTTCGCTTGCGAGAACGCGAAACACGCTTAACAAATTTAGTCACGAATCGGTGTCAACAAATATTTGATCGTGTAAAAGGAAGGCGTCCTGTAGTGTCAGCTACGTCTTATGCATAATAAGCACTCGCTACAAACAAACAGTAAAATGTCTAAGCTGAAATATTTGAGAATCAAAATCAATTTAACATATTATGACATTGACCCCAACCAGAACCGAGACTATCATCCGTCAACATCGCCTTAGCGAAGCGGATCACGTGTCCAGAATGCGTCCCATTCAATGCTCACGCATCAAGGAGAATTAGCCAGTGGCAGGAGGCTACGCGGAGTCCCAAAACGACGCTTTAAGGATCAGTTGAAAACATCCTTAAGATAGGCCAGGTGCCCTGTTTGGAGAATTTGCCTGTGACAGGAGGCTATGCTGAGTGCCAAATCTATGATTCAAGAGTCAGTTGAAGATATCCCTGACATAGGCCAACATTGATTATGGAAACCGAGAAACTGTTTTTTTAATCTGTTTTCCTGGCTTGGGATGATCCGGGGTGGCGGAACCAAGACTTTCAAGTCAAATCAATAGAACGAAGAGGATCTAGAATGTGTTATCAGGAGGGCAAGAGGGCCGCGTCCACCACTGACACACGACTGGGATTCTTGCTCACGACTCAGGAGTAGGCTGATCAATTACAGCCGTCAACGCCATCAAGACCGAAGGCGATAAAGGGATAAGGAAGGAGGATGGCGATCCTGATGCTCAGATGTGAGAGGTTGGCTATGACAGTAGCGTGTTTTTGTGATCATTTAATCAAGGTTACAGGCATTAGTAATTTCATCGTTCTTTTGCTATTATTTGTTTTAGTTTCAAATAAAAGGTTTATGAAAGAAGCCTTCTTCAGTAATTGAAAGTGCAATAATATCTATTAGACTTATTTTCCTGGAATATTATTTTACCAGAAAGTTTTCATAAATTTCAATCGACATCGCTACTCGCTGCGCGGTTAATGAATGTTAAATATTTCCTTGTAGGGAAACGGCTAATATTAACATCATCTGGATCGGTTAAGTATCTTACAATTAATGAATAACTACATAGATATTCCCGTAGTAGGCTGCCGATTTCTTCTGCAGTAGATTGGCAAACAAGGCTATAAAACTATAGTATGTTCTGTGTGGTATCTTTTTAAAAGGTTACAAACAGACAAGGTGATACTCGTTTGAAAGAACAGCAAAACGTGCGAAGATGAAAGAAGAGAGGTTTATTGTAAAAGGAAGACACTACAGCGAGACAGGGGATCTGTGGGCAGACTAGTAATTGACGAAGCAAGACACAGGTATCGCCTGTGTCTTGCTATATAAGGTTACTAATATAGTCAGTCCACATAAGCGATAGAAAGTGAGGGAAATTCCTTTACAACACTTCTCCATAAGCTCATTTTCCAATGAAATTTTGCTCAATACTTTTGTTCCGTATCAGGACATAATTGTTTGACTATTCTTCTGTTTTTTAGTACATTTACGTCTCACCGTTTCACTATCAAACCCATAGTTTTGTTTAATGCTTTTTCCAAGGGTACTTAGGTCAATGTGATAAGACCAGAAAATGTTCAATAGACCAAAGACAACCGAGATAATAAGGCCTTAAAGACAGGGAACATGATGAACATTGGTGTCTACATACCAGGATTATTGTGTCAAGTTTTATCCCAGAAACAGGGCGAAAGCGGTTTGATGGAATTAAAAATTGCATTAGTAATTACAGAATATTTAACAGATGATGCTGAAGGGTGAGATGAACAAATTTAGAAAAATCAGAAATATTAATGGAATACAGGAAGCTAATTACTGATTAATGTGTATTGTCGTGTAAGGGTGTGCATTGTGGTGCAATGAATATCGGCTCGTAATAAGAAATCGCTGATCCGAGTTCAAATTAAAATTGAATCCATTGCATTCAATTACGCGCAAAAACCTTAAGGAAAGGTATGAATCCATCTCTTCTCCTTCCAGATATGGGTTAAATAGTAGGACAGATTAGGTTCTATAGCCTTGATTAGAAGCCAGTCGACTGCAGAAAGAAACAACTGTCAAAAATTTTTCTGTCTAGTCAGTTATGGATCGAAAGAGACATGGTCGCCAAACTGTGTATTTCATATGGTACTTAACTGAATTGCTGATTAGAAAAATTATGGAAGAAAGAATACCTGCAGGAAAATTTTACAAATAAACTAATATGTGCCATCACCGGTATAATTGATTTACTTTCAAACAGACTCCAAAAGAAGGAAAAAATTGATAATCTGTACAACGCAATGGCAGTCTTAAAGAACAGATTCCCTCAATTAATTTATGGGTAGCAAGGTTTGTTTAACATTTTACCGGAAGAATGCAAAAACTACCGTAAGTGTGCAACGTAATATCCGTGGTTTTATCAATAACTAACAGTCAATGCCTTACGTGATACACGCTTGGGCAATAATATCTCGAAAAAGACATTACTGACTGCGCAGAAAGTTATCCCGTAGTAAGTTGCCATTACTTTCTGCAGTAGACTGGTTGCCAAAAAAAGGCTATAGAACCCAATCTTTTACTATTTAATCCATAATTAAAGGGGTGAGACTGATTAATACTTTTCCCAAGAGTATTTGCGCGTAAGAGAATGCAAGAAATTCAACTGGAATTTGAACTCAGCTCCGCGATTTTTCGTTCCGTGCCGATATCCACTGCATCACAACGCACATCCATCTGCAGTGGCTTTACTCGGCTGAATAAAAAGTACACACAGCTCCATGACAATGTAGTTCTCAGAATACTCTCGAGATTATGCTGGAACTGTAGTCTCACTTGCGGAGGCATGATAACAACTACCACCATCGTCAATAATTGAGATTTAGTATATGACTTTCATGCGGGATATGAAATCTATGACTGACTATCCCTCGGATGGCAATCGTCCCAATATTACAAATTTGCGCAAGAACACTCATGGAACCGGTCTTGGTAGAAGTTTTAAATGAAATTTAGGTGAATACAGACCAGATAGGAATAGAGAGACTTTGATATACTAGAAGAGCAAATAAGAGAAATATACAAAACCGGCTCAAATTGTCTTTTTTTGGCGCTATCGAGATTGTTTTAAGTAATCGTTTTGCCTGGCAGTACGACTTGGGAATGCCTAATGTCCTTGATAGGGTACTAAGGCGGCGCTGTTTGTAAAATTTCATGTGCTGAGAAAAATGCCATGGCCATTCACTGAGACTTAGTGTGTCAAGACAACAAAACATAATGAAATTTGTTATTGACATGACAGGTCTTACTGACTGTAATGTATTTTTAATTGCCTTCTAAAAATCTATGAAAATACAAATATTAAGTGGAAATCTAAAAAGATGTGACATCAGTAATTCTAGTCGTATTTGGATCTGTCAGGTAGATTGAAAAGGGTTCCGATAAACTCATTAAAAGTCTTAAAGTAGGAAAAAATGTTCTCACAAGTGCACCCACCATACGAAAAGCCTTATCTATATAAAACGTTTGTGATCTTAGGCTTTTATATTTCTAATTAAGTTTTCTTTTTATAAAAATGTTTAGTAGAAAGAGTTATGCTGCTAATTCTAATTTTAATGCTCAGGTTGTGAAGGAAATAAATTCAAAACAAAATAAAAGAAGAAAAAAAATAATGTATGTATCGATGGCTACTCGTATCTAAGAATGCCTGTCTACTATGACTGATAGATCATCCCTTCGCAGACTCCTCTAAGGCTCATTTATGTTTGTTCAACGCCCACAGTGTCAATTTGTGGTTTATAATGCTACTATACTAAGCGTACCTTTCTTGCAGTTTCTGGGAGAGAGCGTATTATCTAGTGTGAATAATTGTCTAAACAAAGGCAAGACGCGCAAACCCTCGGCCACGATGATTTGTGACATGGAGCTAACACAACCATTGATGGACCTGAAAATGTCTTAATTTCACTCACAAGGCTTGGATTAACCCGTGGTATAGTTTGCATTCACTTATAATAGTTTCGTACGCAGGGATCCCCTCCTTCAAGGAGTTACTTTCCTGACAAATCGACCATGGTGATATTCGCACCAGGGAATCACGATCGGAAAGCGTTCGTCTTAACCACTTGGCCACGCGCATAAATAATAATATCAACAAAGGATATCCGTAGAAACATGATAATTTTGAGAAAAAAGTATACCTAAAGATATTGAAACTCTTGTGGATTCCGGGTGAGGAATCTCACAAATAAATGAACAACAAAAACAGATATTGAGATAGAAAAGTAGGTTATATTAAACGTAATATTCAAACTTGAATGCAGGTTAGTAAATCAAAGAATACTATTTGTAGAAATAAATATGAACAAGTCTTGAAGTGGAGTAGTTGGAAATAGTATATCCGTGTATATCATTCTAGCTGAGTGGAGTTCAGAGCTATTCGGCCTTCTGATGCGGTAATCTCTGGGTAACTTCGGTATCTCTCGGTAACTTGCGTAACATTTTCGGTACTCTTCGATAACTCTAAAGGATCTCTAAGATAACTCTACTGCAGCTGACGCATCTCTCTATGGCAGGAGTATATGTATACTCAAGTCGTGTCCATTATTATATCAAAAACCCTTGTGGATATCCCGTCAAGTAAAGGTGAACTAATAGCATGAGTAAGAATAAATGTACCTGTAATTCCTGGGATGAAGATCTGCCAGTGGATCACAATGTCATTGTTTAGGGTAACTGAAAAGATATAAGAATTACAGACGAACCTTGATCGAGAGGTGAAAGCAGGATCACAAGGGATGTTTAAATTCCATAATATTCAGTGCACGTTGGATGTTGAGGCGAAATGGACCGAGACTGATAACTTTTAATATCGTAGATCAACTAGGTTCTGTAACAGTTGTATTGATTAAACTTCTGGACGCATGTGGTAATGTTCGGTATTTATCTATATTTCTGAGATGAGGTAGTATTTACACTATTTACATGATTCGGACTAATTTCCCCATCTTTGTTGCCATTTGTACGCCGTTTCGGCCGTTGTGTGCTCCGGACTTCTTCATATGCTAGGAATTTCGAACCGAACCCTTTATTACGATCACTGGTGTATATCATTCTCATTCCTTGTGCAAAGACTCTTTTGGTAGTCATGAGGTATCTCCCTTTCACTCGACTCTCTAAGTTATTTGTTCATCACTGTTGTTGCCTGGTATTGAACTCACAACTATTTGGGTTAATTCACTGGAACTAACCAACGCGTATATGTACTGGATATGAACAATGGTTAGTTCCAGTGAAGATGGCTGGAGAGCAAAACGGCCAAAACAAATGGCAACAAAGATGAGGACAATAGTTCAAATAATATAAATAGTGATGTAAAGTACTCGTACACTGTGTAGATCTGGAGAATAAATGAAATATTAATATTAATAATAATACTTATAATACCATGACAGTCCCTGCAAATTGTAATATACATTTGTTGCATTATAATACAAAGATTCTAAAAGAGAAAACTAAAAATATTCTAGCACATGAGGATTATTTAATAATGCCAATTTTAATTGGAGCACGTGGATTTATTAGAAAAGGTTCCGAGAGATTCATTGAAACGATTCCTGGTAGACCATACCTTAAAGAAACACAAAAGATTCTACTTACATGCACAGCTCACACATTACGAAGACGGTTATCCATGTAAAATTTCTGTGATTTGGTATTTTTACAAAAAATACTCAGTGGCAAATGTCATGAAGCTTTTTCAAACCTCAGGTCTCTGGTTGCATTTCAAAAAATAAATAAATAAATAAATAAATAATAATAATAATAATAATAATAATAATAATAATAATAATAAATAAAAAAATAAAGCAAAAAAATAAAGCAAAAAATACAACTGAATGAAAAAATAAAGCAAAAAATACAACTGAAGGCTCAAAGAATAAGGCGCTATGAGAAAAGAGCAAGATTTTACAGACAAAACAAGATTTTTCAAATTGATACAAAGAGATTTTACAGGGAAATAGGTAAAAAAAGAATTGAAGTGACAGTCCCCCCCAGAATGGAAGAAGTCACACAGTTCTGGGAAAAGATATGGGCTTGCCCTAAAGAACATAGCAAGGAAGTAGATTGGATTGCACAAGAGATAGAACGAATGAAAAATAAACCAGAACAGAGATGGGCTGGAATTACAGAAGAGGATGTTAAATTTGCACTAAAAAAACCACACAATTGGAAATTCCCAGGTATAGATAAAATTCCTAACTTTTGGCGATATTATTTAAATACAGCACATAAAAAACTAGCCAAAGAACTTCAAGAAATGGTTGACGATCCCACTAAAATTCCTGCATGGATGACCAAAGGAATTACATTTCTTCTACCCAAGAATGGTGACACAAACAATCCGAAAAACTACAGACCAATTACATGTCTTCCGACAACATATAAACTATTAACATCTATTTTAACAAAACAGACATATTTATTCTTAGAAAGAAATGACATGATACCGCTTGACAAAAAGGGTGCAAACGTGGCTGTTATGGATGTAAAGACCAATTGCTAATTAACAAAATGATCCTGGAAAACTGCTACAGTACAAAGAAAAATCTTAGTACTGCCTGGATAGATTATCGAAAGGCATTCGATAGTGTGTCACATCCCTGGATTTTAAAGACTTTAAATATATACAAGATATCGCCCGTCATCATCAATTTCATCAAACAGTGCATGTCTATATGGAAAACAACCCTTTATCTCAATCATATAATTGGAACCTATAAGTCTGATGAAATAAACATCAAAAGAGGTATATTTCAAGGTGATTCTTTATCTCCCTTACTATTCTGCATATCATTAATATCACTAACCAGTCAACTTAATAAGACAGAATGTGGTTATAAAATAGGCCAAAAGAAAATCAGCCATCTATTTTACATGGATGACTTAAAGTTATATGCTAAGAACGATAATGAGCTGGAAGGTCTTCTGCAAACTGTAAAATGCTTCAGCGAAGACATTGGAATGAAATTTAATTTGAATAAATGTGCTAAAGCTACAGTTTTACGTGGATCAATACAAGAAACATCCTCAATTAGCTTAGATCCTGCTGTAACAATAAAAGAATTGAAACCAGAAGAAGCTTATAAATACCTAGGTGTAAATGAGAGCGAAAACATTCACCATAAAAAAATGAAAGAAATAGTGCGTAAAGAGTACTATAGAAGGCTACGAATGATATTAAAAACTGAACTGAATTCTCAGAACAGAGTTATGGCCATTAATAGCCTTGCAATCCCAGTTGTCCAATATAGCTTTAACATCTTAAACTGGACTCTAAACGACATCAGGATGCTAAAACAAGAAAGCTTCTTTCTAAGCATAAGATGCATCATCCAAAGGCTGATGTAGACCGTCTATACATACCCCGTAAAGAAGGTGGAAGAGGTCTTATTCAGCTGGAATTGTCATACAAGACAACAACTATTGGCTTACTAACATACATAGAAACAACAAAGGATTGGATGATACAATTAGTAAGGCAACATGAAGAAAGAAAGAAAAAATATTCAATAATAAAAGAAGGCAGTAAATACAAACAAGAATTACAGTTAGTAGATTCTGTAGAAAAGCAAAACAGAAGCCAAGAACCAACTATTGCGGGAAAAAATATTGAAAATGAAAGCCAAAGATAAAGCTCTTGAACAGATGAAACAGCGCTGGCAAGACAAACCTATGCATGGCCAATATGGAACAAAGCAACATATTGAAAGAATCCCTGGAAACTCCAGCTTAAAAGATATACAAAAAGTGTCTTGTTATGTACAGCCCACACACTAAGGAGAACTTTGTCTATGTAACGGTAGGGATGTTAGGGAGATATGAAAAAACATGAAATGGAGACATAACAACACACCATGACCTGCCTTAGTTTTTTCCTGCGGAGTTGTTAGGTAGTGCAACCAGAGCAGAAATCAAATTATGAAGAAAAATGATATAATAATAATAATAATAATAACTTGAACAGATGAAACAGCGCTGGCAAGACAAACCTATGCATGGCCAATATCCAGTACGTGCCAATAAATCCAATGTTGACAAAGTTAATACTCATCGATGGTTACGTGCATCTGGATTAAAGTCTGAAACTGAAGGCTTTATTCTTGCAGCTCAAGACCAAAGTCTTTTCACTAGGAACTTTCAGGCAAATATTATGCATAATAATATGGATCCAAAATGCAGGTTTTGTGATAAACACCAAGAAACAATAGACCACCTAATCTCAGGCTGTTCTGTGCTTGCTCCAAATGAATATAAAAATCGCCACGATAGAGTTGGGCAATATTTACATTGGGCAATGTGCAAACATTATGGAAAAGCTGTAAATAAACACTGGTATGAACATCACCCAGCACCGGTTACAGAAATAGAAGATGTAACCATTCTATGGGATTATACCATCTACACAGGCAGACAAATTGAAGCAAACAGGCCAGACATTATTGTTAAAAACCAGAAGGAGAAAACTTGTCTATTAATTGATATGGCTTGTCCAGCGGATTGTAACATAGCAATCAAGGAATTTGAAAGACTCTCAAAATATAAAGACCTGGAAATTGAAATAGAAAACATGTGGAAATTGAAAACAAGAGTTGTGCCAGTGATAGTAAGTGCACTTGGAATGATAAAAAATGGAACAAAACAACACATTGAAAGAATCCCTGGAAACCCCAGCTTAAGAGATATACAAAAAATTGTCTTATTAAGTACAGCCCACACACAAAGGAAAACTTTATCTATGTAATGCTAGGGATGATAGGGAAGATAGAAAAACATGAAATGGAGTCATAACAACACGCCACGAGCTGCCTTAGGTCTCCCCGCAGACTTGATTGTTAGTGAGACCAAAGCAGAAATCGAAATATGATGAAAAAATGACATAATAATAATGAAAAGTATTCAATAATAAAAGAAGGCAGTAAATACAAACAAGATTTACAGTTAGTAGATTGTGTAGAAAAGCAAAACAGAAGCCAAGAACCAGCTATTGAGGCAAAAAATATTAAAATGAAAGCCAAGGATAAAGCTCTTGAACAACGTTGGCAAGACAAACGTCTGCATGGCCAATATCCAGAACGTGCTAATAAACCCAATGTTGACAAAGTTAACACTCATCAATTGTTACATGCATCTGGGTTAAAATTTAAAACTGAAGTTCTTTATTCTTGCTGAGCAAGACCACAATGTTTTCACTAGGAACTTACAGGTAAATATTATACATAATAAGGTGAATCAAAATGCAGGTTCTGTGATAAATACCAAGAAACAATAGATCATCTCATCTCAGGATATTCCTTACTTACCTCAAATGAATAAGAATATCGTCACGATAGAGTGGGGCAATATTTACATTGGACAATGTGCAAACACTATGGAAAATATGTAAACAAACACTAGTATGAACACCACCGGTTACAGAAATGGAAGATGTCACTATTCTATGTGATTACACCATCTCAACAGACAGAAAAATGAAGCAAATAGGATTATTATTGTTAAAAATCCAAAATAAAATAAAAATTCCAAGGAATTGTTATTGCTTGTCCAGCGAATTGTAACATAGCAACCAAGGAATCCGAAAAAACTGTCAAAATATAAAGACGTGGAAATTGAAATTGAAAGAATGTGGAAGTTAAAAACAAGAATCGTGCCAGTGATAGTAGGTGCACATGGAATTTTTTTTTTAATCATTTCACCCCGAGCAAGGCGGTCACGCCACTGATGTGCAGGGGGCTACATAAATGCAAAAATATTAATTAGAAAAGAGTGAGGAGTACAAACTAGTTAGAAAGAAAAAATAGATACCTGAGAAAGCGGGTGCGATGACAGATACATAGGTGGAGAGAAAGGGAAGGTTATCCGGGAGTGGGGAGAGAGTTTGAGTCCAGTGGTTAGTAGATGAGTATTGACTTTGCATTTAAATTTCTGGAGGTTGTAGCCGTCAGGAAAGTAAGAATACGCGAGCGAGTTTCACAGGCGGGAAGTGCGAGAGAAGAAGCTGCAGGAGTAGAATTGTCGTCTGCATTTGGCTAACCTGACTATGAATGGGTGGGACCCAATTGCCAGTCTGGTTGCACGAGTAAACACCTGTTGAGGAGGCACCAGTGACTTAAGTTCGTCTGAGCAGAAGCCATGAAAGTAGTTATAGAACAGACAAAGGGAGGCCACATTTCGACGATGGGGAAGTGGCTGCAGTCGAGCCGCCAGATCAGTACCTATCACATTGCAGACTCTCCTTTGGAGCCTGTCGAGAACACTGAGGTGAACGGCAGAGGCACCTGACCATAAATGGCAGCAGAACTCCATGCACGGACGGATGGTTGACTTGTATATATGCAGAATGTTATTCAGGTGGAAAAAGCATCCTGGATCGACAGAGTGACCCAACCTTCTTAGCAGTAGATTTTGCTATGGATTCAATATAGTGGTTCCATTTGAGGTCTGAGGACAGGGTAAGTCCGAGGAGGCGTAGTGTATTACTCTCCGGGAGAATCGCTTGGTCCATGCGTATGGGAGGCAGAATGGAACAAAGCAACATATTGAAAGAATCCCTGGAAACTCCAGCTTAAAAGATATACAAAAAGTGTCTTGTTATGTACAGCCCACACACTAAGGAGAACTTTGTCTATGTAACGGTAGGGATGTTAGGGAGATATGAAAAAACATGAAATGGAGCCATAACAACACACCATGACCTGCCTTAGTTTTTTCCTGCGGAGTTGTTAGTGCGATCAGAGCAGAAATCAAATTATGAAGAAAAATGACATAATAATAATAATAATAATAATAATAATAATAATAATAATAAATAAGTTTTTTCAAAAAGTAAGTGTTTAATATTTTCTTCATACCTAATACATAGTTAGGTTTTAAATTATTTAATATAATTCGTATTGGTTATAAATCATAGAGCAGACAATAGAGCAGATAGAAATTCTGTTTTTTATTTGTTGCCATTGAATAATCTTTTCTGATATAAGGTTAAATGACTGTTAGTTTTGCACACACACACACACACACACACACACACACACACACATATATATATATATATATATATATATAAAGATTATATTTTATTTTGGTTTTAAAGCTTTAATCAATTTTTATAATTTCTCGACAGTGTCAAGTCAGCTGTTAAGTTGGCACTTCGGGTGGATGTAAAACAAAATAGAGCCAAAAGGCGAAACATTTTGTTGATGAAAGTAGGTGTTAAAAACAAATTTATATAAGTATTCTTGAAGAAAAGCATTGGAAAACAAGGGATAAAACGAATCATTGTTAATATTCTAGTACATAGAGAATGACAAAAACATTCATAACCTTTATGGAAGTAATGAAAGAGAGAGAGAGAGAGAGAAAGAGAGGGAGAGAGTATTAGAAATATAATGAAAGCAGAGGAATTAAAATTAAGATAAATAAATAAGAACCTTATTAAATATTATGGAAGAATTGGAATGAAAGCAAAAAAAGAGAAAAATGTACACAAATATTCTGAAAGAAATGTAAGAAAAAAATAGAAAAAAACAAACCAAAAATGACCAAGATAAACCGTAAAAAAAGGTAGATAATATTTTGAAATACCTGAATATTGTTAAATAATAATAATTATAATAAACTGTGTAATAAAGTCATTCAGGACGACCAATGTTCTCGATCATTCCACATTTAAGCGGGTATCAGCCAGGGCTTTAAGTTTATTTTTATTCCATTTCTTATACTCAGCAACGACCGTCTTGCTATCATCAACGCTCAAGTTGGTTTTCACGTTGATAAAAGTTCTGATATTTGCAGCAAAGACTCACCATGCCATGTAAATTACAGAGAATCGTCCTCATTCTCTCTACAAATTCTATAGTTAAAAAAAAAAATCCACTCTTGTCAAGAATTCGTTCTTTGTGGAACAGAATACTGACATGACATTTTCCGGACGAATTTAATGTTATACTTCTTATGTCAAGGGTTTTTCTTGTTCTTCTTGATCCGTGTACTTTCAGGACGTAGGCTATGATGGACTTCCACTTGGCTCTGTATCTTGTCGCTCTCAATATTTTTCTTGGTATCATTTCTAAGCCGTCAACCATTTGCCCAGACCTAACAAGTACGTCTCGCGCTGCTTTCCCCTGTCTCTCCTTCTCTATATCCTACCTGTGAGTATCATATTCTGCAGACCTTTCTTCCTTATTATATATCAGAGGCACCTCATTTGTCTCTTCCTGATATTTAGTATGAATTTTCTTTTTGTTTTCATCCTTTCCAACACGTGCTCTCTCCAACACCTGCTCTGTCCATGAAATCCTCAGCATCCTTCTGTAATACCACATTTCTGCTGCATCAAGTTTGTCCTTCATGTTTAATGAGATCGTACAGCATTCACTTCCATAAAGAAGGACAAGTATCACATAGCAATCCAGCAATCTTTTCTTTGTTTTAATGAAATTTTCCTGTCTTTCAGTACTCGGTCTAGCTTCTGATTTGACCATGCCAATGCGTCTTTCGATTTCAATGTCGCACTTTCCATTCTCTGTCAAAATACTTTTTAGGTATTTGAATTTTTTCTTGTTTGATTTTAGTTTCTTTGATTTGTAATTGGCATATAGGTCTCCTCTTTTTTGCTGGTGACCATATATTATTTTTTAAAATCATATCACCCCGGGCAAGGCGGTAAGGCCACTGGTGTGCAGAGGGCTACGTAGGAGTGAAAAGATTGGAAAAGAGAAAGCCGGAAACCACATCCTAAACAGGGAACAAGGGATGAACCTCTACACCTGTTCAATAGACGTGGGTGGAGTGTGAACCGGGCGATAGTTCAATCTATCTACTCCAATTGAAAAAAATATTACAAAAAAAAAAAAGGAAAAGTGAAAAGATTGGAAAAGAGAAAGCCGGAAACCATATCCTAAACAGGGAACAAGGGATGAGCCTCTACACCTGTTCAATAGACGTCTGGATAAATTTAAAACATTCACCGCTGTATGAACTTGGTCTGACGAGCCACTGGAGCTGCAAAACATATTACTACCAATGGACCCGTAAAAATATCTAACTTTTGCTTCCTGTATAAATCTGCCTCCTTTTACTGAGCGCCCGTAGCTCAGAGGTAGAATCACTGACTGACGCCAATTTGGTCGGGTTTCAATCCTGGGTAAAAAGCAATCAGCTGTCTAACCATACTGTAACAAGATTGCTGACTTCAGAAAGATTAAGCCAGTAATTATTGCGAAATGTTTAGTTTTCTTGAAGTTTATGCCTTGTCCTTTCTTCTCGTTTTCTTTTACTACATTCTGTAGAAAGTCATTCATTTTCCTTTCCGTGTCTGCTATTAGAACCATGTTATCCACGCTTTCCGACCTAACCTCATTAACTGCACTTCTTACCACCTTTTTTATGAGTATATCCTTCCATATTGATTTGAGCTATGGACTGGGTTATTATTAATCAAATTACAACAACATTATGTGAGATAATTATTCCTTTTCAATGCATAGTTTTGTCAACATTTGTATATTCGTAAACATATCTAAGATTATATGTCCCCTTTACTAAAAGAAAAATGGTGCAATATCTTTAGATGCTATTCTAGGGTGGCATTTTCTATACGTAAGAGGATGGAAATTAACTTCACCCCATAAACTTGTGACAGATCCATTACATCCAAAAGTTTCTCGCAAGCGATATGTCAGTTTTTGTGGCGATGAGTTTGAGGTTGCGTTTTGTTTAGCGGTATATCAACATATTTGGGTTATTCAATGCCAAAAAGGTAGGGTCTTAAGGTAGTGTTTAGTGAGAAGGATGATTTAGTCAAATTTGTAATGAATTTCTTTTGTTTTTATTCTTTTTATTTTGGAAAACTGAAAATGATTTCTACTTTTGTATTTAAAAATGTTTTGCTGACAATATTTTTTTAACCTTTAAATATGTTTTATTGTATTATTTTTTCTTTAAATTCTATTGTTAGTCATGTTTTTTCTTCAAATATCTATTTTCTTTTAGAAAAGTTTATCTTTATGCATATATTTCTATAAAAGTGTATTTTTATACATTCATAGTGTTTTGACCTCAGTTTGGGTGTTAACTATTTGGCCAAAGCTGGAACCCTAACAGTTGCTACTACTCCGGGTCAGGTGAACCTGAAAAGAACAGCAATTAAGAGGTGATTCCATGCTCCTCACGACCTCCCAATCAAAGGCCTTGCTGCCGGATGCAATTTACCGTCCTGCCAATGTCCTTGTGGCGATGAGACGGAACATTTTGTAACAATAGATTTTCATGTAAAAAAAGCTTTACTAAAAGTACCTATCCATTAACGAGAATGTCTGTTATTTCTTATATATATATATATATATATATATATATATATATATATATATATATATATCAGAAATAAGAGACGTATATATTATTTTTGTCGTGGGGCAAGAAGGAAAATGACTGCTAATCGACTTAATTATTAACAATGAATAGTTATTGTTAAATAAGCTTCTTGGTACATTCGCATTACATAAAATTAATTGATTGTCAATGAAATTTTGTAGCACCCGAGAACAATATTCATCCGTTTATTCGATATTTGCATTACCAATAAATCTATGTATCGATTAATTGACTAGCGTCAAGACATATTTGCTTGGTGCAAAACACTAGTCAACGAAATCAGAATACACATCAATTAAATGTCTCAATTAGTATTTCAACATCATGAATTTATGTATTTACATTCCTTATATATAAAAAGGGGTTCCTACTTTTATTAGTATCAAAGTGGGTATCAGTTTTTACCAATTTCTTCAAACAAGAAAATAATAGTAAGAAATATTGTTTGAGTGGAATATCAGTTTTATTTTAATATCAAAAATCTACTTAACATTTAACAGATCCGAAGAAGAACTTTTAAGTTTAATAGGAATAGTTACGTTAAGGATCATTGGACGTTTAGTTGATTATAACTGTCGATTCTCTCATGGTGTCACATATTAGGCTGGAAACAAACGACTGTAGCATATTTTGAAATGTTCTTTTAGTGCAATTTTTTAACATTATTTACGGCAAGGGCTAAAATTATAACGCTCTAGTATTTTCGATTTCTTTGTACATTACGTAATACTAGAGTTACCAGAGTCGGTAACAGAATATCATCTTTGATAGTGAATATTTTGTGTTAATGTCTATACAACCACTCTGAATATGGCTGATGTGTGCCAAAATCTTAAATCAAGCACCATCGGAACAATGAGCTATACAAATAAGGGACAATGTTTGTCATTATTTTCCCCATAATGTAAAGCTAAAGGATTAAGCTCAGGATTAAGCATAATAGACATTCATTGTCTGTTACATTTAACAATATATGTTTAAATAATTATCTCATACCTTAATGCCTTATATATATATATATATATATATATATATATATATATATATATATATATAGAATCAAATGTAAATTTTTGTTCCATATTTGAAATAAAATATTTTTTTCTTTTTATCGTTGCTGAAAAATCGAGATTATTTTCGTTGAAATAGCTATACAAACTAGTAGAATTTGGAATTTTATTTAATATATATATATATATATATATATATATATATATATATATATTACGTGTCCTTCACTTATAAAATTAGTTTAGATCGTAACTTTGAAATTGAACTGAAAATCATAATGTTTATTTTAATGTGATTAGATCGTAACATTTAAAATGAGTTTAAATCGTAGAAGTTTTAAACTTCAAAATGCGCTTTTTTCGGATTCGTATCAGAAACGATGCTGAATTAATTCAAAAACATTATCTTACGTTACAAGCATTATATCTATAAAAGCTATAATTAAAAATTTTGCGGACATTCTAACAATTGTCTACTCAGTTTCAATTAGGATATTTTTCTCTCGAAGTTTTCCCTCAATCTGGCCGACTAATTTTTGAGCTTCTGTAAGTTGTTGTAACTGCGAAAGATCCCACGTGAACTACAACTCAGATTTCTATCATAAATCAATTACTTGAACGGAGAAAATCGTGTCAACTTTGTCAGTTGGTCCATCATCATCTGTATGCTTCCCAGCTTTCTGCTCGCCATATGAAACTGAATGGGAAGAAATTTTACATTCGGTTCTCTGAAAATATATTTAAAAAATGTTTAGTCCATATAGAGGGAGAACAGGTATCAGTGCTCCCTGTCGAAAGAAGTTGAAATAATAGATAGGGAACGCCACTGGAAACGACGTATACTTAAGGAATCAGCACATAAAAAATCTCTTAAGCCGAACAAACATGGGAATGAACACATTATGGGAACCAGTAATACGGGGAAAATCATTAATGTCCAAATTGAAATATGGGCTCTGGTAAATATACAAGAGAAATTAATTAACAAAAAAAAAATTGCAATATGAACTCTGGTACAAAAAAAGTTTCTGTATATCAGGTGTATAAGTCCTCAAAATTCAGGTCTTCTTTTTCTTTAAGGATATATGGCCTAGTGGATATAGACGTTGGTTAGTTCCTGTGACTTGACCCAAAAAGTGGCGAGTTCAGTACCAGGCCACAGCAATGATGAACAAGTAACTAAAATGGTTGAGGAGAGATAACTCATAACTACCAAAAAGAGGCACTACTACGCAAGGAATGGCGTTCATATAAAGCATTCATTTCGAAGAAGGCCGAAACGTCGTACAAATAGCAACAAAGATGAGTCCGAATAATGTAAATACTATGGTTAGTTCCTGCCAAAAAATAATGCATCTGTAGAATATCTGAGAAAATTACGATCTGACTTTGTTGGGTTTCGACTATGAAGGAATGGTAAATCAAAACAATTACATTATGGCCGTCAACTGGATGCATTTTACAAATATCTTTTTAATTGTTTGTTAAACATAAAAGGAAAGTTGCTGTTATATTTAAAAAAACATATTTACGTTGAAAAATGTCATGGCACTAAATAGGAAATATTTTCCTCGTACTGCTAAACCCCCCACCGCTGTCTTTGATTTTCTGACTTTAATCTTTTCATATTATTACAATGTTTTTGTTGTATTTTTTTACGTGAGAGAATTTATAAATTGTGAAAATTCGAAGACGGGTGTTGCGTGAGTCTTTGCATTGAAGCCAGAAGAATTCATCGCGCGAGGATCAATAATTTGTCAAATAGAATTCTTTATCGATTATATTATCTTGATTAAATATATTAAATGAGAAAAAAATTCCTTTGTTGCGTTTCCAGCATTTAATGCGATATTACTCTCTTTTTGGCCAAATTTCTATGACCTTGAGCCAAACTTAATTAAGCTTAGTAAATAATGATGAATTCAAAGGTTATTTCAGTTTATTATTAATCAATAAAGCAAACACCGCCTCCGCGTGGAATATTGACTAACAAGCAGGTCTCGCATTTGATCGTTAATGTGGTTAATTCGATTTCCTTTAGTTATTCTCGATTCAATGACGCAGTGCGAAGTTAAGTTCCCTTTTATAAGGGTGAGTCAAAAATAATTTCCGTTTTTGGTCCACATTAATGTTTAAAAAATAAAATGCAATTATATTTTATTCGATTTTATAATCGCCAATGAAAGTGTTGGCTTGTTGCCAATTATCAAACAGCTCTTCGGTAATTTTTGTTTTTTGTGAGTGTAAAGTCGCACAAGCTTTGGAGGGAAAAATGTCCACCTAATTCGATTTGTTTCTTTGAATCAGCTTTTTGCAACGAATGGTGATTGGCGTATGTTCAGGTGTATATGATGTTTGGCGTAGAACAGCCCAACCGTGTTCCAAAATTGTTTATCTTCCTGTTGTTCTAGTTGTATGTGGTTTTTACGCTGTCACGGAGGAGAAAAACAGATTTCCTCTGATCCAGCGTGTACTCTGACCCTGCCGTTCAAAATTTAACGTAGGCTAACGCGAGGCACGTTGATATATGCTTTTTCTAATTGACGCTAAACAAAAAAAAAAAAACACTGCATGAATTTAGCTGAAACTTCTTAAACGTACACTTCAGTATATTGACCATTTGTTAAATGTACGTTGAATATACATTTATGAGAGCAAGTAAAATGCATCAACTTGTGGGCATCATTGATCCATCTAGTGGGACATGTTAATGAAAGACGAAATACATTGTTGTTTGTTTGAGTTTCAGTTTTGTTTAACAACATATCAAGCTCTGTGGGTTATTTTATGCCAAACAGGTGGGGTTTTAAGGTATTTTAATGTTAGGTTATAGTGAGATGGTTGATTTATACAGATGTTTTTAAAATTTTGTTTTTATTCTTTTTTATTTTAGAAAAGAAAAATGTCTTCTAGTTTTGTATTAAAAGATGTTTTGCTTAAAATAATCTTACTATCAACAATATGTTATGATAATATTTTTGTCTTCAAAAATGTATTGTTGGTAATAATTTCCCTTCAAAAATGTATATTTTTCTATAAAAGTCTAAAAGAGTGTATTTTTATAGTTTCATATTGTTTTGAGCCCAGTTTTAGGGTTAACTATTTGCCCATAGATGGAACCCTAAGAAGTCTTAACACACTAGGTCATGGTGGACCTAGGAACAACAGCAAATAAGATATTGTTTCACGCGCCTCACGAACTCCCAATCAGAGGCCTTGATTCCGGATGCAGTTTACCGTCATACTCAGGAACACACATTGTTGTAAAATATTAACAAAGCTAAAAAGGGGCCTCCTATTTTTAATGAGTTCGAGAAGATATTTGAATCAATAGATGTACAAAGTAAAATATTGTAAACCGAGGAGCGTACACCAGTTAGTACGCCAATATATAGGCATTAATCAAAACCTACTTATTCGCATCTTTGTACCATTTCCTACATCAAAGTTATTAAATTCCTCAATAGCCGAGACTTTACAAAATCTAAACACCTTATCCACTACACTGATCCCGTGAATTTCCATACGCACCTCAACAATAAACGCAGAACCCACTAATCTGCGTCAGGTTCAAAATTTGAGACCACAATCTCTGGTGTTAATATTTTTCGTCCTGCTCTTCCTTTGGGGACAGGTGTTTTCTTCTTCTTGCCATATCTCTCTGATTATTCCATTCTTTTGTTCCTCCCCCACTCGAGATCATCTTGACAATGCCAGTTTTCTTGGTTGACAGAAGATCTTTCACTGATGGGTTACTATGTATTCCGCTTTTTTCACTTTCTCCCATTGATGTATTTTGTCCAGTTTATGCCAATAAACTACATTCAGCAGCAAGGCATCTGATCGGAAGATTCAAATTTGTAGGAAGCCTGAAACCACATCTTAATTGCTGTTATTCTCAGGTCTAACATAATCCAGTGTGATAGCACTTGCTATTGTCCCAGTTACAGGGAATTACTGAACCCCACAATCTGGGGTCAAACATGAAAAAAGGAAAAATACATTAGAAAAAATTACCAGCAATATATTTTCATAGTAAAGAAGTAAAAAAATATGCATTACAATTAATATATTTAAAAAAGTACCCAAAATATATATTTTAGAAAAAGAAACCCAGTTCATAAAATTAAATGGCATTAAATGAACCATAATGTGTTACTACGTGCTAAATAATAAAATCAAACCAACCTACCTTATCATCTCAGTAAATATTCAGAGGCTTTGTGGCAGAATCAAATTATTCACAGAGATTTAGCAAGTGGACACAGTTAAACAAAACTGATAGTAGATTTTTTTCATATATAAAGGGCATAAATATATTTGCAAGTGAATTAGACTTAAATGAAAAAGCAAAGCATCTACCTGATTTTTCGCAAATCTGGTTCAGATCTCCTGGATATTTAGTGCTTTGAGTTGTAATCAGGAATGAAGCTGGGAAGGTTAAATACGCATTGTCTGGTACAATTTGAAATCAGATAGGCCATTATGCTCCTGAAATATGCGTTGTGCATTAACCTACCTTTTACATCCGTTGTAGACTAGCTAGCAGACCTTCAGCAGTCTAACAGATGGACCGGCTCAAAACCTGAAAGCGTCTGCAAGTATGTATTCAAAGGTTTGTTTTTAATAAGTTGGACAAGAAGATTAATATTCGGACAGATGAGCTTCGTTGGTTATTCACAATTTAGATTCTTCTCTCTTTTGCACGTGTGTTTGTCTTGTTAATTTTTTGTACCTTGTACTGTAATTTTTATATATCCGTTAGCACCGGTGACTTTGTTGAATAAACATATTAAGCACTATTCTTCTCTGTTTATCATTCACCTCAACAATACAACAGTATCACTATATCCCGCCTTACCCTATGTAAGTGTACTCCAAATTCATCTTTGTTAGATTAGTATTTAGGATGATATATTCGTCATTAGTATTGACTCACAAAACCGGAAATTAATCGTCACGACAAAAAGTGTCATAGAAGAGACAGTAAACGGATCAGGAAATTCTAAAGTCAACACTCGCTATCCTGGTGCGCTTTCGAATCCACCGAATTCCTTTTGAATCGTTTGCTGAACTTTGTCGGACACTCTACCGGACACAGAGAAACCCAGAGGAGGTCCATATAATCTATGGAATCAAGAGTAAAATCTGCGGGTCGTTTTATACGCCCACTCGCCTTGTATGCCACCACGTATGGGACGTCACAAAATAAAGAAACATGATTAGACTCATCCCAACTAGCGCAGTTAATAAGCATTTTTTAGCTTGTACAAACTAGAGTTTTATATTTAATAATAGATTCCAATATATATATATATATATATATATATATAAAGTTTCATTTTCATTTAATTCGGCTTCCAAGGTACTAAGTAACAATTTTTATTCAATTGCTCTTGATTTCGTATAAACATTTAAAATTTTTCCAGAAAATAAACACGCATATGAACACAAAAATAATTGAATTAAAAGCCTAACCGCGAACCTTGTCAAACATTTTAATTAAACAGTTTCAATCATTTACACAATATTTAGCTAATATTGCCTGATGAGGAGGTAAAATCTCGAAATATAGAAATTACTGTGTAGTAATGTAAACTATATTAATTTTGAGTAAATATATATATATATTCCAATATGTATAGCTTCCAGAATATGTAATCATACTTTTATTAATTTTCTTTTGTAGTCCTGCATATTATTTTAATTAATTTCTTATAAAGGAGTCATTATTCATAGTAATTTGTCTCTAATCACACACACACACACACACACACACACACACACACACACACACACACATATATATATATATATATATGTGTATAAAACACAAGAAATATAAAAAATATTTATCATTTAGTTATTAATATCAATTGTTTATGTAAAACACGAAAAAGTAAAACGCTCGAAAATTAAAAGTGATCAGATTTCAAGAGAAAAAAATGAAAACAAATGGCAACAAAATCTCTAGAATTGAAAGAAAAAGGGAAAAGGGAAAATATGTAAACGATAAGGACAGGAAAAAAACGAAGAAAAGTACAAATAATTACAACCTTCGATGGACATCCACGAAGACAGCCGTATTTACTTACATTTGCATTGACACTCGCGTGATCACAAACGGTTAAACGCATAGATTCACACAAACAAAACTGAAAAAAAAACTTACGTCAATGATAAGTGCATAAAAGCGAAGAGTATTACGCTTATCGCACAAAAACTTGCCTTTTAATACGTTCTCGCTGAGTCAGAGAATTTGATTATTGGGAGCGATGCCAGTCTCAATTTGACGGTCTACGATACTCTGGAGCCGAAATGCAGGTGGTAACATTAATGAGCAAAGTGAAATTATTTTACTTACATTAATTTCCAGTTGGGGTGTCTATTTGTAATTAACATTGGTATTATAGAGTTCCATTTTAATATAAGGTTAAGATGTTGTCTTTTCTAAATGTCTTAAACTATAAAAATAATAAACATTCATACAACTTTATTACTATACAACTGTTTATATAATCTATAGAATCAAGCGTCAACTCCTGCTTTCCTAACGAAAAAAGTGATGTTTTTAGAAATTTCATACAAAGCAAAACGTGAATGCTAAGATGTTCCTGGGAGTGAAAAAGCAATGAGAAGTTTTTAGTAGAAGTACCAGGAAGGTAATCCTAAAGTTTCTAAACTTTAAACTCTGAAATTTTATTTAATGTTACTTTTTGAAAATTACTCCTCAAGAGAAGTAAATAAAATCGCATATCGTCCTGTTCAATCCTGGGCTTTTTAACAGGAGTATAAACGTATCCCTTGTTTAATGTTTAGGGTTGATTTCCTGTCTGCTTTATTGTCTTCACAGTCATTTTCAGACCCAGTAGAATTATAGTGATATCATCAGCCATAGTAAAGAAAAAAAGGAATTAATTTGACGGATAATGATATTATTCACTTATATGAAAAAGAATTTCATAAGCACAAATGCATAGAATTAATGCATCGGGTAAAATGATAAAAAATCTATTTAAGATTCTAATATTGATTCATTTTAAACCGGATCAGGGGTATGACAAGGAAAGACTGAGAATCACGAACATTTTCTAATATAAGTCTGCACATATAGGGAAAATCTTATTACTGGAGATTGATCGGCCCTACATATGTAGCCAGCTTCACAATGCTATTTTAATATATATGTGACATCACAAAAATTAAAATTACATTCTAAAGAAAAAGATAACACTATAAATCAGTTGTGTACGTCCTTCCGAATCGACATCTTTCAATTTCGATGCGGATTACGATATAACCATTAGTTAACGTTCTTTAAAGCTAATTTCTTTAAATCGATATAACCTTTCTTAAATATTTTTTGCAGTTGGGTTTACCCAGTACTCGGTCAGCGAGGTACTCAAGGTAGAAGATTACATTAAGGTTCAGTTCATATGAATAAGGGGAGAATATAACGCTAATGTTTTTATATTCTTTAGAATACGGTTTCCATATATTTTTCTTTAATATACAAGGTATAACTTTTGGATTTCTTAAAGAGCAGTGTATTCTAAAAAAAATAAAATCAGTCGTTAGGCCAATAAAGCAAAACACCAACGACAGTCATATAAATAAAAAAAAAGATAAAAGATTTAATAAAATTGTTGAAGGGGATATACAATTAGAAATGAGAAGTTTCCATTATATTAATGAACAGCTAAATCCCTGGATAGTTGATATCAACGTATTCATGCGACATATATAAATGTCAAAGGATGAAAATAATCACATTACAGTATTATTGATTGAGTTCTGACTCTCCTAAATTGGACAGATGGACGATTGCGAAAGATTTCTAACAAATAAAACAATGAAATCGAAATCTACAGATTATATCATTGTAGAATATAGATATAGCCTATTACTGCTGAGGACGTATATATACGTCACCCAAAGAAAATTAAATCATCTTCTCTTGGCGTATAAAAAGGGCACGAAAGGTAAATTGTCGCCAGTTTCTTTGACGATTTTGTCAAATGGGCACCGTCATGAGAAAGGACATCACCATGACGAAGTTTATTCAGGAATAATTTTGGAAATAGCATGCAGCACTGTTTGGCATTCGTATCAGAATTTCAAACATTTTAGAAATTCTAGGCGTCAATCTGAAGATAGTGCAGAAGATTCGAAAAGAGTTGGATGAGTCTAATGATAATTACGAATGTACAGAAGATCAAAAAATTCACTCAGATCGTTCTGATAAGAAAACAACCCATGAATACACTGGTGAGGATCTCAGACTGAACACAGAGGCTTACATCAAGTGTCTTGAGAATGTAGTGCTACCCTGGCGTACGAGTCTGTCTCCTGGAAGTCCCTATGTCTGGAAGACAGCATCACATCTGGCCCTCTAAATCCACAGACTTAATCCCTCTTGATTATTATATATGGGCCGCAGTTGAGCGAAAGATCAACAGAACTCATTATAACATCGAAGGCTTCATCGTTGAAGGCAACGATTATGGCAGTAATTAACAACTTAAACAACTTAAACTAGAAGCATTGAAAGCGATTCCAAAAGAGAATGGACGCCGTGGTCAAAGCCAATGGCTATTTAATTGAATAAATCTACTTCTTAGTATTTCAAGATATTTTTGTGTAAATTTGGTAAATATATCTGTCAGTTAATTTGATTTCTGCGTTATTTAGACGACAATTCATTCATAGCACCACACACACACACACACACACACACACACACACACATATATATATATATATATATATATATATATTTAAAATACTTCAACAAAATTTGGTGACATGTTCTTCATACGAAAACCAGTAAAAAGAGTATAAACAATTCAAATCTTTTGATTTTGAGTCATTAAGTTAAATTAAAGTTTACGGTTGATGGCACTGTAAAGACTATCTTACATTTGTCATTCTTGTACATTTCTGGCTAGTCTGTCTTCAACGATTAATGTAAATAATTGTGTTGTGTACCCAAAATAGGTCCGTAAGAAAAACACGAATAGTTAGTGAAACATATATATTTAACGAGAGAACAAAATACACAGTGTCTTACACGTCAGTCGGACTGCCATGTATTAGACCGGGGTGACACAATTCAACTCAACTCCTAGAGTCATATTCTCCCGGTTTACATAATAATAGGAAGAGTTCATTATAGTCCAAAAAGGGTAGGTCCCATAACAAATAGTGAGTTACATGAGAGGTGTTTTGTTTAACAATGACGGGATATTCGTATCGTGAGCATGAAGTTATGACATTTACATACGGCTGAACGTATGGTAATGAACACCAGGCTCTACGGCTGTATCCGATTGCTTTTGCGGATCCGACGCAGTCAAGTCATTCAATATTTGCTGCTGGTTATCGTCGCGTTGATGAGACAGAACCAATGGAATGAGGAAGACCGAAATCCGCGTATACGCTTAACCATTAACAAAACTTTCTACAGGATCTGGGAGACGATCCAGATATCGACACGTCAAGTGACCCTAGCAGGTCTTATATGTCATAGTACCGTAAAGAGTGTAGTTCAAGAGAAGCATTTGCAACGTATGCAGGTTCTTTCGCCCTTTATTCACTCTCCATAGGAGAAAATTTTCCCGATAGTTTCTTGCACAAACTGCCGATTCGTTGTTCGTCTTTTTAGTGTTGTTTTGATGAGAAAACATTTAGAAGAGATGGCATAACAAATTTACACAATCAACATTTGTGAGCATATCGAAATCCCAATGGTACAATACAGGTTAGGCACTGGCATCAGTTTACGATTAATGTCTTGGTAGGTGACTTTCTGGGTAGGTTCATATTTTCTACCAGCATGTCTAACGGAAGCTGTCGACGATAATTTTAGACTTGCTAAAGCATGTAACCTTGATAATACGAGGAAGCATGTAGTCATGCATGGTGGCGATACAGCACATTTTTGTCACGTTGTTCGCGATGTATTGGCAGATATCCTCCATGAAAATGAAAGGATGAGGAAGATGTGGAGGAAAATGCGCGCTCACACACATACACACACATATATACATATATATATATAATTTTTCATTAAACCCATATTATTTGTTTAAGATGTTAGGCCTTTCACTGCTGTCGATGTTTTTACAAAACAAAATGTTCAATGTACATATCACTTTCTAAAATTACATTGTCTGCTGTCAAAATATACATGTTCTCAAGTCATACGTCTTGGCAAAGTTATTTGTCTATTGCAGACACCATCAATTTTGCTGCAGTGGACGTATACATTTTTACGAAGCTTATAATTTGAATTACTTGCATTCACTTGTGCACAAATATCATTGGGAAAGATATTAATTCGTCACTGCCCTCCTGTTATGGTTTAGATAATAGGACAGATTGGGTTCTATAGCCTTTGTCGACAATCAGTCTACCGCAGAAAGCAATGGCAACCAACTGCCGGATAAACTTCTGCTCAGTGATTCATGTCTTTTTTGAGACATGATCGCCCAAATATCATATCACGTATGGCACTTAACTGACTGAGATTTCATATGTTGACATATATATTAGTCGATATGAAGCATTCATACGTTTTCACGAATATCCCATTTCCTCCTATGTATGTATATATATCAACTGAAACACAGACATACCTCTACAAAACGTACATTATATGCTGTCGACGTATATATACGTTTCTCAAGCAAATTCTAATCCATAGATTTTGTCTTAGAAACGAAATAGCGGTTAAATTTTCGGGGTCCGAATTTCATCATGGTCGATCAGGAGGTTTTGCCAATACAGTCTTTTTTGAAACTGTTGATAACACCAGATGCTGCGCTCTCTCCTAGAAATTTAATTTAAGGCCCGCAGAGATTAAACCAAATGTAGGCTCGGTGGATGTTGAACAGACGCAAATTTGCCTGACCAGGTCTTTGCAAAAGGGATTAAATAACCGTAATATCAGACAGGTTTAATTGTTAAAAAAGGGTCCAGTTACTAATATGTATACATATATATAAGATTATATCAATAAATGCATTATTTAGACTAAAGAATCATTTTTGGATGTTGAACAGTGTGACGAAGGATGTTTTTTTATTTCTATATTGTTTAATTACACAGTTATAATATTTTTACAAATTATTTTAAATGTATTAAAATGTTTTGAAGGTTATTCTTTGTTTCAAGAGGAAAGGTCTAACTTCGTCAATTGTTTGGACTTGGACGGCCTCGTGACTGATTTGTTTTTGTTAATTCCCAAATGACTTTGTGGTTGATTTTAGGTAAGAATGTGTCAAGTGAGGCAGGACGTTCTTCACACATGATAGATAGATATTAAGCAAAACAACTTTTTTATTTCCCATTTTCCTATGTTTCATAAAACTTATTATATGAGACACGTATATGAGAACTGATCATAATGTATCGGTACTGGTCTTGTAAAAAGCTAACTATTACATTCGGCATTACATTCGGCATTTATTCCTTTTCGAATTAGACCTTTTCTCAATCTACACATATTATCCAGCATCATTTTCATTGATGAAAGCATTTCTAGATCTTCTTTTCTGGAGATAACAAGCAGCTATCTTGCAACATTCTCTTGAATCTGCGGTAGTTGCCAGACCTGAGGAATATTATCCTACGACAAAAAAACAAAAAAAACACCCCAAAAAAAAACTGCTGTCATTGGTCACTGATAGATTATTTCTGGCATGGTAAGACTACCACAGAGCACAGTTGTGCTGGCTAGCTGCAACCATAAATTCTATGCTACAGTTTCTCGCACTTCTCGCTTGTTGAACACCCTTTCGGCTCCATGCATTCCAGCCAAATTTAATCTGCGAAAAGTTAAATGCAATATCAGTTACTATCTACTGTTTCCCTGATTATACTTTCCGATCATTACTAATTTTTCTATTGCAAATTCTTCACATCCTGTTGCCGCTTACCTCTAGGTGGTTTTACTTTCTCGCATGGAGTGATATCAATTTATATATATATATATATATATATATATATATATATATATATATATATATATATATATATATTCTTTAATTACTTAGGTTTTTGTCATAATAAAATTAGACCAGTACACTTTTGTATTAAAAAGTGTTCAATACAATTATAATTATAATATAGAACTTTTGAGTATTCTTCATTTGTAATCGAGTTATTAAGCGACCTATGTTTCTACCATGTGGAGTCTTAAGGCGATTTGCAATAACTATTTTTATCGCTTACAGTTATGTTTTTTTAAAGAACATTCACGTTACGGTGAGTTTTTTGAACACTCATGTAGCGAGCAATTTTCGAACGCGCAGTTTTTAAAATCACAAGAAATTATGACGGTTTCAACCATGGTTGTATGAACCTAATAGTTATTTTTTGGTATGGCTACACTTAGTCATACTTTCTGTTTTTTCATTTAGTAATTAATTTTTGTTTTGGAATAGTATAATCGTTAACCTTTTTCCCTGGCACTGTCTGCATATTTTGCTACCGTTGTAAGGCTTGCCTGATGTCACTACACTCCACGTTATATCTGCGTCTATTCCATATTTTAATTTCAACTTCTATACGTGTCTTGCCAATTATGTACAGTTTACTAAGTTTTCTATAGTAAATAAAAACTTATGATTTAACCAGCGGGTCTTAAATGTGTCTTTGGTTGATACCAAATAGGTTTTGTTTTGACCATTTACGTCATGTACTTTTGATTTGTAAATGACTGCTTTTGTATTAGAAAATCCATGGAGTGAACATTTATTTTTGTCCTTGCAGTTTTATTCTTTATTAGTGATCTTGTTTTGTACATTGTTATTTAAATTTCTGGTGTTTTATTTTTTTATGAAACTTTCTAAATTACTAGTACAGTTAGTACTTAGCTCTATTGAATTTATTTTTAGTTCTGAGCTTTTTGGAAAGTGTTTATCTATCAGTTTAAAAAATATTAATTATACTTCGGTTTTTAACATTAAGTTAAATGGTGGGTTCAACCAGAGATTGTTTTGTTTTCTATCATCTTTTTTTATTTCTTTGTTTGGGTGAGAATTTGTTGTAAAATGTTCTCCTGGCCAGATTCTTCTAGTGCATCTTCATAGTTGTTTTTTCTGTTCATCATATATTTTTTGGTTTGACGAATTCTTTGATAGCCTGTGTTCTATTCATTTGTGAATTTGCTTAATTATGCTTTTGGGATGATTCGATCTTGTCTTTATGTACTTTAATTTTGTGATTGTTTTTATGTATAGAGAGACATTGCCAGTTTGTAAACTTCATTACACATCTAAATATCGGACTAATTTTTGTATTTGTTTCTACTATTATCTCAAAATCTAATAGTTTGAAAAGTTCTTTCATTATTTTATCATTTTCTCTTTTGTTGTCTGGTACTATCATTAATCCGTCATCTCTGTATAATCCGTGATTGTCTGTATGGATTATTTTTTTGATTTTATTTAAAATGTATATATCCATCAATTCTAAAATTTCAGCTCCGTCATACGATCCTTGTGGTACATCAAAGTGACCATTGTTTGATTTTTTAATCCATGCTTTACCTTTGTGAAAAAGTATTGATTTGCGGCAATGTAGGATTATATCAATATGTTCAGATGGTAAGTTTATGTATCTTTTAGCAAAAGTAAACGCTTCCATCAAACCATTTTCAGAAATTGATGTGTAAAAGTATGTTATGTCATATTTAATGAATGTATAATTATTTTACATTGGATTTATTGGAACCAGAAAATGCAATCACTTGTATACTTCCACTGGTTAGCTTGAGTGGTTGTTGTTAGCAAGTTATAAATATTTATATATATATATATATATATATTGTGTTTTGTGCAACAATCGTTTTTATTAAAGTTTTATTGAAAATGACAGACAAAGTATTATCATTAATTTTTTATATATAATTTTTCATGTTTTCTTATGTTTTTCTTTTCAGTACTCGAATTATATAGGAAATAAGCAAATGTCTTGTTTATGGAGGAGCTTTTTCCTATACTTTTTGCTATTATAAAGGGTGAATTTTACGTTGTGTGTGACCGAATATGCGTACAGATTATGCATGTAGGGTCATATGTGTGTTAATTTCCGAACCCGGTAAGAAAATAGTTTCGTGTTCATAATGGATATTAAGTGTAGTATTTTTCTTTTTTATAAATATTGCTTCAATTTTATTTGCATTTGGACGATGCTGTTATGTGTTTATGGTCAACAAGCATATCACGGATAAAGCCTGGTAGATCTCCCTGTGTGTTTGAATTATATTTATTATATAAAAGGTGGAATATCAGTCTTCTCGTCAATGATGATGATAATGGCTAAATATATTATCGAAAGCGATTGGAATACAAAATAAGTTGAACAATTCCTACATAAATTGAGTTCTGAAAAGAAAATGATAATAAGAACACATGAAACTTAATGATGATACCTTCTTAGTCATTTTCAATGAAGCCTGCATCTATCTATATAGACCAGAGTTAGAATCGCCGACTGACGCCAATTCGGTCGGGTTTCAATCCTGTGTGAAAAAGCAATCCGAGTCTAACCGTACTGATGAGCTGTGATACAGCGAAACAAATCTGTCTGCGAATGACTGTCTATCTATATATCGATCTATTCTGTTGAGGTCGAATATAAAGCTCGATGATTTACTTAATAATTGTTAAAATCCTCCTACTACTTCTTGAAACCATGAAACACGCTATAGATTTAGCGGCTTGGTTGCGGAAGTCGTTGCTTGGGGAGGCACTATCCTATGGACAAAGGAGCTTGGATTAGTTCCACCACGGAATTCATGAGGAGCGGCGCACTTCATCGAGCTTAATGCGTTACCTCTTCGTCCGTGGTACAGTTGGTATAACATCAGCTTAACAACCATAAATGTCTGGGTTCGATTCCTGGTAGTGGATGCGCACTGCTGATGAGTCCCAAATATAGGATGAAACGACCGTCCAGTGCTTTCTGCATTCTGTTGAGAGCGAATATAAAGCTCGATGATTTACTTAGGAGAGATTGGTAACCGGTGAAGACGGAGACGATAATCCCAAATATTTTATTAAATTAATAAAAGAATTTCAATAATATAGAAATAGAGAGCTCGGTTGATATTATTTAGAGCCAATAAATTGAGAAGAAAACTCAATACATAATTAAACGTTTCATGTACAGAGTTTATGTTGTAAGAAATCACACAAAATAACAAAAACAGATATGGTGATAGAAAATGTAAGGTATATTGTAAAAATATACAAACTGGAACACGGGTGAGTCAATTCAGGAATACTATTAGTAGAAATCAATATATACAGTCTTGCAATGAGATAGTATGCACGGGTAATGAGTCTATATCCAAACAAATCCGTACCAACTTACTAACCAACTAAGCAACTGCTTTACAACTCATTACATCTATATTAAGTTGTCCCTCCCAGTAAGGGCAACATGTGACACATGGTCAGTTATAACTAGGATTTCCGGGCTATATGACCCGGCCAAAAAATGTCTGTCTATTTTTGCCCAGTCGTGCTTCTACCCTTCGGCGGAACCACGACTGGGTTATTGCTCTCTGCTCGGAAGCAGAGAGCGTCCTCTACCCGAAGGCAGAGGGCTGACAGTGTTATAGTTGCAGAGTCTCAGCAACTCTTTACAACTGCCGATCTCTGTATAGGTGGGATTATATGTGCACATCAGGCGAGTCCTTTCTTACCTACAAAGGGGCGATCCTCAACAATTTATTTTCTGCAATGTAAAAAAAGAATTAAAAATTGCCTCGCTCAAACCGTTGATGAATAAAAAATTAATATATATATATATATATATATATATATGTGTGTGTGTGTGTGTGTGTGTGTGTGTGTGTGTGTGTGTGCACATATACAGACGCATTTGTATGCACATATATTAATGTATGGACATAGGTTTATGTGGATATAAATAAGTATACGTGATTGTGTTAATAAGCATGTTTACACGTGTATATGTATCCATGGGCTTGTGAGTGGGCGTGTAATGTGTTTATGGTCACTATCCAAGAATGATGACCTCTTCGTGGCCGGTCTACAGATGCCCAACTGAGATAACGCTAAGCTCTCTGTTTTTAAATCTTTTTACTTGTTTTCCATTTCATTTTAAAGAAATGTTTATTCCGGGTAAATATTTGTACCGAATGGAACGGATATAGTGTGGTCTGATGAAATGAGCTAATTTAGCTCAGAGAAATGAATTATAATTTATAACCAATCTAAACGATGTGTTAATTTTTTTTTTATAAATATCATGTTGCTCTGGATTATATCCATTAACCTCTGTGTACAGATATAACACTTGATATTTTATATTAAGTAAATCTTGTTGGATTATCCTCGCCGCTGACGGATTGACATCTATATATATATATATATATATATATATATATATATATATACAAGGACACTATTGTTTTCAAAATACACCCATCTGCTAGAGCAATTAGCCAATCGTTGTTTATCTTTGTTCAACATTCACAGAACCTACCTTTGTTTTTTACTGCACCTATGCTGAGCGAGTCAGTTTAGGGAGAGAAGACACAATCTGTCATGATTAGCAGCTTGAACAACCCGAATATGCTTAAAATTTCAGTCACTATTACAAATAAATTTATGCTAGTATAATCAAGGACAGTTTACAAACAGTTCCATCTACACCGTTTTACACACAATGCTTCGGCTACTGCTGCCGCATCTCGTAGGTTACCCATGCTATTCACCTCAGGGTTCTTGACAAAATCAAACGGAGAATTTGTAATGTGATCGATCCTGACTTGACATTTCAGATGATAGCACTTTCTCACCGGCGTAATGTGGCTTCCCGATGTCTCTTATACAAATACTTTCACGGTTTTTGCCCCGATGAACTTAACTCACTGGTGCCCCCTATATATGAATTTACTCGAGCTTCTAGACTAGCAACTACGTCCCACGCTTTTACAGTGAAACCAATAAAATGTAAACGCCATTTCCGTCGAGTAGTTCTCGCTCTTCTCGCCGTGGAATTCCCTTCCGCATATTTGATTTCTCGACAGGTACAATCTCAAATAATTTAAATTTAAAGTCATTAGTCATCTCCTATCTCTCTGACTCGCATATTTTCCCTCATGCTCTTTTCTTCGTCCACTTCACCAGCATCACACCAGTATTCTCATCTTTATCTTATCCACTTTCTGAGGACACCCCCTATAACCTGTCCCTCTTTTTCATCAATTTATTCCTATGTACTCTCCTGCACAACAGTGGCAGTAAACTACCTTACTTGGGGTGAAATGATTAAAAAAGATGTAGTATGGTTTTCAAGGACTGCGAAAAAAGACCATAATAGCGCATTATAACTGTATATAACGTACCGTATGCGTGACAGAGTGAATGGTCAGTCTGAGGGAAGCAACTTAACACTGCGTATTTTACGACCGTTATCATATCCATAGTCCCTGTATTTTTCTATTCAGCCTTTTATCTGTGTAGAGTTCCAGTGCATATATCACTTCTACTTCTCTTTACCACACCCCGTTAGAAAAACATTCCGTATCTACCTCCATAATTTTCACTTCTTAACGCCTCTTTTCTTCAAATAACACACCACATTTATAATAACAATGTTAACATTAAAGCTCTTGAGCCTTCTCGTAGGTGAAGTTTAGCATGAAAAAGATCTCTGTCAAGTCACAATGGCAAGGGTTCCCTGAAGTTTTATATATTTATATGTTGTACATTATAGAGCAAATACAATAATCTGGTATCTTCAGTGGAAGTTTATATCGTGTTTTGTTTTGATTCTGTTTCCGTATCAGATAAGATGCGTGAAATTTGACTTGTTTTGAACAAGGGAAAAAGTAAATAAAACACAAGAAACAAAACGCCAGAGAATATTTAATAGTACAAGTAAAAAAGTATTGGCAGATCAGATAATGTTTATTTGTTAGTCGATGCTTTTTATAAAACATTTTCCAGTTAAAATTTATATAACTATTCTGACTTAAATAAACACATTTTTACGATTTGTTCGTCTGTATCTTACTCTTTGTCCTTCTGTTAGTCTTCTTCTTGCTATTTCTTAATATATGAATAGGTGTGGGGGGGGAGAGAGTTCGAGTTTGATATATATATATATATATATATATATATATATATATAATCATTACAACTGAATCGTGAGTTTGATCCTCAGTGGGTGTCCCATACATTCGGCCTTGTGCCACATGTAAGCGTCATTTAGAAAATCAGTATATATATATATATATGTGTGTGTGTGTGTGTGTGTGTGTGTCTGTGTCTGTGTGTCTGTGTGTGTGGTGGTGAGAGATTGAGGAGTAAATTGTAGAATTTTATATTTTAATTTTTTACCCAGACGCGTTGTTTGTTTTTGATTTTGTCGACTGTAGATATATTAGGGTTAGTTGGGCGTTTGTGAGAAAAAGGGCACCTTAACGAGATTCACTCCGTCAGAAATTTGAAAATGGTATGCTGTAATGATTGGCTTTCTCTCTGGAAGCTTCAGTACAACATTTCATAATGTTTCTGTGTCAAGGTGAAGACAGTGCAGAGAATTCTGAAATAGTTTTATGAGTCTAATGGTGATTACCAAGGTACAGCAGCTAAAAAACTTACTCTGATCGTTCTGATATGAAAAAGAAATAAAGAAATTGTTGGTAAGATCCAAGCCATAATTGAAAGCAATCTATTCAAATTAATCAATCCATAACCAGGGAGGTAATAAATACACTCCTGGCTCAAGAGTGTGTCTGCTGGAAGACCTTGTACTGTAATATACCATGCAAACAAGAGAACCTACTCATGGCTTTCAGACAATTTCTGCTACCACATCATCTCTGACGTATAGCCCCCTAAATTCCTATACTACAACCCACTGGATCATTATGGGTGGAGCGTATTTGAATGGGCGACAAACAAAACGCCTCGTTGTAACACTGAAGATGTACATAAGGAAAGGATTATGTCAGCATACATCAACTTAAGGATACCTCCCAGAAGCGATGCAGAAGATTCCATAGTCATCTGTAGACCGTGATTGAAGTCAATCTTGATTGTTGTGAATAGAGTTATTCTTTAGTATTTCAAGGTATTGTTGTGCAATTTTGGTAAATGTATTGTTGAAATCAGATGTCAGCGTTATTTTCAGTATTGCTTCATTTATACGACAATTTATGTATCGCACAATATATATATATATATATATATATATATATATATATATATATATATATATATACTAACAAAATAGCAAGATCGCCAAGACCGACCGCGGTTTCGCACAACGGCTCGTCATACCTTTCTCGTCATACCTTTCTTTTCTTTTCTTTTCTTTTCTTTTCTTTTCTTTTTTTCTTTTCTTTTCTTTTCTGGTTGTTTGTTCCGTTGAGGGTTTTTTTTCTTTTTACTGGGAGGAACCGGATGTATTGTCGGTCCCAAGCAGTTTTCTTTTTTTCCCCCTCTTTGCCCAAAGCTTTATAGCCGAGGGCAATAACGGATTTAGATTCTGCTGGTCATTCATAGTCTTAGAAAGTCCCTTCTATAAAATTTTGAGATTAGAATACACGCAGAGTCGGTTTAATAATTATTGTTATTATTGTTATTATTGTTATTATTATTAATATATATATATATATATATATATATACATATTAGTAATCCACATACAAGCCTGTTTCGCTGTATCACAGCTCATCATTGTGGCTAGACGCATCCACTTGCTTCTGGTCGGGATCGAAACTCAATATATATATATATATATATATATATATATATATATATATATAAATCTCTCAGAGTTAACCTATAAAAAGGACAATATTTATAAATGTAAAAGACAATAGGAAAACTATAATAGTTTTCCTAATATATTGGAGAAACAAGTAGAAATTTAAAATTTCATTCATGAGCACAAAAGAAACCTTACAAATAACAACTTAGCTAATGCACTATTCATGCATAAAAATAAATTCAAGTCAATTTTGATTTTAAAAATGCTGCACTCATAAAAAATAACTCACTTAGAAGGAAAATTCTCTAGAGTGCCGCCATTGAATATTACCCAAATATTAATCTACGCCTAGGTTTTTTTCACTATTTCACCTTTTTTAACAGAAGTACCACTCTCCCAAACACAACAGTATCAAGAAATCAAAAGAAAATGGTTGAATCCATCAACACAGCAATAAAAACAACATCTGCAGACGTGACAGTATTTGATGTAATTTTCATTTAACAGTATAAAAATAGGGGTTTTTAAATTCTTTCAGTTGCTAAGGACATTTTGTTTTGGTATTAGTTACTTGAATTAATAAATGTTTCTTTTTTAATTTTTTCAAAAAATGGCAATATTGTCACTAGAGGTGCCGCCTAAGCACGAATTTACACGAGATACTAGATTAGCAAATAGGTCCCATCCTTTTACAGTTAAACAAATAAGATGTAACCGTAAATTCTACTCCAACAGCTTCTTTTCTCGCGCTTCCCGCCTGTGGAACTCCCTTCCACAAGTCTGCTTTCCCGACAGTTACAATCTCCAGGTGTTTAAATGTAGGGTCAATAGACACCTCCTATCACACTAACTACCAACTATTCTCAGAACACTCTCATCTACCCAGCCCTCATTCTCGGTATCCTTATTCGCCTATCACCCACCATCTGACATCTCCTATATTTAATCATCCTTTCTCCACTCTACGTAGCCCCCTGCGCAGTAGTGGCAGTGACATGCCTTGCTCGTGGTGAAACACTTATAAAAAAAAATCTAAAGGAGTACTGAATTAGAAAAATATATATTAGGGAGTGCGAACAAAAAAAGGAAAGAAATAAAGAAGGCAAAAGATAAATGAAATATTTTTTTTTTTTTTATTTTTTAGAAGGTCAAAATTGATTGGGAAGCAAGCAAATAAAAATTTCCAGAGTGAGTAGTACGAGAGAAGAAATGTTATCTTCTAACATTTCTTTCACATAATATTTCTTTTAGAATAATTAATTTGCTTAATTAATTTGTTAATAGATTTACGCGGGAAGGGGATTGAGTGCCTGCCGTTACGCTTTCTAGATCTCAGGCACCTAGATGTCCTGATTTGGGAGGCCATTGAAAACCATGTTTTTGCTTGAAAATCCGAGTACCATTTAGAAATTGAGAGCATAATGTTACAGAATTCTGGCGTCTGGGCAAGAATGGCGATCGATTGGTCAGAATACGTCATATTCGTAAAATTATAGCAGTGATTCAGCATACAAAATCTATAGACAAGAGCCACCATGGAATAATCGATAGTAGCTGGGATTGAATATTCTGAGGACTGAGTTCATATTCATGACTTGTTCACTGCATTCACTTACGTGCTAATAACCTTCGGAAAGATTTTTTTTTTAATCATATCACCCCAAGCAAGGCGGTAACGCTACTGATGTGCAGGGGGCTACATAAGAGTGAGAAGATTAGAAAAGAGAACACCGGAAACCACATCCTAAACAGGAAACAAGGGATGAGCCTCTTCACCTGTTCAATAGACGTGGGTGGAGTGTGATCCATCTCTTCCCTGTAATAGAGCAACTTGACGATATAGCCTCGCTGACAAATAGTTTAGTATAAGAAAACTCTAAAGTCAAACCCCCGCTTCTTGGTAGTTCTTGCCTCCTCGACGTCTAGATGAGAGGAGGGAATACCCAATCCCCCAACATCCTCGTGTGCAAAAGAAACTGTTAAGTCATTTAACTCTTCTACCTTGAACGTCACTATGAAACACGATTGTGAGATAGAGAAGAGTGGTAACCACAGCGGCGCAATATGCTGATGGTGAACTTTATTATGTTCAATATCTTCTTTTATAGTAACTTTAAAATTTCTCATATTTATTATATAAGACGTCCGTGTCACAAAGATACACTTCTTGCCTACGGTGACGGTTCGATCCCTATTTGGGTCATACTAAAGACTTTAAAAATGTTACTCGACGCCTCTCTGTTAAGCCCTCAGCAACAAAGAGAAGGATCGGTGATAACTGGAGAATCCACGGATAGGAGTTGTGTTCACCCCAGCAGCGAAAGAAATGTAAGCCTTCGGGTCCTTCTCGACTTAGCGGTCGACCAACTTACTGACTACTTACATGAGACGGCAAAGACGTTAAAACACATTCACTACCCTTAACATTATATGAAAAATGGATTTTAATTAATTAAACTTAGTATGTTATAATTTATTAAAAACGTACTATATGCATTAATGAATCTTACTATTACCCACAGGAACCGCTTCTTTCGTCTATCTCGGAGTCACACGTCTGACCATAATAGGCACCTTCTTGCCTCTGCCCGTAATGACTGTAAAAGGACCTAGCATGAGTAAATTAAACACATTATTACGATTTGTTCGTCTAATATCTTACGGTTTGTCCTTCTGTTGTTAGTCTATCTCTTGCGCTTTCTTAATATATGAATAAGTGTGGGAGGGAGAGAATTCGAGCCTGATATATATAAATATATATATATATATATATATATATATATATATATAGAGAGAGAGAGAGAGAGAGAGAGAGAATCATTACAACTGAATCGGGAGTTTGATCCTCAATGGGTGTCCCATACTTTCGGTCTTGTGATATATATATATATATATATAAAATAAAATAAATTTCGATGTTCAAAACTGTTGAATGATCATTTCAACATGAAATCCCTAAGAAAGATTTCACATCTCATCGGCAACTACCACATGTCAAAATGAAATAAAAAAGAAATAACAAATTAAAGGTTAAAAATCTTCGTCACAAAAAAAAAATCAGTTAGCAATCAATGTCTATTTTTAGATTTTGGACAATTTTACTTTTAGATAGAGTTGTAAGTGAACAAATTTGAACATTTGGCTTAGTCTAGCTTTACAGAGGGAAAGGGATTAACGGATGGAATAAGAAGTGGTGCTTTGATTGAGGTGTGGGTTAAACAAAACAGAAAGAGAGAAAGAAGAGGTAAGAAGAAGAAGTAAAACGAAAAGAAAAAAAGAAAAAATTTCCATAATATATATATATATATATATATAGTGTATTGAGGCAGCAAATAATTTTTTAAGCATATGCTGTTAAATATAAGTGACAATGAATGTCTATTATGTTTAATCTTGAGCCGTTCAAAACGTCGTATTTTGGCTTTAATTTCAGTTGAAAATAAAGACAAAAACTCTCCCACATTTTGAAATAATTTTTTATTAATTTACTTCCAAGCTTTCGGCTCACATGAGCCATCTTCAGAGAGGTTATTTAGACTGTAATACTGTAATATGTTCACATAAAACTCCGCTTGGCAACAGCAATAATTACCAAAAATAATAAACGCAGTTCTCAAATTTGCAATGCGGTTTTATGACGTCACACCGCGTGATAGCGCGAAATGACAACAAAACCATGTAGTCAAATGCAATGTAATGTGTTATGTTCGGATTTAAAGGTGATTTTATTGAGTGTTGGTTGTTTAGATTTGATGTACATGGCCTCCAATATCTGAAGGTTCCTCTTACTGTGTGTATGAGTAAGGATCACCGTATTGTTAACCAAAATCTGTCTGATATTTCCTACATGTTTATGCTTTTCAGAGAAATGTTGTTTAATTGTATTCTGATCAGAAAGATGACATGTAAGTCTACGGGAGAGCGTGGTTGTAGTAAAACCAATGTATGTACTAGGTTTTTTATTAGTATCAGAGATGCAATCACTGAATGGACATGTAAACTGGTACACTACATTTGTTTTTTGTAGAGAATTTAGTTTAGTGCTTGTAGGATTATTAAAGACTATAAGGTCAATTATTTTGAATTTTTTATAATATATAATGAGTTTAATTTGATTATTACTGTCCACTGGTTTAACATTTCTACGTATTATGTTTTTCAGTTTTTCATTTTGTCTATAATTATTATGTATTTGGTCGTAATAGTATAAGTTAATAGTGTTATGTTTATTTTGATGTAAACCGTTATTATTAATATTATCATTATTCTTAGAGCTATGATTAACTTTGTTAAGATACATTTGAATTTGTTGATCAATAACGGAGTTAGGAAATCCATTATTGACTAGTGTGTGCTTACTGTTGTGTAATTGTTTATAAAATATAAATTTGGAAGAAGATATCATTTGTGTGCGAATTTATGCTAGTTGGTTTCCTATATATAGAAGTAGTAAATCTATGTGTGCTAGAATCAATGAAGACATCAAGGAATGGGATTTTGTTATTAATATTCAGTTCTAATGCAAATTTGAGGAAGGAGCGACTTTCAAATTTGTTTTTAAGATATGTAATTTGAGCGATATTCTTAGCTAAAACAAAGATGTCATCTATGTATCTTACATATATAGAGGGTTTACTGTTGTCATTAATTATTTTATTTTCTAGATTTTCCATATAATAATTAGAAAAGAGGAGACCTATAGGAGATCCCATCGCAATACCATCTATTTGCGTATAAATATTGCCTAAGGGATCGTGAAAGGGTACTTGTGTGGTGCACGCTAATAATAGTTTTTTAATATAGTGGGTTTAATATTGATTGATGGGAGAGTAGCATGATTGCATACATCACAGATAACGATGTCAATTGTTTCGTGTACGGGAACATTAGTGAATAAGTTTTGGACGTCCAAAGATGCAATTATTTGATTCTTAGGTTTTACGGAATGGAGAATCTGTAAAAATTCGTCTGTAGAATTAATACTATATTTACCAGGAAGATAGGGAGTAATTAGTTTGTTAAGTGTTATAGAAAGGTTATATATTGGTGTGGGTATTTGAGAAATGATAGGTGGGAGGGGATGATCTTTTTTATGGATTTTTACATTTCCATAAAGGTAGCCGGGCTGATAGTCACTTATAATCTTTTAAAGTTTATAGGATCCTATGTCAGCATTGTTTGCAATAATAAGTTTATTAATATGTTTTTTGAGTTGGGTGGTGGTATTACTAGTTAATTTTTAAATTTATTGTGATCGTCCAGAATGGCCTGTAACTTGGAGTGGCATTCCTGTCTGTTTAAAATAAGAAATGTATTGGTTTTATCGGCACGTCGGATAACAATATTTTTGTTATTTTTGAGATGTGTGGCTGCTTTTATGAAAGGCGTATTTATAATATCATTTGGATTTTTATGGTAACGGTGTTTGATTGATTCAGCCTTGAGTAAATCTTTTAAGCCTACCTGTGTAGTAATATGGTTGTCTTGTTCGAGTTGAAGTATTTGTTGGTATAAAGCTTCAATTTCCATTTGTTTAAACATTGAATTAGGTTTCTGTGCGACATGAAAATTTAGTCCGAGATTAAGGAATTCTATTTCATCTGGAGTGAGTTGGTAATCCGATAGGATAATGAAGTTGTCATTGATGTTTGTTAAAAGTATTTTTCCTTTATATAATTTGTTTAGCTTTTTTTGGGTGAAATATTGGATTTATTATACAATACAACACAAAAGGAACATGAATCCCGTAAACATCGCCCCTGTTATTCATCTCAGTGTTCTCGACAGACTACAGATACGAATTTGTCATGTGAGCGGTTCCGACCTGGCAGCTCGACTGAAGCCACTTTCTCACCGGCAGGATGTGGCTTCCCTCTGTCTATTCTAGAAATGCCTTCTACTTCGTCGTGCTTAACCCACTGATGTGCACTCAACAATAATTTACTTGAGTAACCAGACTGGCAACAAGGTCCCACCCATTTACAGTTAAATCAACCAAATGCAGCCGCCACTTCTATTCCAGGAGTTTCCTTTCTCGGACGTCCACCTGTAGAAATACCTTCGTATTCTTGCTTTCCTGACGGCTACAATCTTCAAGAATTTAAATGCAATGTCAGTTCCCATATCTTATCCACTTGACTTCAGTCCTCCCCTTATCCTTTCACCATCATCCCGTCTATCTTGTTCTTTTCCTTTCTGACTTCACTCTCGCACCTCTTTTCACACCTGTATTCCCATCTTCCTCTTGCCCTTTCTCCGACAACCCCTGTAACCAGTTCGTCTTTTTCTTCTCTTCTCTTCTGTTTAAAATTTTACTCTTATTTATGTAAACCCATGCACACCAGTGGCTGTGCAGCCTTGCTTGGGATGAAACGAATATAAAATCAACTCTATCTGATCGGGCATACAAAACTATTCAAATTATATACAAACAGCATCATTAGAATCATATACACATTCTGCCACCCATATTTCTTATTATTATTCAAACTATATTCTTCCACGTAATTGACTTTCGACTATATAATGCTATACAAAGCTCAAGTAACCCTACAATCTCCAAATAAAAAAGGGGCCGGCTATACCGTTTAATACTTGCCAACTGTACTATCTCTCTTTCGACTCAAGTGTAAATTGGAAACATATCTACATTCTTTTTAAGTTACTATAAGCTAGATTAAATTATGTTTTTAGTTTAGTGTAAACTGTTCACTTATCTATTAATCCATATGGTTGTTGTTCTACGTGTATAATATTTGATATGACAAAGTACTGGTTAAAATTTTGTAATGTTACCGGTCAGGCGACGTCTAATTTTTGTAAAATAAGTAAAATGTATGAAGCTTTTTACTAATATAAAGAAATTAGAATTTAATTAAATAGGACCAACATTTCATCTACACCAAGCAGAACAGATTATAAATTGGACAAGAGGATTTAATTTTCTGTTTTGTTTTTTTCTCACTTGCTCTTATAAGCTAGCTTAAATTATGTTTTTAGTCTAATGTAAATTTCTTTTTTTCTCCAGTTATGGGTGAAATAGCTATGTGTGTCGTTGTTATGGTGACTTACCCATATGATACATGAACTCTTCGAAACTATATGTAAGCAGCATTTCTGCTTTGTAGAGAGCAGAGAGTCAGAGAGTAATCTATTCCATCAGATAACTCTGACAGCCGGACTAACAGTCAAGCGAATACTCTCACATTTGTATATGTTTGTACTACTGTCTTTGTTTTTGTTTGTCCCAACAAGTCCACAACAGTCATCTAGTTTCAAAACTGTGGAGAGCGCAAAGGAAACAATTAATTTTTCAAGAAATCAGAGTGATTCACGGACAGTATGAACGGAACCTGTTACATAGTTAGAGTCATGTTACGTCCAGAAAGGAACCATTTTAAGGAAAAGTCATTGTCGGCAAAAAACTGATTATTTTTCTAATCCAAAATAGAGAAAATCGGAACTTGATGTACGAGAGCCGTTTGCCTTTAAACTTGAACATAAAATTGCTAAGTCATAGCTGAAGCTGAAAAACAACTACTGTATAATGGTGCATTGTTAAAACAAAATTTGGAGTATTGAAAACAATAGTACGTAAATACGGTTGACAATGTCGACCGAGGATTTTGCTGGATATCACAAGTAATGGCTGTGTTGCAAAGGAACATGTTCATACGTGAAGTTGGATAGGAACTCAGATGTGATGGGTAGTCTTTCTATAGTGATGCCAGTTTCCAGACGTCTAGCAGAGTTACAGTTCTATTGTACCAGAAAACAATCCAAACTTGGCACTGGCAAGAAACAGGTTCAAAGGATACATTTTTCGAATAATATATTGAATCAAAACCATATTATTTTGTTTAGATGATAATCTATCTAGCTAGCTAGCTACCTATCTAGCTATCTGTCTATATGTGTGTGTATCACTCCTTTCACATGTCACATGCGATTCATGTTAAAATGCATATCTATCTATCTATCTATCTATCTATCTATCTATCTATCTATCTATCTTCATCTGTTCTTTATATACATATATATATTCATTAGTCTGTTAACTATCTATATACTATCGATCAGTCACACTGCCTTTGTCACCGTTCATTTATTTTCGTCTATGTATGTATGTATGTATGTATGTATCTATCTATCTATCTATCTATCTATCTATCTATCTATCTATCTGTGTGTGTGTGCGTGTGTGTGTGTGTGTGTGAATGTGTGTGTTCATATTATTTCTTTACCCAGAATGTTGCTATTTATTATGATACATCCATGAATACCTGCTGATATACGTTGGTATCTGTTGATGTATATATCAGGAACAGTTCATATACAAGTCTGTTCACATCTATATATTGCGTGCATTGTGTTTATATATGTTCATCCATAGTGGACAGTCCATATCCAGTTCAGTCACACATTAACAGAGTATTTTAGCTTGCATCGATTGCTGTTCATAAAACATCTGTAACTTTTTATGATAGAAGCGTGGCTGTCTTTTTCACCTGTTCTCGTCGTCCGGGCGGGGGCAAAAATTAATAAAAAACGGGATGTAACATGCAAAATATTTTCAAAGAGCGGCCATCAACGCTTGAAAGACTAACAATCAACTTCGTGCTGGTCAGTAAGCTGTCTAATTCGTTAGAGTTGCATAGCATAAATATCTATCCGGATCTTTTCACCTGTAACAATGTAATCACATTGACATATTCACATACCGAAATCAATAACTGTAATTATATCTTCGCTTAGAAATAATACTATCCGACAAACTGCCTTTAGATATTTACACCGTACCGATTACAATATATATTTTTTCACATCTAAGTAAAAACTTCGGATTCTTGATTAACTTCGTTGTTCCTCACGGAAGGCTTTTCTGTTAGCTCTCACCATATTCTCTAAAAAAAGAAAACACTTGATGTTTATTTTTTCTTTCTTGATTTTACGAAAGAAATTTGCATGCATACACTTTCGAAATGACCCTGGAAGTCTTTGTTTATTCCGGAATAGAAGCTAACACCTATCTGTTAAAAGCAAAGCGCAGGCGAAGGTTTGTGTAGATAGGTTTTGTAAGAGAGATAAAAATGCGGGTAGCATGTTTAACGCGCCTTTAGACTGGAATGAGTTGTTGAAAATATCGCTGTAAAATTGGATGTGAAATATCTTTCTGTATTTCTCGAACCATGTAGAGGCAGTAATTGACAAGCGCAGACCATTATAGATGATTTACGGTTATTTGTAAATGAGTTGTCCTAATTTTAGATTTTTCAAACGTTTTGCACACACACACACACACGTATATATATATATATATATATATATATATATATATATATATTGGGGAAACTGTATGACAAAGGAGAAAAGTTTTTTTTGAAGTGTTTCGTCCTTCACTAAATTTGTTGTGCTGGTACGACTAATAACGCACACGAACGAGGGATGCTCGGTATTTTAAATTATTTTAGAATTCTCTTTTTTAGTTCTACCAACATAGCAGATTCAATCCAATAAAATCCTGAAGAGCGAAACGCGCCACAAATATACTTTTTCCACTTTGACATCTATACTTAATTTATATATATATATATATATATATATATATATATATATATATATATATATACGCTCTAAACCTCATTCAGTAATGAATTAGAACACTTTGGCTATTGGGCGTGTATAATGATAACATACAAGCTAAAAATGTTAACTTCATGTATCGACATAGCGTCTATAACGACTCGCTGCTATCTTAGAAAAGCAATACGTAAGAAATTTAACATTGACATTTAATTTCAAGTATAATGGGATATATTTACGTTATAAAACTAAAGTGTTTTATAAAAATTATTTTAAATTATTTTCTATCTATACGACTCGCTCTCATTCTTTTTCTTTTTATTTATTTATCTCTCTTTTTTTAGGTTAAGTCTTTTTAACTTTTCCTTTTATAATTTTTATTTTTTTGTAATTTTAATTATTTTAACTGAATTTTTAAATTAATATGAATTTTGAAAATAATAGTAATAGTAAGAGTAGGTATTTTAAAAGTTTGTATAAAAATTATGATGTACAATTTATTTTTTAACCTTAAATATATCTCATTATATTTGAAACTAAATTTCAATACTTTAAAATTTCCACGTCATGTTTTTCTAAGAAAGTCGACGAGTCGTCAGAGACGGTATATCGATACATGAAGTTAACATTTTATTTCTCGGAAGACTGTTTTTTCTTTTAATTTTATTTCTTTGTCCTTTCTTTTTTTCTCTCTTCTTTTTTATTCGTTCTAATAATCAACCGTCTAATTTTTCTTTATCCTTTCTTTTTTTATTCTTTGCTGTTCTTTTTAAATGATCGAGAATTTTTTTTGTAAATTATGGTTACAAATGTCTATTCTAAATATGGACATGTTAACGTCTGTGTAAAATAAATTTGTTGGAAATATTTTGAGGATCAACTATATATATATATATATATATATATATATATATATATATATTGAGCCTACTTTTGTACTGATTCTTTCTAATCATCTTGGTCGATTAGGTCAATTGGGATCCAATTCATGGAAGCATTTGCATTATTCGCTATTTTTTCATTTGGACATTGATCATGACCGAGCGTTCTAAGGCATGTTAGATATAATGAAGTTTTTTCTAAGAGACACAGTTTCCGGTCACCCACATTTTTTAACCAGCTTTCTCGAATATTAAGTCTGGAAGATATAAATAATTTATACAATTTAATAACAGATTCAGATCATCTACTCAAACATGACTATCCATTAGAAAATAACGCTATAATGGTTGGGTACACAAAAACGCACAAGAAATAAAGAAAATTTAATACTTAGAGGTATTTTCTATAGATGGAAAATAAAGAATAAAAAACACGTAAAAACGACCGACCGGTTTCAATCCCAAGCTTCATCAGGGTCGACTGGGCATTAAATTATTCATTTTTTTAATTTCTAAAAATGAAGATGAATGTTTAGGGAAAGGGAAAAAGATGGGAGGAGCATGCACTAGATAGTAACAAATAGGCAATCTCACTATTTACAGTAAGACGACCTCCTCGATCTAATGTACAATGATTCCCATGTCCGAAGGTGAAACTCAGAGTGTGAAGCAGACAAAACCAAAAACTAGTTCACACTGAAGTCAGCCACACATTTCTGCTATTAATAAGGTGTGCAGAAATTGATAACCCTGAAGTGTTAACTAGTTGACTTGTACGAGTATCCGGTTTCAGAATCCTTAATGGCCCATGTTGCCTAATTCTGCAATCTAAGCGTTGCGACGTCCTTCATATGTAATCGTTACCACAACTACAAATATATATATATATATATATATATATATATATATATATATATATATTGTGTGTGTGTGTGGAGAAAATTTACGCATCGCACACATACACAATATATATATATATATATATATATATGTGTGTATATATATAATTTACCCATCGCACACACACAATAGACACACATATATACGTGTGTGTGTGTGTGTGTGTGTGTGTGGTATTGTGTGAGTATTTTGTATGTGTGTGTGTGAGATGGCTAAATTATCATAATTTTATTTTTATTTCACGCATGCACTTTGTTTGCTCTTGATTATGTCGACTACACGAGATCGTAAGGTCTGTTGGGCTTCCTCTGTAAGAAAAAGATCACCATGACGTAATTTCCCCGCCGAAAATTTGGAAACGGCAAGGTGTACTGCATAGTATTGGCACCAAATGCTCAAAAACAAGCTTTTCATAGTGTTTGTGTGTCCATATGGGGTCAGTACAGAGGAACAGTACAGAGCTAGTTGAGTTTAATGATGATTTTGGTACTGTAGTCGGTAAACGCACTCTGATTGTTCTAAAAACAAAACAAAATCTTCCGAATTTCATTTAGAGGGCCTCACAGTAAAGATGGAGGACTACGTCAAATGCTTTCAGAAGGTAATTGCTTCCCTAAGTCAAGTGGGTGACTGCCTGATTCCCTATATTTCGCAACAGGCTTTACATCACGCCCGCAAGAAAGAGAACTAAATCCTGACAATCAGCCAATTTCTGCGACCACAAACTCTTTACATCTGGGCACCTATCTCCCCAAAATGCAATACACTTGATTATTATATGTGGGGGCAATTGTGCATGAGACCAGCAAAATAACAAAGGTTAAATAAATGCAAGGATTATGGAAACATTGGCCAACTTAAACAACAGGAGAGTAAAGAATATTAAGTATAAGTCCCAATAGGTCCTTATGGCAAATGGTCTCTTAGAGATAACATCCGTCTATCGTGATGAATCATTCATTTCCAGTCCCTATGAAGGTGGTTTTCTTCCACTATCGCCGCACACAGTAACGCAGGCCTTTTTCAAATCTATCTCAAATGTCTCAAAGCACACTAATATCATAATCGTCCACTACTTTTATATGGCAGTCTGTATATATGGCACAAATCCAGAAAGAGTTTTCTTAGTTGGGAAGAAGACGCGGGTGAGTGTTGGGGGCGTAGTAAGCTTATTTTCTGAGAAAGGTTATAAAGGAGACAGCATTGTATTCGACTCACACAAAGATACGGCTAATTTAATTTGATATATTGTGTAAGTTTCATTATTGCCTCACTAATTAATAAATATTCAAATTACACATTATTGCTTCATAAATTATCAAAGATTAATATAAATTTGAATATGTATTTTTGTCTATTGCTTCGACGAAATTAGCTGTCGAGCTGACTAATCAAGAACTGAGACATTCCTTTGCATTAGCGCTTATTTCTATATGTTAGATAGTTTGACGAGCAATGTATATATATATATATATATATATATATATATATATATATATAGATGTATGTAATACAACATATATAATGTATAAAATATATACAAACGTATTTGTAACGAAAGATACGTGTTAAAAAGCCAGTAAATATGATACCTAACTGCCAGCAAAACATATATATTAAGATGAAGCCAAGAATCTATGATAGTGAATACACTTGATAAATATTGAGGCATATATTCACGCACTCTATTTTGCTCGTTTTTCTTGTTTTAAATCTATCTATCTATCTATCTATCTATCTATCTATTTTTATATATCTCTCTATATATAAATTATGAATTAGTTATTATAATCCTTTATAAGAGCATATTATCACTAAACTACAGTTTTCATGTTTCAGAACAATACGCTTCTTCTACACGTCATATATGTTAAAATAAATGGTGGAAATGTTATTTTGAAAAAGAAAATGAATTCATTTTGAAAATTAGGGGGCGGCAGTTGGAGAAAATTCTGTAGGTGTGTCAATATTGTGCAATCAAAAATGAGAATTATGTAACTATGGACTTTTAACATTTGGAAGCATGATGGCCTGGTGTCTAGACATTTCACTTTTTGATTTTCTCTGGGTAAGGCTTTTCTAAATGGGTAGACAATAATTTTTAACATAAGGTTGAATTTTATTTCTTTTTTATTGAACAATAGATTTTTCTACGACTATCTCGTGAGTAAAGGTGCGGAATGTTTAGGTTAGAATTAAAATTAAATTCTTACCTAGGCACAAAGGGCAGATGTTTTGGAACGACTTACAGGTTTTTGTTTTTTCAAGAATTTACCATTTCACTTTGGTGGTTTGTTTGTAACTTCCAAAAATACATAGAAAGGGATGTTTGGTTTTGGTACGTGTTGTTTTTGAAGGAATTTAAATGCAAATACCAACGCTGTTTGAAGTGTTCGTAGTAGATCCAGTGTAAACATTTTTAATAGCTGCGTTTTCATTTGATGTTTTATTACATTGGTATAGAATAGAATTTTTAGATACCTACTTTCCAGTGGGCAATTGTTAAGATTTCTATAATTACATAAGTTTATATTATTGTTATCTCTATTATTTGGATAGTTATTGTTACTTTTTTATGTGCTGATTTAGCATAATAATATTATGATTCGTAATGATTTTTGCTATATTATTTGTTTAAGGATAACTTAATTTAAGGGTATTTTTATTAAAAAATTACTTAGAGGGTTTATTTGGGAAATATTTCGTAATTAAATTGAGGAACTTCAGCCCTAACTTGGTGAAAAGCATTTGGTTGAAAGTGGGTGTATACCAAATGATTTTTCTATCTGTATCTTTCCTGTTATAGTTATATTTTTTATGTATTTCATATCCTGATTTTTGTTGCCACAATTTTAGGCATTATTATATAAACCTTTATGTTTATAAAATATTTCTTCACTAGAAGAGTTTTTCTAATTCTAAATTCTATGGAGGAGGGCATATGTTTGATTATACTTGGGGTGATTAAATGTTGGGTGGATATATAGTTATATTCGTTAGATTTTATGTATGGTTTATAAGTATCATTTACTAAGTCTAGTGTTACATAAGTTTTCGACTTTTAAATTAATGTTGATTATTACTTTTAGATTTAAACTTTTGAATTCTTTGTGGATTATTTTTCATATGTTATCCTTTTTAAAATGTTTTAAATATATATATTACATTTGGAAATGTTTTACTTCCGCAACCTAAGTTTTCACTTTTCGGTATCCTCAGGCGATTTATAATAACTGATTTTGCAAATCGCCTGAAGATATTGAAAGTTTAAAACCTAGGTTGCGGAAATAAGTAATTTCCAAATGAAAATATTACACAGATCTACAATACAAATGTATTGAATACCTTTTAATAAACTAAATACTCTCATGACTGACTCAGCAGAAGATTTTTCCGTAGTAGTTTGACATTATTTTCTGCAGATTAATGGTTACCAACCACGACTATAGAACCCCATCTGTCCTGCTATTTAAACTACAGCTAGAGGGAGATGAGAGGGATAATATTATATTATTATATTAAGAAGTAGTAATTAGTAGGAGATGATTTTATTACTTCATAACAATAGAAATGCGATCTCTTACTTTATACCCAGCAGATTCTTTAGTTATGTTGCCAACTATTATATTCGGTCAATCACTTAAGTGTCATACACGATACACGATTGGTAGATCATGTTTCTAAAAAGACATGACTTAGAAGATGTTCCCGCAGTAGTTTGCCATTACTTTCTGCGGTAGCCTGGTTGTCAACCGAGGTTATAGAACCCAATCTGTCTCGGTATTTAACCCAGAGCTGGAGGGAGAAGAAATGGATTAATATCTTCCTAACGAATTCAACTAGAATTCGAACTAGGTTTTCCAATTTTTTCTTTTGATCCGATACCCATTGCACTGCACATCACATCTACAAATATTAACGCGTGAAAGACAATCGTATACAACGTAGGAGATCACCAACTTTTAGAATCAATTTTTTACACAAAAATATGGGATCCCGAGTAGAATTTAAAATCATGCATTTTCAGTGACCGGTTGCACTATACACAGGTGAATTATTTATTTGAGCATTTAAAATTAATGATGACCGTAAACTACCTGGGACGCCAACATTTTTGCAGTTCTATTAGCTTAACGGTACATCTCCATATTCGATCTTTAACGGTAGGTGATTTTTTCTCACTATTTTGAAGTAGGTTTGTATCTTATAAAATATAATCAAGATGATTCTCGGTATTGTAATATTGGACTACGGTAGACCTACTAATAATTCTCAGGAGCTGGGGTTGCATTATGAACGAGCTATATGAATCAGGTTTTTACACAAAAGTTCATGGATGCGATTTTACATGATGTCGGCTTATGCACATGTCTATACGGTAATCAATCAATTTATCAATCTCATGGAGCACAAATACTGTAATGTCGATATTTAGACTCCCGAAGTTTTCAGACTAATCATAACTCTTGATTCTCCGAAGGCTAACAGTCCGGATAAAATTCGACTGATCTTAAGAAGCTTAGATTAGAATTATCTCCAATATTGGAAAAGTTTTCTTCAATCTTGAACGGTTGTACTTTGGATTGGCTTCTTGCCTTGAACGTCTAATAAGATTCAAGTACACCACAAATCTCAAGTTGAACTCTTTTATACGATCCATCACGAAGATATTAAACAAAATGTTTATATGCATTTGCCATTCTGGAAAGTACCAGAAGTCTCTAACCATTCCTTGCATTTTTAAAAATTAAATCTGACTAAAAACATTTTAGGGTCGGCAGGGCCCAAACCTCTCTTTCCAGCCTTGAGTTCAAAAGTATTTACACGAAATTGTGGACAATGAATTATTTTCAACACTGCAGGGTTTTGTTCACAGACGCAATGTTGCAGATCTATCGATAATCCATCTCTATTCCCATTCCAAATGCTCAGACGAGCCACATTACTTAGGTCCATTAGTCCAGGCATTCCCACACGGACCCACCATGTCCCGGAGACAAGGTCGAATGATTGCCACTATATTCGTACTGCATTTGTAGCTCGGAAGTTTAATACTAGCAGTCTATTACCATGAAACATTACTTTGCGAAACTACTACCAAAATATGCTTCACTGAGCATTACAAGGTTATGTTTCTCAAGTTTTGTTTTACCCGTTATTTATTCTACATATACTCACGAACAACCCCTCTCTATTTTTACGTCCATGCATCATTCTTTAGTAAGCATCTATCTTTAATGGCTCTTTGGCCTTGTATTTGGTGAAAGTATTGCAAAAACATTGCAGATATGCATATATGCTTAAGAGTTAAATTTTGATGAGAATTAATCAAATGACAAGTATATAAAAAATAAATAAATCATCTTAAATGAAATCGAAATAGATTGATTGACGAATTTATTTTTACGGCTTTTCATTTATTTTAAAGCTAGAACATATTTTAGAATTTTTGAGATAAAAACGATTTACAGACAAAGTATTGCTAAGTAGTCCATAGCTGAGAGTAGAGGAGAATTTGTAACATTCCTATAAATTTCTCTTAATCGAGCAGTTTCTATGAATCGAGGAGTTTCTTGTAATCCATCCTTTTTTTCCTAATCGAGCAGTTTCTTGTGATCCTGCTTGATAGGTCTTCTGGTCAGTAGTGGAGCTTTACAGGCCATGTGTTTGTTTTTTATGCGTCACACTTACCCGATCACGATTAAATATTTCGATTCACTCATGCATACTTTTTCTGGCTAGTGAACAGCCACCGTACTGGGTTAAACGCTTTTGATGAATTTCAGTCCCTGACGCACGTTTCAACCAGAGAAATCGGTTCACTTCTTTTTATTCCTCCTTGGTGAACACTGCTAGCGGAGCGGACAGGTTTACATTGTAACAGCAGCAACAGAACTGGTGCGATTATACTCAGACTTCGCAGAAATAGTACCAAGAATAACAACGCATGAGCAGCAGGTAGTGTGACAAATTATTATGGCGAAAGATTAGTTAATATTTGCTTTAAACTCATGTAATGATGAGATAAAACCATTTATTTCTTATTTGAGAAAATGAATCAAGTTATTTGTTAAAATTTTGTTTAGTAACTTGCTTCTTCTTTGTTGAAATAGAGGTTTCTATACTTGCCGTGATAAAGTTCAAGGTACGAACGCGTTGACATAAACGTTTTTCCTCTCGCTTAAAATAGCCACTGTGATATAAAAAAACAACTGCATAGTAACTGTCGGTTTCAATTCTCAAATATTCATTATTGCATGTCAAATCAATAAATTATATATATATATATATATATATATATATATATATATATATATAGTAGAATCCTTGAATATATAAATAAAGTAGAATCTTTGAAATTTGCTAAGGTAAATTCCAATACAGAAAAACTCCAAAGTTAGATACATTTACAACAATGAATGTTTCAAATTTATCAAGACGAAGTAAGTCAAATGAAAAAAAAAATGTCTCCTGATGAGACATTGTCTTTTCAATTTCGAAACAAAATATACACTTTGTAGTAGATTGTAATTTGAACATGTTATAATAAATATTCAGCGCTCTATTTATCTATATATATATATATATATATATATATATATATATATATATATATATTATTAATTATAACGCAAGAACATGTAAAAACTACTAGAAAATTGTACATTTTGTTTCGACATTAAAAGAACAATGTCTCATCGGGTAGTGAACAATGATGGTTAATGTAAACAGGTTCTCACGCAATAATCAATAATAAATATTAATTGCTGTATTTTATATTAACCACTGTTTCAAATTATTGTTTTGAACGTTGCAATTTTATTCTTCGTTTTTCTTCATTTTAAAGTATATATATATATATATATATATATATATATATATATATATATATATATATATATCACATTAAATAAGTTGAAAACATTATGTCTTCTTACTTTTAATAAAATCCGTTCATAGCCACGGATAATCTTTGGGGTATTAAGAGTGAAAGATGTCAGAAATGAGCTGTAACGTTGACAGATGTTATCATTTATTAACTAAGGTACCCACATAGTTTTAATCTCTTTCCGAGATCATCTTTAGTCGTGTGAATGATGGTAACAAAAAATAACCGCAAATCTGTGTTGCTAAAAATTACCGTAATATTTTTCTGCCTTAAATACAATACGCGAAAGATTATCCATGAGTATGAACAGATTTTACTAAAAATAAACAGACACAATGTTTGAAATCTATTTAATCTGACATATCAAAAAGAAAATGTGCTACCTAAATACACAAATATATATATATATATATATATAAAATTAAGGCAGACACGTTATTTTATGGTAAATCGGGAGTGTAAGGCCTATTTCAGGCGAACCATCATCAGCTTCCGTCTTTATTGTACAAAGGATTTTACACGAATGAGATTCACAAAAATCTTTAAAAAAATGATTAAAAATAGTGGTCGCTCCCTTAAAAAAGAAAATTCCATAAAAAATACATCAGTTCGGCGAACACACACATATTCATACATAAGCATATATATAGAACATATAATCTGAGGACACGCGTAGCGGTGGATGTCAACAAAAGTTCGAAGATACATTCAACCTGATAGTTGGATTGCAGACCAGTAGATTTGAAACGTAAAGAAAGTGTGTTAGGTGAGAGCGAGAGAGAGAGGTGTGTGTGTGTGTGTGTGTGTGTGTGTGTGTGTGTGTGTGTGTGTGTGTGTGTGTGTGTGTGTGTGGAGAGAGAGAGAGAGAGTGAGTGAGTTAAAAAGAAAGGGTAAGTATCTTAAAGCGTAAAGGAAAAGAGAAGAAGAAGAAATAGGAGAGGAAAAAATTAAATTAGAAAGAAAAGATGATAGGAGAAAATGCGAAAAATAAATGAATTATAAATTAACGGTGAAAGAAATTTGAGTCTAAAAATATTAAAAATATATTTAAGAGATAATAGTTAATCTGTTGTGATCACAAAATACTCACACCACTATATAAACAAAATTATACTAATTATATAATCAACAAAACAAATATAATACAATATAAAATTTTAAAATTTTTAAAATTTTTAAAATTTTAAATTAAAATAAGCCCAATTATTCTATTTAAATTCAGTTGTTTAAACTTAATTATTTAGTTTAAAAATAAATTTACATATTACTAGTGAAAGGATAAGAAAATTAAGCAACTAAGATATACTAGTTAATTAATCCACTTTAATCACAATTACCAGCACACCACTATATAATCAAAATTATACTAACTATTCGTTTAACAATACAATTAATATATTAATACCATAATGTAGGTAATTTTTTCGGTCAACAGTATAGTTATAATACCGTAAAAAACATATATATGTACACATACAACTCACACAAACACGTAAATGCGTACACACATACCCGCATGTACATATATATGTATACCCATACATGTACACGTACACAGACACAGATACATATATGCATATACACACATACGAGCACACACATATATATTCAGAGGAATGAATTGGAGGCTACAAGTTTAACATAGTTTAAACCGTCTCCTGTGTCGAAATTATATATATATATATATATATATATTTGATTATAATTTTTTCCCTATATTTCAAGAGAAAGCTGTTTCATAATGTAAGATACATGAAAATTGTACATCTTATCAACTCTCAATACATACATACATATATATATATATATATAATAATATAAACAAATACTGTTAAAAAATACATCAATTCAAAACCTTTTAATATCCTTTCCTATATATATATATATATATATATATATATATATATATATATATATTATCAAGCACGTGTCGCCAGTAATTAGTAAGGTTATATAACCTGTTACATTTATATTGTAAATCTACAAAAAATTAAATATCTTGTATTTTATGCACAATAATCAAAATAGCCTTCATAAATGTCTTCGATCAGGTGCGTGTTTTATGACAGATCATATATATATATATAGGAAACGTTGCATCGATTTGAACGAGAGTAAAGTGCATATTTTAAATAGAAAGAAAAACCACAAATGTTCTTTTTTAATCTCTATTGTATTTTATTTTTTTATTTCATGTTTCATATTCTGCTACACGTGTTTCTAGTCTCACGATCTTCATCAGACAGAGAGTATTTATTCTTTCTCTTCTTGTTTGTATGTGTTAGTAATTTACATCTTATTGTAATTGTGATGGAATCTCTTTTCGATTTAAGGGGTAATAAAATAAATTACGATTGGTCAAATATTGGGTGGTGAAAGTTTATTTTTATTTTTTATTTTCAATATTTATATATACATACATACACAAATACATATCAGTCAATATGTCAATATTAGCGCCACTAATAACCAATCTATATAATTCTTATAAAGTACTAATCTTTAAATACACGTGACAAAATTTGCGCTTAATCGAATCTTTAGTTCACAAATTACAGTTACATAAATGAAATTACTGTTGCAAATTTTCAAAGCCATGCAAAATTTTCGTGTATTGATAAAGAAATCCTCAATGATGGGAAAAATACAGTTCAAGCAAACAGTGGCTAGATTTATGTTATTAAGGCTCAGCTCTGTTGGTATGCTAATCTTAAACGCGGTCTTACGGACACAAATGTTGCTGAACGCTCAGGTAGTCCAAAATCGGCAGTTGGCCCGGGAAACACTAAAAATCTACAATCACTTTCTTAGACCGATCGTAAAGTAAAGTTGCGTGAGATAGCAGAAGGACTGAGCATATCAGAAGGTAGTTTATTCACTATTTTGCATGAACATTTGTCAATGAGAAAGCTGTATTCACAGCGGGTGCCGTGTTTGCTCGTAGTCGACCAAAAACAACTTTGTTTGCAACTGTTTCAACGCAACAAGAAAGAAATTTTTACGTAAAATTGTGACAGTGAAATAAATGCTTCCGCATTTACCATATTCTCCATATCTGGACCCTAGCGAAAATTGGCTTTTCACACCACAAAAGAATGCTCCAGGGAAAAAGATGAAGAAGTGGTATCGGAAACTGACGCGTATTATGAAGTGAACGATAAATCGTCCTAAAAAATGCATTGAGATGTTAGAGAAGCGTTGGAATCAGTGCATGAAGTTGAATTTATTCTAAAGGTTGTTGTTTTTAGTTAGGCTTGGAATTTATTCTGTGTTGTTTTATATACCCACTTCCTGTGTCGTGCAGGATTGTGTGTGTGTGTGTGTCACTGCGTTCGTTCTTGCTAGTATAGTACATGTTTGTGTGTGCGCGCGTATGTATGGACGCAAGCGTTTCTACTAGTCTATCTGGTCATTCTGTATTTATGTTGCGTGTCCGTGTGTGCGTGCGTGTGTTTGGAAGGGTTATGGCCTATTAAGTGCTGGTTTAAGTTTGTTTATGATGTTTTTTTCTTGTATTTATATGTAAGAATAATTGTCTGTCTGATATAATGGCATAATGTTAAATTTTCCTTGATTGCTTTGGAAGATGTGTTGTGATACAAAGAGTGTTCTGTTGTCTGATAATTTAATGTTGCTGTTGCTTAGTGCTTGGATGATCTATATTTAAGATTGATTACATATTGTGCACTTGAGTGCATATACCACATTTTTGGATTTAAAGTTCAAATATTTGTTTATTTTAAATGCTTTTGTGGGGTTTTCAAATGTATCCATGTTTCCTTCTACAATGATATCACAAACACCACATCTTTTCTATTATATTTTGTGACCCCCAGTATCGTGGGTTGGCCAAAGGTGGAGGTTTATATGTGTTTCAGGTATTTTTGGTTGACTTTTGCTCTTAATTATTTTGGTCGTTTTTAAGGTTTTTTCATTTTATCATTTTTTATTAAATAGGTCTATTTTTTAAAAATTTCTCTAAATAATTCTGCGATGTTCCTGTTATATGTTGAGATATGCTAGACACTGATTGATGTTGCATTTCTTTGGGTTTCGTAATTCGCCTAGAAGTATTTTACTGCCAGTTCAAAACCTTTGTTTATAAGGATTGTAGGGTAGACTCGTTTTCTTAGTTTCATGTAGATCATTTAGGCGGATTTTTTGGAGGAGTTTGTCGGCCACTATACTGCAAACCCTAAATGCTAAGGAATCAGGAATTGATTTTAGACAGCTTTTTGGGTGACGGCTTTTGAAATGAAGATATAGCTGAGCATCTGTAGGTTCATATATATATATATATATATATATATATATATATATATATATATATATATATAGTCATCCACAGACAGATCTGTTTCGCTGTATCACAGCTCATAATAGTGTTAGACAGCCGATTGCCTTTTACCCAGGATTGAAACCCGACCGAATTGGTGTCAGTCGGTGATTCTACCACTGAGCTACGGGCGCTCGGTAGAAGGAGGCATACTTTTTAGTGTGTATATTATCATTATACACGCCCAATAGTGTTCTAATTCATTGCTGAATGAACGATGCGTAGATGCCAGAGTAGCTACTGTTTTTCAAAGTCTACCATTCTTCCAAAGTGCTCAATCAGTGTGTTAGAGCGGAAATAGTCATCCGTAGACAGATTTGTTTCGTTGTATCACAGCTCATCAGTAGTGTTAGACAGCCGATTGCCTTTTACCCAGGATTTAAACCCGACCGAATTGGCGTCAGTCGGCAATTCTACCTCTGAGATACGGGTGGTCGGTAGATGGCGGTAGACTTTTTAGCGTGTATATTATCATTATACACGCCCAATAGCTGAGAGTATTCTAATTCATTGCTGAATGAACGATGCGTAGATGCCAGAGTAGCTACTGTTTTTCAAAGTCTACCATTCTTCCAGAGCGCCCTAGGTATCTCAGGGTTTGAGAGCCTAAATAGTCATCAGCAGATATATCTCATACTTTGACATACAGTAGCTATAGCTATATATATATATATATATATATGTGCGTGTGTGTGTGTGTGTGCATAGGTGCGTAGGTGTATGTTAAATAAAATTTACGAAATGAAACGAAAGGTTTTTATATAAATGGTTGATTGCTTTTTACGGCTTATCAATTTTTTAAGGTTTACTAACCTATTGTTGTTATTTTGTAAGAAAAGTTTTTATTTTCTAAAAATAATGCTTTTTTTATTTAATATTTCATTATTAATTTTTGGTGATAACGAAAGTTTTTCAGTTAAAATTATTAATAATTAACCCCTATCTGGGAGGAGATAACAGGGTTTCATGACGATCCCAACAGATATTTTTGCGTACATGACTATAACGAACATGACAGGAATTTTATGCCAGCAGATGTCAGAAATCGCCTAAGAAAAGACGCGATGGCCGTTTAGAGCTACAAACAAATGGAAGTTCTTATAGAACAATGTTTGTCAAAGTGCGTTTAAAAAACTGCGCATAAAAGTTGATAGAACATACTGTTCGATATTTGTCTTCTTCTCAACGGTTTTTCGTTTCTCTCAAAGATAAATGTTTTAATTCGAAAAATCAATCATATTTCAAAAGTAAATTTGAATATAAAAGACTGAAATTTTAATTATAGAATTTAGAAAATATTTAATAAAAATTTACTAAAGAAATATGGCTCTGTGTTCATTTAGGAATTTCATTTGTTGAAAAAATGAAAGAATTCAAAATTAACTAATTAAAAATATTTTAATTAATTAAAAATATTGGGACAATTAAATAGAAAAGCTGATGCTGTGCGAAAGACAGAAGGAACGATAGAATGAGACAATTAAGTTTAAAAGAAAGGAATTAGTAACAAAAGAGAAACATTAAAAACGAGGATGTTTGGGATGGTCCAACGCTGACTTTGGAGAAATGAAGATTAACTGAACTTTAAAGTGAATATGAATCAATGTTTAATAAACTTCGTTTAATGTAGACGCCGAGCACATAATTATTTTATTACTGATACTCTCCGTAAATCTTCTGTGTGCCCTCTTTCTTCAAGATTTTGACCATCATATTTCCCTACAATTTTCTGTCTTTTTTAGTTCCTAATAAATTTTGTCTTTTAGTTATCTTTCCTAGAACATATCTTGCTATACGTTTGATTAAGTTCGCTAGTTGGTTGTTTGCCATTGTCCCATTTGTCTTCAGTCTGGCCTGTGAGTATCAATATATTCAAGCTCGCGTTCCTCATTATGTGCCCTAGGTATTTCAACTGTCTTTTCTATGTTAACCCTTTGTTGCATATTGGCTACAATTGTAACCAATATGCAACAAAGGGTTACATATAACTATCCGTTTTGTTTCTATTTTTTTCGTCGTTTGCACCCATTTTCAGTCTATGGTATTCTTAGCATCATTTTGTAAATCCATATTTCTGCTTTAAGTTTCTTATTAATTTGATATTTTCCAGTATCTACTACTATATAGAAAGACTATTATTACGTAATCTTCCATTAGTCCTTTCTTTGTGTTTAACGAGTTTTTTACTTATTTATACTTTACTAATGATCCTGTGCATGACGGTAAACTGCATCCAGCAGCAAGGCCTCTGATTACGAGGTTGCAAAGAGCATAGAACCGCCTCTTAATTGCTATTGTTCGCTGTTCCACTCTGACTCGGGGTGGTAGCACCTGTTCGGGTCCCAGCAATGAACAAATATTTAACCCTCCAAACAGAGCCCAAAACACTGAAAGTAAAAATACATCCTTTATGAAATATATACATAAAATATTTTTTACTGAAAAATATTACCAACAAAACGTTTTTTAAGGAAAAATGTTTCTAACAAAAATAGGTTTTTGAAGGAAAAATGTTAGCAACAACAATACGTTTTTGAAGGGAACTGTTACCAACGAATGTACGCTTTGGAAGGAACTAATGCTTCGGCATTAAATGATCACAAAATGTGTATATGTGCCGTAAAACAAACGAGACTAAACCAATATATTTTACTCATAATTTAAAAGTCATCTTTTGCCAACACAATAAACCATCGAATTTCACTGTCAGATTTTCAATCCCCAGTTCAAACATTTTGCCGCTATATAAACTGTTGTATTTTTTTGTTTTAATATTCCTAATTTGTAATTTACATGTTGGACTTTATTTTATTTTAAGTATCAGTAAGTATTATTTTTTTAAATCATTTCACCCAAAGCAAGGCATTCTACTGCCAGTATTGCGCAGGGGGTTACATAGGGGAAGGCGATGAGAAAGAGTGGTTAGATATAGAAATTTCAGAAGGAGGGTGATAGACGGCTAAGGATACCGAGGATGAGGGTTGGGTAGATGGGAAAAGTTTTTGAAAGAATGGATGCGAGTTAGTGTGTGTCTATTGACCTTACATTTAAACTCCTGGAAATTGTAGCTGTCGGGGAAGGAAGTACGTGGAAGAGAATTCCACAGGCGGGAAGTGCGACAAAAGAAGCTGTTAGAGTAGAAATTGCGGTTACATTTTATTGGTTTCACTGTAAAAGGGTGGGATCTAGTTGCTAATCTAGTATCTCGTGCAAATTCGTACCTAGGGGGCACCAGTGATCTAAGTCCATTGGAGCAGAAGCCCTGAAAGTATTTATAGAGGCACAGGGACGCCACGTCACGCTGGTGAGAGAGTAATAGCAGCCGGTCTGCCAAGTCGGTATGGATCACATGACAGATTCTACGTTGTATTTTTTCAAGAACCTCGAGAAGAATAGTAGGGGCACCCGACCAAGTGTGGCAGCAGTATTCAATAAACGGGGGGATGGTAGATTTATATATGTGCAGGATAGATTCAGACGGAAAAAACTTCCGGGCCCTGCACAGAGAACCGACTTTCATAGCAGCGGATTTAGCAATGAATTCGATATAGTCATTCGACTTGAGGTTCGCTGAGAGTGTGAGGCCAAGGAGGCGTAGTGTTTTACTCTCTCGGAGGTAAGCCTGTTCCATGCTAATGGGAGGTAGGTGCGATTGTCTATGATGGTTAATAGATAGCAGCTTCGTTTTGGAAGCATTAAAATTTACGAACCATTTCTTACCCGAGTTCACTACGGATTGGAGGTCCTTTTCAAGCTCGGCAGCGAGGTTCGCTTTGTATATACTATCGTAATCTAAAACGTAAAAGAAATCTTATATAAATTTCTTCCATTGCAGAGTAATATTTATCAGAAAATGCAATTCTACCTTTGTCCTAGAAAAGAAGTTGTAATTGAATTAGATTGTAGCGATGTCATTCGTCTGGAGAAGTATTCTTATTTATTTGTAAGAGGAAATAGCTGTAATATGGATTAGTTTCATTTTGGTTTTATTTATTTGAAACCACAGTGAGAAAGAATTTGTCGTTATGGCATTGATTCTATATATGCAGGGCTAGTACATTTAGAGGCAAACTTTCCGGATAAAAATAAGGTTTAATTAAAGAAAAAATCAGTTACAATGAGGTTTGAAAAGACACCAAATAATATGTCAGTCCAACTTAACCGAGTAGCAAAATCCAATAGAAAGTTTAATGTCCAATACAAAGTCAAATACAAAAATATTGATTGGTCACGTCTCATAATAACCTTTTCAAATAAAAAGTCGTTCATTATCTATTCTATTTTTCTCATAATTTTTAGTTTTGATTGGCTTCTTTTAGAAACCATATTCAACAACCCTTCAGCTTAAGAATGTCTCGCATTTGCTGCATAGCGATCATTGGAATTTTATAGTAATGTTCACCATGTACAAGGCTCGGATGTCACTGGAGGTAGATGGTTACAGATTAACATGTAGTTTATGCGGATAGAAGATAAAGATAACGGTTAACCCTAGACTGGAACATGTTATGACTGTAGTAATCAGGGAAACTGTAGTAATCAGGGAGTCAGTCTAACAGAGCAGTGATCCGCAGGAAGAGGCTTGCCGAGCAATGTGAGTGACATGGAGTATTCTAGGCGTGAGGTTTAGAATAGGTGGAGCAAAAGAATCCATTTTGTGCTAGTACTTATCATAGAAATAGCGAAGAAACAATGAAGGCTTATGCATTCCATATGTGAGAGAGTACTTGTAGGGTGGAAAATAATTTGTCACTCACATGGATGTAGAAAAGGAGAAAGTGAAGAATGTGAAGCTCCTGCCAAAATATGATAGCAGTATTCCATTGTCAGCCTGATCTGGCTCTTATATAGCTTGAGGATAGCACACTGAAGCTTTACAGCAATCCACTATTTTTCCAGCATTTTGGCGATATATTATATGCAAAGATGTGCGTTGTGGTGCAGTAGATATAGACTGGGAACGACAAATCGGGTAGTCGAGTTCGAATTCGTTGAATACACTTGTGCACAAATACCCTTGGGAAAGATATCTTCCCTCCAGTTCTGGGTTACATAATAAAACAGATTGGGTTCTATTGCCTTGGTCGACAACCGGTCTACAGCAAAAAGCAATGACAACCTATTGCGGGATAATCTTCTGCCCAGTCAGTCTCTTTCGAGACATGATCGCCCAAAGAGTGTATCACGTATGGCACTTGTCTGATTGTATGTACGAATTCTACTCTAAGCTGAGGATGAGCTTTTTGTCTTTCAAAGTACAGAGCCTTTCAAAGATACATCTATTCATAGAGACTAATGGTAGTTTGAGGACCGATCGCTGATGATGGAATCCAACTAGTCTGGTTTAAGAGGCATTAATGTAACCAGCCAGTTTTCCCCACTCAAGTATTCTAATTAGATTAGAGGGAACATTAACTGACAATTTTCAGTCATCACTAGATTTAAAGTTGTACCTAAAATTAAATCGGGAGAAAATGGAGTTATTTTCTTATGGAAAGCAATTTTGTAAAGTAGAGGTTTTGAGCGACGAATTCCCCTCATTGAAATAATTGACCGGTTCAGAAATGCCTCTAGACCGTTATCTGAGAGCAGCTGTTTTTAAAATAATATCTTGGTCAGTTTTATTCGGTAGATCAACGTGAGTGATTGTGAGAGGAAAATATTAGAGAAGCTAGCCGCTAATTGAAATCATACAGACATCCGTGGTATCGCCCTGTTGTTCCTTGAATCAGTTGCAGAGGTGGTGCGTAAGGTTTCACCGGTATAATCTACGATCAAATGCAGGGTATCCTGAATGTCCTTCTTACTTTCTCGAGAATATTATTCGTAGTGCTGTCAACTATGATCAGCCTGCCGAGTAGCATACAGCCACGATTATAGATGTGGTCTACGCCCTAAAGCGACAAACCAAAAACATTCCGCAATTTTGGATTCATAAGAACTGGAATTTTCAACAACTTGAGAATACTTACAGGCAAACTAAACAGTATTGTCAGAAAGGTTCTGGCTAGATCGATGTACAAATAGCAGATGCAGAGTTTTAACGTCTAACAGTGGATGTTTTAATACATTTGTATACTAATGTCTGCCCAATAAAAAACCTAAAGGCCACTCAAAACAGGGTTTTCTGTGTGATATTATATGAACGGATGGAAAGGAAAGAAGTGCAGTTTATGAGGTTCTGTAAGAAATATGATAACACTAGACTTTAAGAAGTTTAGGTTGTAGAGATTGAGAAAATATCCTGTTAGTACTCTGTTCCCCAAGCAGAATATGTTCCTCTCCCTATCTCTTTCTCTACCTCTGTCTTTCTCTATATATAAATAGTAATATTATCCGTTTCTTTATAACGAAATTATTTGTTTATTTTTTGGCCGTGAAGCCAGTATTGCTTTCAGTTGAAATTTATAGTTTTTTTTCTCTTGAAGACAATCTTTCAGAAATATCAATTCCGGTAAGTGTTATGGCTGTTTCCATTATTGATAGAGTACTTTGCTTCCTAACCCTTTTTTTTGAAGTAGTGTGAAATATCAACATATGTGATTATATCATTATTTTCTCTTAGAAATGCATGTGATATTCATTTTAGTTGTTTTTACTGGTTGTAGTTTTCAAGTGATGTGATTTTTGTTATCTGGCACAGTTTTTTGTGATTATGTAGGGACAGTCTACCACTCGTTCATAGGCTTTCTAATAATTGGTCTTAGAAATTTGTTGTATACATCTGACAGTTTAAGTATTTGCGAATTTGGTGCCTCGCATGACATCCATGGAAAAGATTGATCTGACGGAAATATGTGGTATTGAGAAAAACGATAATTAACGCTGCCTGTTTTATGTTCGGATGTACGGAATGAGAAATCGGAGAGCCGAGTTCGAATTCCAGTCAAATTCATTTCATTCAGTCAGTCAGTTAAGTGCCATACGTGATACACGCTTGGGCGATCAGGTCTCGAAAGAGACATGACTGACTGGGCAGAAGATTACCCCGCAGTAGGTTGCCATTGCTTTCTGTGGTAGACTGGTTGCCGACCAAGGCTATAGAACTCAAAATGTCCTGTTATCTAACCCATAACTGGAAGGAATAGACGGATTAATACCTTCCCAAGGGTATTTGCGCGTAAGTGAATGCAAGGAATTCAACTGGAATTCGAACTCGGCTCTCCGATTTCTCGTTCTGAGTCGATATCCACTGCGCCACAACGTTTCATTCACTTACACAAAAATACCCTTGGGTTAGATAATTATGCATCAGTTCTCCCTCTAACTATGGGTTGAATAGCAGGATAGATTAGGTTCTATGGCGTAGGTTGAAAACCACTCTACCGCAAAATGAAATGGAAACCACTGTGGGGAAAATCTTCTGACTTGTCAGTCAGACATCAAGAGATATGATCACCCAAGCATGTATCAGGTATAGCATTGTACTGACTGACTAAAAAAGACAGCAAATTGAAGTAGAATGTAATAAACCGTTGGCTTTTTTAAAATACTATAGACTGATAGACGTTGTGGTGCAGTGGATGTCGGGTCTGAACGAGAAATTGGAGAGCCGGGTTTGAATTCGCTGCGTTTACTTATAAACTTGGAAAAGGTATTATTCCGCTTTTTCTACCTATGGGTTAAAGAGCTGCACAGATTGTTTGACAACCAGTCTACTGCAAAAAGTAATGGCAAGCTACTCCGGAAAAATCTTCATCTTATTCAGTCTTGACTTAAAACAGACATGATCGTCCTAGCGAGTATCTTTTCCTTTTTTGTGCCGTGTCCCTTCAGGACGTACGCGATCATAGCCCTCCACTTCTTTCTATCACTCGTCGCTCTTAATACCCGTTCTCTTCTTATTCCACAAAATCCCCGCTCCACCATCCATCTGCTCAAGTCCATCAAGTATGTCGTGCATTGCTTTCCCTAGTCTCTTTTCCCCTCTACCCGTCCTGTGAGTATCAGGTTCTCCAAGCCCTCCTTCCTCATTATATGTTCAAAAAACTTCAGCAGTCTTTAAATAAGATTTTTGTATTCATCCTTTCAGAAAAACCTCAACATTGCGCGAGTGCCTCTGTACATGGTATCCTTAGTATCCTTCTGTAGAACTACATTTGCTTTGCTTCAAGTGTTTACTTCATCTTTGATGAAATTGTCCAGCATTCGCTGCTATAGGAAAGACGTAACAATTCAGTACTCTTTGCTTCGTTTCGAGCAAAATGTTCTTAACACGCTATTCAGTTTTTTGAATGCATCATTAGCAATGCCAATACACCTTCACATCTCCATATCGCACGAACCATTCTCCGTTAGAATATTTTACATGTATTTAATTTTCTGCACTTGTTTGATTTTAGTATCACCAACTTGTGGTTTGCAATTTGGTCCCTCTTTTTATTGATTAAAATGCATTCAGTTTACTTCTAGATTATTTGTACTCCTTTCTTTCCGCTTTCTTTAATACTTCTTGTAGCAGGTCTTGTAGTTTTTTTCGGTATCTGCTACCAGCACTGTATCATCTGCGTGTACCATGTACTAATTTATGTTCAATTTCTTTGTTGCTATATTTAATTTGTTATAACTATTATACGCCGACATATATGAAGTGCTTAGTATTTACTAATTGAACATCCTGATTTTTTCTGATTAATTCAGTGTATTTGTCAGCACTATTTTCACCTGAATTCTAGATAAAAATATACAGGTGAAAACATATTTCTTGAAACTTACTCTTTAAATTCGTCCTTGTGCCACATCTAAGTTACGCTTAGTAAATCGAAATGAGAGCGACAATTTTTCCATTGTCATCCTAAAAAGTCATCCCAATAACCATTGTTATGACAAATAAAGAATGCGATTTTTTAATTTTATTTTATTATTATTTCTTTTATTTTTAATATTTCTTATATCATACGCAGTTTAAAAAGTTTAAAAAGACTTTAAACATGGCGTCACTCTAAATCATTTCAACGCGTAGCTTCACAACGAATACCAACATTGTGAGAACGGAATTCTCAATACCACACAGAGATCAACGTAATTGATAATGACTGCGAAAAATGAAAGTACTTGAAGAAAAAAAACAAAATAAGAACTTCGGACATTTTACCCACAACCTCAAGCAACACCTATGCTGAAAGTTTGAAAAATATAATAAAAAAATTAAACAGAAAGACCTCGTAAGTTCTTTTTGATCAACGTTGATTGGATGAATATTTTCTGCTTAAGTATACCTTATTCACACACACACACACACACACTCACACACACTCACATACATATAGACGTACATTTATATATATATATATAACTAATTGCGAAATATAGATATGATATTGTGATGAGACAAATACATAAATAAACACAAAATACATTGAATGTAAAACAGTGGAAAACATCCAGTGTTTCTGAGAAAATGAGAGGAGTAAATGAATTGAGATATCAAAAGGTGCTACCGGGCGAGAATTTACAGTAAATAGACTAACTAAAGAAGAAGAGAAAAAAAAACAGTGTTGTAAACTATTGGGTCTATCGATTCTGTTATTCGTAGCGAATGAATATTGATAACACGCGAACTTGCGCATAAGGACAATAAAGCGGTTGCCGAGTTGTCAATCGATTTCTGAGATGAAATAATTCCTTTGAATTACTTTAATATCATGTAGCGTTGCTCTGGCGCCAAAGATTTTCTATTCACACCTTGTATTTCGTTAAGATTGTAGTGTGTGGAATTACCTTGGAATTATGTATTCTAATTCTCTTTCTTACTTTCTTTTCGGGGACACAGTTGGCAAGTGGTTTTGACTGAACAGAATATAATGATAATCATAGGCTGACATTAGTCAGGGTAAGTGTCATGCCTGGGTGTGGTTGTACGGTCGCTGTGCAGCTGAGAACTTATCCGTATATCTCAACTAACTGCTAATACCTGAGTCTCTGTGAATCATCATTCGGTCCACTTAACAACGTTGTCAGACGATTATCTACCTCTACCTCTTTTTCTGTTACACAAGATGGAACCTTTTAGAATGACAATGAAAAAATTGTGGTTCTTATGTTGATTTACTAAGCATAACTTAGATGTTGTACAAGGCCGAATGTATGAAGTATCAGTGAAGATCAAACTAACAATTCGGTCGAAATTAATCAACCAAGACAAGCTTGGTAGCAATTACACTACGCCAAGGTTGTTCTTCTTGGCCTTTTCTATAAATACTTTTATGGTTGTGGGTCTGAGGAGTTTTTCGATCTGAAGCCTAGACTCTTCGAATTGAAGCGCAATGCCAGACGACATGCGTTGTGATGTAATGGATATCGGCTCGGAATAAGAAATAGGAGTGGTAGCACCTGTTAGTGTCCCAGATTTGGGCAAATAGTTAAATCCCAAATTGGGGTCAAAACCCTATGAAATTATAAAAATACACTTTTACAGAAATATATACATTTTTGAAGAAAAAAATATTACCGTAACAGAATTTTGAAAGAATAAAATATTCTCAGTAAAACATTTTTAATACAATCTAGAGGACATTTTCAGTTTTCTAAAATAAAAAATTTTAAAACGAAAAAAAATTATTACAATTTAACTAAATCACTCTTCTCACTATAACCAAACATTAAAAAAATATCTAAAAAACCCACTTTTTGGCATTAAATAACCTAAGGATATTGATATGCAGTTAAACAAAATTGAAACTCAAACCATCCAACATCAAACTCCAAACACTTAAGTGCAATGTCAATCCCTATTTGATTACTCTTCCTGTGCCTTCGCTCCTTAGCAATGTACTTCTTTGTAAATCTTCTACATCCAGTAAAACATTGCGTTTCGGTAGCTTTACTGACTTGCAAGACATTAACAGGACTTAAAAATGTATACATTTTGTTCTTATCAGCTCAAATTCTCTTGACACTGCTAGAAATGTATAAACTTTTCAGTCACCCGGAAATGTTTATTGTTTGAAATAACAATGATTAGAATTTTGATAAAAAGCAAACATACAAAATTGGAGTCATACATTTTCATTATTCGTGTAAACAGAAAGCAAAGATGTTAAACAGTTTTTATTAGATTGCGTATTTAGAAGAATAGATTTAAAATTACATTAAACTAAACCTAATATAAAAAGATTTTGTAAAGTTCATTGATGTTTAAGATCAAATAATGGAATAAAGAAAACGTTTTCATATTTATTTATAAAATGATAAGTAATAAATATTGCATTGAAGTTGGTTCACTTAGTTTCATAATTTAGTAAATTTTCATGTTGCTTAATAAAAATATATTTAAATGTATTTCTTATAGAAGTTAGATAATAATACCACAGTGAATTTCGTTCATTTATTTTTATGACATGGTAAATATTGTTGGGGGAGTCAAAAAGATATACAGTAATAGCAATTTCAAGTGAATTAAATGCAAGGGTTTTACATAAGATATCTTACTTCACAATGGGACTTACATTATATGATGCTTTTAATTCCCAAATATAATATATATATCGAGAATAAAATCTACAAATTATTCTTAGAGAATAAACTTTATTTTTAATCACATCACCCCAAGCAAGGCGGTAAGGCCACTGGTGTGCCGGGGGCTACGTAAGAGTGAATAGATTGGAAAAAGAGAAAGCAGGAAACCACATCCTAAACAGGGAACAAGGGATGAGCCTCTACACCTGTTCAATAGATGTGGGTGGAGTGTGAACCGGGTGATAGTTCAGTATATCTACTCTAATTGAAAAAAAAATACAAAAGAAAAGAAAAGTGAAAAGATTGGAAAAGAAAAAGCCGGAAACCACATCCTAAACAGGGAACAAGGGATGAGCCTCTACACCTGTTCAATAGACGTGGGTGGAGTGTGAACCGGGCGATAGTTCAGTCTATATACTCCAATTGAAAAAAAATAAACACAAAAGAAAGTGAGAAGATTGGAAACCACGACCGAAATCGAAGGAAAATGTACTGGAAACCCCATCCTAAACAAGAAACAAGGCGATCACCTCTACTCCTGTTCAAACGAAGAGGGTAGAGTGTAAAACCAGGTGATGGTGGGTACTATCTACCCCAATAATAAGAAAAAAAATTAAGTTTTAACTCAGTATAAGTCGAAACGAGATGTAAACGCAAACATTATTTACAATAGCAGAATACTACTCCTGTTAAAAAATTCAGACAAAATAAAGACAAAAATTAAACAGACAAAAATTAAAGTTAAAATAAAAAATAAAATAAAAAGCGAAAATCAACATTCCAGTTAGGTAAGACAGACTGAAAAAGTTTTGCAGAAATACCGAACTAGGATTCCGTTCTTTAATTTTCCCAGAGAATTTACTGGTGTTATCCGCCATCTTGGGTTGCAGTCGTCTTGATATCTGTTGGTTTGTCAAGAGCTAAGCATAATAAAGTATTAATTTTTCAAATCATTTTTTAATTTTGCTTGCATTATCCGTACTGACCTTAGAGATGCGCCTCCATGTAGTGTGACCTGAAGCTGGTGTATGTGCTATTAATCGATTATATTTTGTGTTATGTTGAATCTAACACTGGAACATCATTCCGTGGCATGAATTGGCTTCAGTCGTTCTATCGGCTTCCTTACTGGAAGTGAATACTGGATGATCTCATCAAGGATGAAGGAGAGGCTTAGGCAGCAGAAATGAGGTTTTACAGAACGATTCTGACGATACCACAGACTGAGCACGTGCGCAACAATGAGATGTTGGAAATGATGCAAACAAGAAGGAAACTCATACTAAATATCAGGAAGAGACAAATAAGGTTCCTGGGTCATGTCATGAGGAAACAGAGCCTGGAGAATTTAATACTCATACGTCGTATAAAAGGCAAGAGGCAGGGGAAAGCAGAGCGAGACGTACTTGTTAGGTCTGAGCAAATGAATGTTGATGCAGGGATTAGAAGAGATACCACAGGAAAAAATATTCAGAGCGACCACAGAGCAAACCAAGTGGAAGGGCGACTGCACATGAAGAAGAAAACTGGTTGTTATCAATAGTGTCCGCTGGCTATTTTGTGATAATTTCAACACAGTGAACTTGTTTTTCCCTCATTCTGATTTAAGTTGAAACGAAAAGTTTATGCGATTTTGTTTATTGTGACGTTTCAAATTACCGGCTTACGAACAGCTGAGTGACATATGGACGATAAGACACAAAATGTTCACCTCTATTAATAGTGAATTAAAAATCTTCATTTTATTTATTAAAACGTATAACATGCTTTTTTACAATAAAAATTTATTTTTGGTAATATTTTCTATTAAATTTTTAGCGGGCCTTTTGATAATTAAAATACGTTTTTGGTAATACTTTTATCAAAAAATTGTGGCTGGCTTTTTTAAAAAATATGTATTTTATCAGTAATTCTGTTATTAAAATGTATAAATTTTTGGTAATTATGTTTTTAAAATGCATTGCCATATTTTTTTGATTTAAATATGTTGCTGATATTTCTATCCTAAATTGTATATTTGATAATACTTTTAACAAAAATGTGTTGCTGGCAATTATACTATAAAATATATTTTATAATTTCTTAGTGTTTCGATTTTTGTTTGGGGGTTAAGTATTTGCATGTAGTTAAATATCTAACAGGTGCTACCATCCTGGATTAACCAATATCTCTGTCTCCTAACTGGGAAGGGAAGGGTGTATTAAATAAAGAATATGTGGGCAGTACTAAAATGGGTCGATGAGCATACAGCTCAGCGAACTATGTCGAAAGAAACTAAAGACAAAATGAATAAATAAAAACTAGCCTATTTCTGGCAGAGCTGCTTAAGTTCAAACCAGCATGAACAATATCCTAATGCATAATCAGCATCAAAATTCTACTCAATGTCATTCGACAGTTACGCGCAAGGGTCACCCAACATTTCACAAATTTTGCCGGAGGGTGTCGATGTCTTTCCCTCGTAATATTGATTTTAAACAGATGCTTACAGAACAAGATTATTTGGAAAAAGGGAAACTTCTCGTCTCCATAGTATCCATTCTGTTGTGTCGTCCATTTCGCGACACACAAAACATCTCACAAGCACAAGAACAAATAGTGTTCCGACTCAGTTTAGTACAAATGTAATATAACGGTCTGGCCCCACCCAAGAAGGGATGAAGCGTGGGTGTTCCCGGTTGATGAAAAGTAGCGGATGTCACTTTGACCCTATTTCCGACAGCGGCGGAAATGCCTACGCAGGCAAACAGACAAGTGACTCTGAGAATTACGTAGGCGTCGTGTAGGCGTCGCGTGATCGAGGCAAAAACCGGAAGAAACAATTTCCGCTTTTGGAAGATATATAAAGACTGCGAAAACACAGATAAGTCAGTCTCGAGAAGTCGAAGAAGAAGCTAGACGAGCTAAGCAGAGAGGCCAGCTCCCGTCGAACCCCATTAGAAGCGCGCTCTCAATTCTCTGCCCTTGTGCCACACGGTCCATCGTTCATCAATAAAAATATAAGTCATATATTTTTATATACACCCGTGTTTGTTATTTGTCGCTATATAACACAAAGAACTTTTCTCGCAGTATTTGAACCGTGATTTTTTCTTGCACAACGGGATTAAGATAAAGGACTGAAAGAAGATGTGACACATTGTCTCCACTGAACGCATTTTGGAGAATTTTCCCAGAAAGAACAAAGAGTTTGGCGACCCAGAAAAACTTTCACAACACTAGCCAGGTGAGTTAGACTTCATCATTAGGATGTCATTTCAACCCATGCAATCAACGCCTCCTAAATTGTTAAACTGATCTCACTAATGAGATGATCTTAAACGGATCCTTACCTAAAACTTTATATAATGCCTTACAAGACAACGCCCGGATGTCGGAGACGAATTTGAGAGCTAACCAACATAACTAATAGAAGAAACATTAGTCTCAGAGTAAACGGCGGTTCCCCACATCGCACGTGTGTATATTTCTCAGAGACTGAAAGTTCTTACTGGCTTTATTTTTTCAAAATTCGCCATTTTTATGAGTTTCCGAATATATTCAGTATATGAACGCTTTAGAAAAGCTTATTGTTACGAATAATAACATTAGGCATAGCAAGACAGCCTTCAGAAAGATGAAGGTAACAGATTTCCCAACATACTTTGGGAGTCCTACCCTCTAACAAGAAGTAGAACTAGACCCTAAATAATTACAATAGTATACCAATTAGAAGTGGGAGCAGCGGAAGTCAAGCCGCTCCTCATGGTCATTGTTACCCATAAAACCTAACATGAGGATAAGAATTTTCCTTTATGTTAACATCCAGCGCGCAGGAGACTACCCACCAGATCTACGAGGACGAGGGTGCACGCAGCATTAATAGAATTGCGGTCTATCCAGGAATCACCTCTTTTGTATCCATCAAAACACGCTATTAAACTGAATATATTCATGGTCGGGAGTTGAAGATCGGGTCTCTTGTACACAATGTACATTCACTCTGAGACGCGATCAAGCATCGGCATGCATGACTCCGAACTCAGATAACCATAACCATCTCTCAGTTCTCAAGATTAGACTAAAAATTCATTATTACAGTCATATCTTGCCTAGAGATGCCTGCTCCTCACTTGCTTGTCTTGATACTTTTCCACATCCTAGTGGTTAATTTATGTTGGCAATTAATTACTTTCTAACTAAGTAAAACTTTCCCAAAAGGGGAAAATTGCAAGCTCCCGCTTTTCTATCGCCATGTTTTCTGACGAGCAAAATTTCTTTTCTCAACAGCCATGGTGTTTGTAACTGGGACGCGTCATAAAAATATATTGCATTCTAAATAATAAGTTTATTTATGGCTTAAAAGTAACCTAGAAAAAATAATAATGATAAGCTGTTGACTATTACTGGAGCAATCAATCATTAAGAAACATCTATAAATGTTTAGAGAACTTGAGATGTCTAATTTTATTGAAAAACTGTTTTACGGAAAAATATCCACCGATAGTAACGATAAATGTTTAGTCAATGAAAATATTTCCATGGACAATGGCTAATTTCCCTACATATGGTAACGTTGGTAATTTTTTTCTAATATCGAGTAGCATGGCGTAGTCTGTCGAAAAGACACTTTATGTCTACGACAATCAACGGTTTTACGTTGGGAACATGGCAAAATAAACGGTTCGTGAGCCCGAGTAAATTTAAGAAAAAGAAATAATACAGTTTTTATCATAGACTTTAGGGTATTTATTCACTAACAAATCATAGCAAGCTATGTTCATGAAAGAATTATCTAAACTTATTTATAATAGGAATTTTGTCTATGTGTGTGTGTCTCTGTGTGTGTGTGTGTCCGTTACCTATAGGCTCCGGAACGGCTGAACCGATTTCCTTGAAAATTTACACAGTTGTATTATAAGCGTCTGCGTGTGTTCTTAGCTAGGTATTGTGTGGAGGTTCCCTGGATAAATATCGAAAATCGATAATAAAAAAATCGGGTTATAGAAGGGGTGGTCCAATTTTAATCAAATTTGATACACTCATAGACAAAGGCATAAGAAATGATTTCCAGAAGTTTTAAGGTTGCAGTTCTCACAATAGTGCAGAAAATTTGATATCAATACCAGAAAATCAAAATTTGACTTACATCCATTCATTTTTCTTTCAGTCTCCGGTAACGGGAAACAACTATTGCTTTCGTGCTAACAACTATTGCTTTCGTGCCTACGTCCAAAGAGTCTGAGCTCCAGAACCATGGATTAGTACTAAAGCTTTCATTACGCCCGAGCAACGCCGAGCTATACTGCTAGTATACTGTAATAAGTTATTTGATTAAAAATGTACAAGCTATCTTTATTTTAAATCAGTGTTTCTCAATATTTTCTACTTCAAGGTGTATTTGTAGAATAGCTAGAAATCTGGGCCAAACTTGAAATTTGCATTAGAGAACATTAGCCATGAACATTCAAAACAGGAACATCAGTCTTCTGAAATAAGCAGTAACTTTTAACGCAGTTTATATCAAGTAGGGTTTATAAATCTTTTAAGGTTTGCAATGTACAAGAGATAGGAGATCTGAACTATAGGATTATATTACGGAGGAGTTTATATGGACAGGAGGGTAAGATAGCGGTTAAATCTAGACGTGAATACGTTAAGACTGTAGTTATCAGGAAATCATCCTTTTGGATGTCTGTTCTACGGAACAGTCGTTCGCTGGAAGATGCTATTCGAATGGAACTTAATTCTCAAGGATGACTGGTTTGCTTCAATGCAAGGGACAGGACTTGTCGGAAATATGTATTTTAGCAAATAAGAAAAAACATTTAAATGTTATTTTAATTGTAACTTTCCCCCAAGAGATCAGTGGTTCAGTTTTTGCTTAAAAAAGATTCATTAAAAATATTCTATTATTTTATTTTTTAGAATGAGTGATAATAAATTTAATTCACCTGAGGAAATAAAAAGGTTATGTATAATCTACAAGTCCTAAAAGGTTAAAGAATTTAGCATCCAGTTTTAAATATCAAATACTTGACTTATACGTAGATGTCATTTCTTAAATTTCTCTAGCTTTTAAAAATTAAAAATTTTTAACATAAAAATAATAAGTAAATTACTATTCTGTAAACTTGTGATGTATCTGTCTATCTTTCAGTGATAGTGCGGTCGGTTTCACTGGTTAAGATACCCCTTAGATATAGGACAAAGTTTACTTTTCCAGCTGTGATTACATTAACTGACCGTTGTACAGACACCGTCAAGTGATCGGTTCATTAATCAAGAATATCTATAAATTTCCCTAGAAAGTAGTGAGCTTTCTTAAGGCGTCAAAGTAAGATGGATATGACGCTAATGATCTCCAGCAAACTTCGGTAAATATTTTCTAAGTATTTACCTAAATATTAGGGAAGAGTCAAAACTGTCTTCTCTGCTATGCAAACTCTCCCCACCTCAGATACAGGTAAAAGCTGTCGCTGTAGTCAATCTAGGAATTTTATATTGCCGATGGAGAAAGATTATTATTAATGATGTGACCATGTCTAAAATATGAAATCATTTTGATGAATGATGTTTTAGCGTAACTGTGTTACTAGAAATATTAATGTAAAATAAAAGGTTACAATATGTAAGATTAAAATATAAGTTTCAAAATTGGAAGTTGTCATATTAAAAAAATGCAACATACAAGTTGTAAAATAGATGCCCACAGGTATAAAATAGGTAAGTCAGTTAAGTGACACACGCTTTGAACGACCATGTCTCTAAAAATACAGGACTGACAAGGCAAAAGATTATCCCGCAGTAGGTTGCCTTTGCTTTTTGCGGTAGACTTGTTGCCAGCCAAGGCTATTGAACCCAATCAGTTCTATTATTAAGCACATACCTGGAGGGAAGTGATGGATTAATACTTTTGTAAAGGGTATTTGTGCGTAAATGAATGCAAGGAATTCAACTGGAATTCAAAATCGGCCCCCTATTTCTCCTTCCGATCCGACATCCATTGCACGACAACGCACATTCTCATAAAATTGGTAGATATAAAATAAACAGAGTACAATAGTAATGTGTAAAATAAAAGATCTGTAATATATAGATGTAAAATAAAGGTTTAAAGTAGGTTGGTTTACAATAAAAGATTTAATACAGACAGGTGTAAAATAAAAGATTTAATATAGACAGGTGTAAAATAAAAGATTTAATATAGACAGGTGTAAAATAACAGATTTAATACAGACAGGTGTAAAATAAACGATTTAATACAGGCAGGTGTAAAATAAAAGATTTAATACAGACAGGTGTAAAATAAAAGATTTAATATAGACAGGTGTAAAATAAAAGATTTAATATAGACAGGTGTAAAATAACAGATTTAATACAGTCAGGTGTAAAATAAACGATTTAATACAGGCAGGTGTAAAACATGCAAAAATGTAGGTGTCAGCTATTCAACATCTATTTTACATCTACTATTGTAGATGTAAAATAGGTGCCAGATTACGACATTCATCAGATTTATGTTAAAGACACGGTCCGTGAGAACGAGTAATTTTCATTTTGCCTTGTTTTCACAAGCTTTAAGGAAACAAATGATAGATTTTTATCATAGTATTTTGGGTATTTATTCACTAACAAATTATAAAAAGCTGTATTCATGAAATAATAACATATTGTAAGAGGTTATTTTATTATGATGTACAAGCTATCTTTATTCTAAACCAGTGTTTCTCAATCTTCTGTACTTCAAGGCGTATTTATAAACTAACTAAAACTCTTGAGCGCACTTGAAATTTTCATGAGAGAAAATTAGTCATGAAAATTCGAAACGGGAAAATTAGTCTCCTTGAATAAGCATTTAATTTTAACGCATATCATGGTAAGGTGCAATATAAAAAACGGATAAACGTTGGTTGTAAAATAGAAGTTGCCAAAAATTTAAAACAGGAATTTGTAAAATAAAGGTGTTATGTAAAAATAGGTAGGTGCAAAATATAAGGTGTCAAAAATTTAAAACAGGAATTTGCAAAATAAAGGTTAAAAATGTAAAAATATAGAAAGTAAACAAGGTGTCAAAAATTTAAAACAGGAAATTGTAAAATAAAGTGTGTTAAAATGTAAAAATAGGTAGGTGTAAAATGTGTGTCAAAAATTTAAAACAGGAATTTGTAAAATAAAGTGTGTTAAATATGTAAAAATAGGTAGGTGTAAAATATAAGGTGTCAAAAATTTAAAACAGGAATTTGTAAAATAAAGTGTTAAAAATGTAAAAATAGGTAGGTGCAAAATGTAAGGTGTCAAAATTTAAACAGGAATTGTAAAATAAAGTGTGTTAAAAATGTAAAAATAGGTAGGTAAAATGGCAGTGTGTCAAAAATTTAAAACAGGAATTTGTAAAATAAAGTGTGTTAAAAATGTAAAAATAGGTAGTAAAATATAAGTTGTCAAAAATTTAAAACAGGAATTTGTAAAATAAAGTGTTAAAAATGTAAAAATAGGTAGGTGCAAAATATAAGGGTGTCAAAAAATTTAAAACAGAATTTGTGCAACAAAGTGTGTTAAAAATGTAAAAATAGGTAGGTGCAAAAATGTAAGGTGTCAAAAATTTAAAACAGGAATTGCAAAATAAAGAAGTTAAAAATGTAAAAATAGGGAAATATAAGTTGTCAAAAATTTAAAACAGGAATTTGTAAAATAAAGTGTGTTAAAAAATGTAAAAATAGGTAGGTGTGCAAATGTAAGGTGTCAAAAATTTAAAACAGGAATTTGTAAAATAAAGTGTTAAAATATGTAAAAATAGGTAGGTGCAAAATATATGTCAAAAATTTAAAACAGGAATTGTAAAATAAAGGTTAAAAATGTAAAAATAGGTAGGTGCAAAATGTAAGGTGTCAAAAATTTAAAACAGGAATTTGTAAAATAAAGTGTGTTAAAAATGTAAAAATAGGTAGGTGCAAATGTAAGGTGTCAAAAATTTAAAACAGGAATTTGTAAAATAAAGTGTGTTAAAAATGTAAAAATAGGTAGTGCAAAATATAAGTTGTCAAAAATTTAAAACAGGAATTTGTAAAATAAAGTGTGTTGGCAATGTAAAAATAGGTAGGTGCAAAATGTAAGGTGTCAAAAATTTAAAACAGGAATTTGTAAAATAAAGTGTGTGTTAAATATAAAAATAGGTAGGTGCAAAATATAAGGTGTCAAAAATTTAAAACAGGAATTTGTAAAATAAAGTGTGTTAAAAATGTAAAAATAGGTAGGTGCAAAATGTAAGGTGTCAAAAATTTAAAACAGGAATTTGTAAAATAAAGTGTGTTAAAAATAAAAAAATAGGTAGGTGCAAAATGTAAGGTGTCAAAAATTTAAAGTAGGAATTTGTAAAATAAAGTGTGTTAAAAATGTAAAAATAGGTAGGTGCAAAATATAAGTTGTCAAAAATTTAAAACAGGAATTTGTAAAATAAAGTGTAAGGAAAATGTAAAAATAGGTAGTGCAAAATATAAGGTGTCAAAAATTTAAAAACAGGAATTTGTAAAGGAAGGGTATAAAATGTAAAAATAGGTAGGTGCAAAATGTAAGGTGTCAAAAATTTAAAACAGGAATTTGTAAAATAAAGTGTTAAAAATGTAAAAATAGGTAGGTGCAAAAATATAAGTTGTCAAAAATTTAAAACAGGAATTTGTAAAAATAAAGTGTGTTAAAATGTAAAATAGGTAGGTGCAAAATGTAAGGTGTCAAAAATTTAAAACAGGAATTTGTAAAATAAAGTGTGTTAAAAATGTAAAATAGGTAGGTGCAAAATGTATGTGTCAAAAATTTAAAACAGGAATTTGTAAAATAAAGTGTGTTAAAAATGTAAAAATAGGTAGGTGCAAAATATAAGTTGTCAAAAATTTAAAACAGGAATTTGTAAAATAAAGTGTGTTAAAAAATGTAAAAATAGGTAGGTGCAAAATATAAGGTGTCAAAAATTTAAAACAGGAATTTGTAAAATAAAGTGTGTTAAAAATGTAAAAATAGGTAGGTGCAAAATGTAAGGTGTCAAAAAATTTAAAACAGGAATTTGTAAAATAAAGTGTGTTAAAAAATGTAAAAATAGGTAGGTGCAAAATATAAGTTGTCAAAAATTTAAAACAGGAATTTGTAAAATAAAGTGTGTTAAAATGTAAAAATAGGTAGGTGCAAAATATAAGGTGTCAAAATTTTAAAACAGGAATTTGTAAAATAATGTGTGTTAAAAATGTAAAAATAGGTAGGTGCAAAATGTAAGGTGTCAAAAATTTAAAACAGGAATTTGTAAAATAAAGTGTGTTAAAAATGTAAAAATAGGTAGGTGCAAAATATAAGGTGTCAAAAATTTAAAACAGGAATTTGTAAAATAAAGTGTGTTAAAAATGTAAAAATAGGTAGGTGCAAAATGTAAGGTGTCAAAAATTTAAAACAGGAATTTGTAAAATAAAGTGTGTTAAAAATGTAAAAATAGGTAGGTGCAAAATATAAGTTGTTAAAAATTTAAAACAGGAATTTGTAAAATAAAGTGTGTTAAAAATGTAAAAATAGGTAGGTGCAAAATATAAGGTGTCAAAAATTTAAAACAGGAATTTGTAAAATAAAGTGTGTTAAAAATGTAAAAATAGGTAGGTGCAAAATATAAGGTGTCAAAAATTTAAAACAGGAATTTGTAAAATAAAGTGTGTTAAAAATGTAAAAATAGGTAGGTGCAAAATGTAAGGTGTCAAAAATTTAAAACAGGAATTTGTAAAATAAAGTGTGTTAAAAATGTAAAAATAGGTAGGTGCAAAATATAAGGTGTCAAAAATTTAAAACAGGAATTTGTAAAATAAAGTGTGTTAAAAATGTAAAAATAGGTAGGTGCAAAATGTAAGGTGTCAAAAATTTTAAACAGGAATTTGTAAAATAAAGTGTGTTAAAAATGTAAAAATAGGTAGGTGCAAAATGTAAGGTGTCAAAAATTTAAAACAGGAATTTGTAAAATAAAGTGTGTTAAAAATGTAAAAATAGGTAGGTGCAAAATATAAGTTGTCAAAAATTTAAAACAGGAATTTGTAAAATAAAGTGTGTTAAAAATGTAAAAATAGGTAGGTGCAAAATATAAGGTGTCAAAAATTTAAAACAGGAATTTGTAAAATAAAGTGTGTTAAAAATGTAAAAATAGGTAGGTGCAAAATATAAGGTGTCAAAAATTTAAAACAGGAATTTGTAAAATAATGTGTGTTAAAAATGTAAAAATAGGTAGGTGCAAAATGTAAGGTGTCAAAAATTTAAAACAGGAATTTGTAAAATAAAGTGTGTTAAAAATGTAAAAATAGGTAGGTGCAAAATATAAGGTGTCAAAAATTTAAAACAGGAATTTGTAAAATAAAGTGTGTTAAAAATGTAAAAATAGGTAGGTGCAAAATGTAAGGTGTCAAAAATTTAAAACAGGAATTTGTAAAATAAAGTGTGTTAAAAATGTAAAAATAGGTAGGTGCAAAATATAAGTTGTTAAAAATTTAAAACAGGAATTTGTAAAATAAAGTGTGTTAAAAATGTAAAAATAGGTAGGTGCAAAATATAAGGTGTCAAAAATTTAAAACAGGAATTTGTAAAATAAAGTGTGTAAAAAGAAAAATGTAAAAATAGGTAGGTGCAAAATATAAGGTGTCAAAAACTTAAAACAGGAATTTGTAAAATAAAGTGTGTTAAAAATGTAAAAATAGGTAGGTGCAAAATGTAAGGTGTCAAAAATTTAAAACAGGAATTTGTAAAATAAAGTGTGTTAAAAATGTAAAAATAGGTAGGTGCAAAATATAAGGTGTCAAAAATTTAAAACAGGAATTTGTAAAATAAAGTGTGTTAAAAATGTAAAAATAGGTAGGTGCAAAATGTAAGGTGTCAAAAATTTTAAACAGGAATTTGTAAAATAAAGTGTGTTAAAAATGTAAAAATAGGTAGGTGCAAAATATAAGGTGTCAAAAATTTAAAACAGGAATTTGTAAAATAAAGTGTGTTAAAAATGTAAAAATAGGTAGGTGCAAAATGTAAGGTGTCAAAAATTTAAAACAGGAATTTGTAAAATAAAGTGTGTTAAAAATGTAAAAATAGGTAGGTGCAAAATATAAGGTGTCAAAAATTTAAAACAGGAATTTGTAAAATAAAGTGTGTTAAAAATGTAAAAATAGGTAGGTGCAAAATATAAGGTGTCAAAAATTTAAAACAGGAATTTGTAAAATAAAGTGTGTTAAAAATGTAAAAATAGGTAGGTGCAAAATGTAAGGTGTCAAAAATTTAAAACAGGAATTTGTAAAATAAAGTGTGTTAAAAATGTAAAAATAGGTAGGTGCAAAATATAAGGTCTCAAAAATTTTAAACAGGAATTTGTAAAATAAAGTGTGTTAAAAATGTAAAAATAGGTAGGTGCAAAATGTAAGGTGTCAAAAATTTAAAACAGGAATTTGTAAATTAACGGGTGTCAAAAACGGAAAAATAGGTAGGTGTAAAACAGAAGTTGTGAAAATGTAAATGCCTAAATGTGTGAAATAAAATGTCTAACATTTAAAATATATAAATGTAAATAAAAACATTTAAAATAGGTTGATGTCAAATAAAAAACTTAAAATGTAAAGGAAAAGATGTAAAATAGTTAAGAGTTAAATAAGCGGTGTCACATAGAAGACGTAAATAAGTAGGTGTAATATAAAGATAAAACATTTGTGTCAGATATTACATGTAAAACAGATAGATTTTAAAGATTAATATAAAATAAGTGTAAAATAGATAGGGTGTAAAATAAACGGTGTAAAATAAAAAGGGAATTATGCAATCATATACCAAACACTAGCAACTGCTCTTGTACAATAACATTTTTTGTATGAATTTGAACTGAGTAGTTATATTTTCTTATTTTATACTAAAACTCTCTCCACTCTCTTTGCAACCGGACTTAATCAGATAATTGTTGATCCGGTCAAATTTAAGGGAATTTCAAACTTATAATCTGCGGTGGAGATTGTTCTTATTAAGCTGAAATATATTAACTTTTTATTTAGACACAGCAAGTTTTTTGCCCTCCCCGTTACCAATTAGTCTGAATCTGTACAACCCGGCACAAGGATTGAACTTCCAAAATTGACGAAACAATGTACTAGGTTATTTACTTGTGGGAACGTCTAAAGATTTTAACAATAACAAGGCAATGGGAGGCTTGTAATTATGTGGTGTATGGTGATAATATTAAATAATCGATTATTGAAGAGATAAAGGCCTGACTCTCATAATGAAATATGCTTTCTTGTCAAACACTGACACATGTTACCATTTTTTATAAAAAAACATTTAGAAAATACTTTTTTCATTATCACCATGAGTGGCCACTTTGCTTATTACTTAATCTAATTCACGATCTATAAAAACAGGAATTTCAACGGCAGTCTGTAGTTTTGTGAAATTAATTCGAAGTATGTCAAAACTTGTCACCTAGGTATGGCTGAATTACTTACGTAATCTGTATATATAAAAGGCAATCTGTGAGTCTGTCTGTAACTCTTCCCTAAGCGCGCCTACAATTTTTAAGCTGCGCCATTCAAACTTTCTAGGGACACACATCTACAGGAAATCAAGATGGACACATACTTTTTGAGTTTAAGTTCAGCAATTTTCCCTTTCGCACTTTTTGGCCAATGGAGCTGATTGTTTACATTTGCTCCGTAAAATATCTAAGATCTATGGTTGCTAGATTACGTCATAGAAATCAAATCACACATGTCAAACGCGACTAAAAAAATGAGCCTTTATATTTCATTTTTATTCCGACGTTTTAAAATTTCCTTTGCTCAACAAAAAATGTGAATATATTTTACCACGTAAATTTGAAACAAAAGAAATATTTTGAAAAAAGTGTTTTTTCAAACAAAAACAAAATATATAAAAAAAATGTGCAAATAGATAATTTAATTATTTAAGCCTTTTTTTCCGATTGAATATTTCATACCTCATAAAATAAAATAAAAAATAAAGCTTTTTTTGTAAATATTTCATGCAGGATATCAACTGTCTGTAATTCGTGTGGCATTAATGTAACTTTTTCTTCTAAAATTAAATGCGTACATTTGTAAATATTCTTCGGAATATTTTTGAAATTCATTTAGCCAACAAAAAACGTAAATATTTTATCCGTAAGTTTGAAACAAAAACAAACACAATGTTGTTTACAATGTCACACAAAACATCAACACACGTTTTACGCAAAACAAGAAAATAGATTTTTATAATGAAATTTTTAACGATCTTTAAACCACAAGTTTTTATATAATTGTTTTTTTATATAACTGAGTTTTAAAGTGAGACGGCGACTAAAAGCGGTTGGAAATCACAACTCGCTGCATTAATCATCTAATTAAAAAAAGTTCTGAGTTGCACTGGCAACGCCGGGCTATGATGCTAGTATAATTTATTAGACATAAAATCTGTACAACTAGATATTTTAATTGAAACGGTATGTGTACCTGACTCGGAGATGTTATTTTAAATGTCTCAACTTAAAAAAAGGCAATAAAACTACGAGAATACCAGAATGCAATACTGAGTATGAAATAAATTAATTGATTAGTTACGCTGATTAACAGGAATTTTGATGCCAAGAAAAAACCTGTGTTTTAGATATAATTTAATGGTGCTGACTCTGAAAATGATCTAAAAGTTTCATGGTTAGCTACCGTTTTTGCTGTACTGAAAATAATGATCTTTCGAAAAAACTACAATCTTGGCTAATAGCAACATTTATTTAATAAATAAAGGTAAAAGAAACCCGTCAATTTTCAAGTATGCCGAGCAATTTATGGCTGTTGCCTAAATTAAATTATTTTATCAGACATAAGAGTTTTTTAGTAAAAACGCTTAAAATAGATGTACCAAATGTTTCCAATTTATCGCCAAAATTATAATTAACTGATAAACTTTACTGTAATATAAATATTATGGTTCATTTCATTTTACACATCTGTTTAGACACATTTCAGATAATTGCGGTGGTGTGCGTGATGAGCAAGGAGAACGATTCCATCAGGATATCAAAACAATAAGAGAACTCTAACATGGACAGTGGTACAAACGAATGATGTCTGATTATTGTTGGAGTATCAAAAGAGATTTAACTAACATTTAACTGACAGACAATCAAAAATAGGAAAATATTTAGCATTATTCTTATGTTCAGGAATATTTTATTTCTGCTGTTAGTTTAATAAATGATTTGATTAAAATATTTGTTAGTCTTGGTATATACAATGGTTTTATTTTTGTTATAACTTAGCGTCTAAATATTATTGAAAAGTAACACATCTCAATAAGTAGACTAATATATGTTGGTTTAAATATGAGTTGGTTGGTTTCTACGATTTCACTTTGAGAAATATTTTATCGGTCAATAAAATATTTAACCAAAACAAATGAGAAAAATGCATTTTTTTCTGACAATGATATTATATTTTTTCCATGGTGAAAAAATTTGCCTAGAGGTGTAATTGTATTGTACAAAACAGGAGCTGCAAGATTTAAAAATATCTTGTTTTAAAATGCTAGTGAGTGTGCAAACTTGGTATCGTTTTGATCAGCATAAGTAAAGGAAGTCATACAGCGGAAGATCAAGTGTCGGGCAAAGCTGGCCTATTTAAAGGAGTGGTGAAGAGGAGATTGGACACTTTAACTTAGCTGTTGAGTTCAAATCAGTTCAAAACGCAGGAGACGGGCGAAGACACCGGCTGCCTTCATATGCGTGCGTGTCTATCTCCGACCAACCCTCACTCTACGCCAACATCACCAAAGAGAGAATAAAGATATAATTGTATATGTTATATATATGGGTAATACGAGGACCACAAAAAAAAAAAATGACGTGCATTGTCTAATGTGTTATGGATAGAGAAGAGAACAGCACTCGGATAAAAGCGATTAGATTAGCTTCTTTCTGACATTGTGGGAACTGGCTGAAGTCCTTGTGGAAAACGTTGAGCTATGTGAAATTTAGAGTAAGAAGGGTCCACTTTTAGACTAGGTTAGTTGGGAGCTTATAGCTATAGTGCTGCGACTAATCCTCTGTTCGAAACGCATACTAGCGTCATCAGATACGATCTGGTATTTAGGTAGATTTTTTTTTCGTTTTCTCCTCTCGTTTGGTTGTGGTTATTTTCTCCGGTAAGAATTAAATTATGTCCATTGCAAATAATTGCAAATTTCTTTGTTTAATCACAGTATGGTTGAAATTTAGGAAATTCTATGTGTGAAGAAAACTCGAGCGGAGGTACAAATGTTATACGCGGGGGTCATGTAAATTGAAGAGGCGGTTACTGTCAACGACATTAAAAAAACTTTCACTGATGTGTTACAAAAAAGGGATAAAACAGAAACAAATATTAGTAATAACACAAAAATAATAGGTGCTATTTTTCTTTTCTCTTCCAGGGCATTTAGCGTTATTCTTTGTGTGTGTGGGGGGTTAAGGTTTTTCTTCACGGTATCCCAAAAGAGGTGGTCGATGCCGCAAAGTTGATACGAATCACACTAGGAAAAAAAGAGAAAAATGATGTGATAGATAGTTGCCGGATGTAGTTTATGGCCATACGAACGACGAAGGAATCTGAGAAAAGTTAATTGGGAACGAAAAACAATAAAAAACAATAAAATAAAGGATATAAAACAAAACACCGCGGATGATTGTTGTTGCTGTTTTTAATATGTTGAACACTGTAGTTGCTAAGAAAGAGAAAACTAAATGAGAGTTTCAGAGAAATGTTCTGTGATATATATATATATATATATATATATATATATAGTCATCCGCAGACAGATCTGTTTCGCTGTATCACAGCTCATCAGTACGGTTAGACTCTGATTGCTTTTAACCCAGGATTGAAACCCGACCGAATTGGCGTCAGTCGGCAATTCTACCTCTGGGCTATGGGCGTTCGGTATAAGAAGGCAGACCTTTTAGCCTGTATAGTATCACTATACACGCCCAATAGCCAGAGTGCTCTAATCCATTACTGAATGAGCGATGCGTACATGCCAGAGTAGCTACTGTTTTTCAAAGTCTACCATTCTTCCAGAGTGCTCAATCAGGGTATGAGAGCGTATATATATATATATATATATAACGAATGAACAATTACATTCGCTTCAATAGTGAAGTAGTTAAAATGCAAACACCTAACAAAAGTACACTCCTGATCAAAAATTTAAGACCACTTAAAAATCTTTAAAAATTTTTTTTTTCCAGATAGATTTTAAACTCCTACCACTTAAGGTCCCTAATACTACAATCTAAAAGATTATGGAAACAAAAAGCTACATTCCAAACATTTTATTTAGAAATTTACATTTTTATAAAATGACGCGATTTATGCATGATTACAAATTATAAGACCAGGGGTATAAATTGTTAGATCTATGGCAATTCCAATGTTTTTAGTTCAGTTAGAGATTAGCAATCACTGCGTAAAAGTGTTACCATGCCTAAAGCAAGCAAACTTACAAAAGTTGAGCGTTCTCAAATTCTAGAATTCCATAAGCAAGGTTTGTCACAGCGGGCGATCGCAGCTAAGGTAAATCGCAGAAAACCTGTGATTTGCAACTTTCTAAAGAACAGTGAGAATTATGGAAAAGCAAAATCCTCTGGTAGGCTCCCAAAAATTTCTCCTGCATTGAGTAAGAGAATAAGACGGGTTGCTATGAAAGAGAGAGAACTTTCTTCTAGTCAAATTAAGGCAGTCACAGATGCTGATTGCAGTCCCGTAACCATCAGACAATACTTACCACAAAAAGGCATGGTAAATAAAAAGTGTAAACAAATTCCTCGGCTGCTTCCATGTCACAAGGTGGACCGCTTAAAGTTTAGTTGTGAATACCAAACATGGAACTTTGAGAAGTGGAAGAATGTCCTGTTTTCTGATGAGAAAAAAATCAGTCTAGATGGTCCTGATTGCTTCCAACAATATTGGCATAACAAAACATGCCTCCTGAAATTTTCTCCACATGTCATAGTGGTGGAAGGTCCCTAATGGTATGGGATGCCTTTTCTTACAGAGGGACGATGGAGCTCCAGGTGGTGCAGGGTTGTCAAACAGCGGCTGGTTATGTTAGCATGCTACTAAAAACATCATTGATGATGAAGGGCCATCGTTTGTGTGTGGATGAATAGTTATTCCAACAGAATAATGCTGCAATCCACGCTGCAAGACGGATCTTGTCCTTTCTACAAGAAAATGGGGTCCATCTCTTGGGACATCCTGCATGCTCACCAGACTTGAACCCAATTGAAAATGTTTGAGGATGGATGACAAGAGATGTTTATCGAAATGGCAAACAATATTCAACAAAAAATGAACTTTTTGAAGCCATCTTCAGAAGCTGGAGCAACATCCCCCGCACCTTAATTGAAACATTATTTAATTTGCTTGTTGAATGATTTCATATACTTTTTGTACAATTTTGTCTCTGGTCTTATAATTTTGATCATGTGTAACTCGCCTCATTTTATAAAAATGTTAATTTCTAAATAAAATGTTTGGAATATAGCTTTTTGTCTTCATAACCTTTTAGATTGTAGTATTGGTAACCTTCAGTGGGAGGAGTTTAAAATCTATCTGTAAAAAAAATATTTCTTTTTAAAGATTTTTAAGTGGTCTTAAAATTTTGATAAGGAGTGTAATTAAAAGAAAACAAGTGAAACAAATCATTTAAGCAAGGAAGATAAAAGTAAACAAACAAAACCTGTAATGAAAAAGATGTTCGTCTTACCAGGTAAACATTGACACACCAGTTCAACGGTCGCTTCAAAGATCATGTATTACATTCAAAACATATATCTATAGATATATGGAAGGTCGGGATGGTGCTCCCAGAATGCATTTTTCTCACAAAATTAACTGTTCTCACCCCCCACCAAATTTGGCGTCACTAAATTATTATTGTTGTAATATACATTCAAAATTTCATCTGAAAAGTTTACTAGTCATAATATATATTGGTATTGTTGAAATGCAAACGTGTTTCCTATTATTTCTTTTCACTTATCTATGTAATTGCATTACTGATTTAAAAAACATCCTTCATCATTTTAAATTTTCTCTTATTTTTTTCACTTTAATTTAATAATTCTCAATACTACATTTATTAGGAATCCTTTCTTGTGTAGGATATTGAATGAGAAATTTTGGCTTGCTGCTTTTCCAAAATAGTGGATAGTGGGACTTGTCGTACTGCATGTGCATTGTGGTGCAATAGATAACGACTCAGAACGACAAATCGAGGAGCCGAGTGAGAATTCCAGTTGAATTCCTTGCATTCATTTCCGCACAAATACCGTTGAGAAAGGTATTAATCCGTCACTTCCCTCCAGTTATGAGTTAAATAACAGGACAGATTAGGTTCTATAGCTTTGGCTGGCAACCAGTCTACCGCAAAAAAGCAATGTCAATATACTACGGGATAATCTTCTGCCCATTCAGTCATGTCTCTTTCGAGACATGCTCGCCCAAGCGTGTATTACGTATGACATTTAACTGACTGAATTGAAGTAGATATGATCCCCTATCCTCAAACGCCTTCCTCGTTTATTGAACAGGAGTATAAGTTGATCATTGTTCTCTGTTCAGATTATGGTTTACTGGCTATTTCATTTTTTTTTTTATCGGGCCTACATCAGTTTAAATATCTTAACTTCTAGTGGCTGTGATTTTCCATTCTGATTCTTCTAGGTTGGGAGTTTCCAAGTGGTCGTTAAGACTCCGAACTATTTGGTAGCGATTTCCGAGGCCGCTCTGAACGACAGTCACATAGTATTGGCGTAATTGTAGTGACCCTCCATGTATTTCCACTAGGTAACCCTGAAGGTCACACAAGGTCTGTTCTCAGCAATAATCTGACTTGGTTGTATTACTATTCACGACATATAGTAACAATTAGTTGGTCTTTTCCCTTACCGCCTCTTTGTCTGTCTGTCTGTCTGTCTCTCTTTCTCTCTCTCTCTCTCTCTCTCTCTCTCTCTCTCTCTCTCTCCTTAACATGAAAATTGGTGTTTATACCTGGGAAAACTTTCTGATGGTCAGGAAATTACCGATTAAAAATCAGGGACAATTTGGCATTTTAGTGTAACACCATTTTTAACCTGGCCGGTCGGAAGTAATTATATTAGTGGTATTATTAATTGTTTTAAATAAGACGGAAGAAATTGTGTTGGTCTGTGTTATTAATTTTTATGAATCGAAGTGAGCAGGGGTAAATTTATTTAAAAATCGTAAGCAAACTGAGAATTAAATGCAAAGCTAAGAGAGTTGCGGGTGTTACTGGTGACCGGGTTAAATGAGGTTATTGTTGACAATTAGAAATAGCATGAATAAAAGAAATACAATTGATGACTGAACAAAGACACCGCAATTGTAAAATTCTAAACAAAACAAGTTGTACTTGTCGGAAAGTATTATTACCAGTAAAGAAAATATTTGATAGGTGGAATCAAAATTTCCAAGCCTGAGTTACACCGCTGTTAAAAGTAAAAAAAGTTAAACAAAATATAATTTTTACTTTTCAGAAGGTATTGTTTTAAATAAAAGAAATATTTGATGAGTGCAAAAGGTCAAATTCAATCTAACCTTTGTAAAATTTGGTTGAAAAAGATTTATAAACCTTAAAGCTAGATTTTTGTGACATCAAAAAAAAAAGCCGAAAAGAAATAACGTCACCACAATATAGCTGCCTCATTGGTTGAATTAAAGGAAAAGAACAGAGAGAAAAGTGGTCCCGCTCAAAGACGTGGGCGAGAGTGATTTCATTGGCTACAGATTAGATTTGCATGTTCGTCATCCTCCCGCCAGTGAATTTGGGACAAGCATAAATACAGGACCCCGAGGGGCCATAAGCAGACCACCGGCAGAAAACGGAGGAACTGTCAGGCCGAATCGAGAAATAGTCCAGTCGGCTCTCGGCCCAGAGATGTTATGACGAAGGTAAGGCGCCAAGACATTGAGCGCCCACCGTAGGACAGGTCGCATCCCATAGAGTTCCTGACTGAGGATGTACAAAGACAGAGATATTTGCCGTTGGGTGCCAACCGTTGGGAAGTCTGCCGCCGACCGACCGAAAATTATTAGTCAGACATGAATGATTTTGCTTACAAAGTTTGAAACGGCCAACTAGAATTAAAATCAGACAAGAAGTGATTTTGCAGACGAAGTTTGAAACGGCCAACTAGAATTAAAGACAAACAAGAAGTGATTTGCAGGGAGAAAAAGTAGTTGCACCGAGTTGAGGCAGAGGATACAAATAACCACCAAGGCCGCTGCCCATCACACACGCTCAAAGATGAAATTTCCGCTCCATTTTTGACTAAGTAGAAATAGGGGGTTGGCGATTGTTATATTCTATTTTTTTCTTTGCTTTTTTGTTTGTATATAAAAACTTTTCCCCAACTTATTCAGGCGTCATTCAATTTATTTTTGGTGCTGTTTTCATTTACCCAAATGTGCGCTCGCGTCCAGTCTGGTTCAACTCGGTGAAGAGACAGCTAGCAAGATTTCAGTGTGATCTCCTTGGGGTCAAAATTCATAGCGTAGGCGGGGAAGAACACTGTTGTAATAGTCGACTGGAAGACCAGCGACTGAATCGAAGCCATCAACGACCAGGCGGCCAAGCGTCGGTTCACATTTGTCCTGAATATCAACCAGTCTGAGAGATTGTCTACCTTGAATCAAAACCTTCCAATGAAATTGTCTTCAGTCATGTTACAGGATCATTTGTTCAGTGCATTGTATTCTATTTACTTTCTCCTGACTATCAATGTTTCTGACAATTTCAGTAACTAATGTGTATTTGCTTTTATTTAAAAAAAAACAAAAACAAACAAACGCTAAACTTTAAAAATAATCATACAAATGCATCATATTTTGTTTTTAATAATAAAAATGTCAACCTCTTTAATTATTGGTTTATAATTTCTTTGTATTCTTTTAAACAGTTTTCGAAGACTATATGTAGCAATACTTCCCAAGCATTCCCCAAACCATGAAAAATCACACTGTTACGCTTTAGGTATAATTTCGAACTATCTTATCCAATTCATCCCTATTACAATGAGAGTGAGATGTCAACAGACTGCGGCAGCCAAGATATAATTTCAGAAATTGTGCGCTTTTCTTTTACTCGAGGTTATGTTGAGATAATTGTCTTTTTGAAAGATCCTTTTATTTCTGTATGCTTAGACTACATTGTATAACATGTATTTGAAAAATCGAATGATAGTTTTCGTTTTATTCATTTCACCTGAATCGATCTTCAAGACTTTTGGTAATCTGAAAAAATCTATGGAATGGTTAAAGGTGAAAACAAAATACAATGTTTTTCATAAAAAAAATATTCATAGTTTAGCAACATGTATTGTGGACAGACGAATCCAAATTTTAACTTTTTGTTTTTAAGAAGAGCCTAAAGAAAGAAAGAAAGAAAAAAATAAATGCAAATTATCTTTTCATGAAAATGATACAAAAATAGGTCATTCTAAGGCGTTCTTTTTAAGAAATGCAGGATATCCCTAAGCATTTTGCCTGTAATGTTTAGCATTTTCATTTGAGGTCTGGAGTGAAGAAATGGACGTCCAAAAAATGGGACCTCTTTGAGTGTATAGCTTTTCATCGGGGCTGGAGATAAAAGTATAATTTTGCATTTTATTGTATAACATCCAGAGACATTGTGGTCAACGCATAGTGAACAATATAAATATTCAATAAAAAAGGCTAGAAAAGCAACTCAGGAAAGTCCTTTTTAAAAACAAAACAAAACAATCTTTTTCATCTTGAAAATCAAGTGGAAGAGCGCAAAGACAGATTTCGCTTCATTCAAAATGGCAGAAAACTTGTCACGACGATTCACTAAAGGGAATCATTATCAAAAGCTGTCTTTTAAAAGCCACTAGAATCTTCTCTCTTGAGTAAATGGAAAACGCCGACATCATTAATTTGTAATTTCTATACTGATTCGAGGCGTATAATTGGCTTTAACAATCAATTTATATCAGCAGCTGGTTGATACCGCTAAATATTTTAAAACATTTTCTATTGCTCATGATGAAAAGCCCAGTGTTAAAGAAACTGATTCGTGATGAAAACACTGTATATACACGATAGAGAAATAGAAAAAAAAATCCGTGTGCCAAGTTCAATCGCAGATCTGGTATGAACAGTCCAGCAGACTACTTACTAACAAAACCAAGGATGAAATTCAAATCATTTTTTGCAACAGCAAACATCACACTTTCGCTCACCGAGCTCAAACATCTGCTTTCTCAATTAAACTATAAAAACAAAATCTACCCATCCGTCCGTGCATGGAGTACTGCTGCCATTTATGGTCAGGTGCCCCTGCCGTTCTCCTCAGTGTTCTTGACAAGCTCCAAAGGAGAGTCTGTAATGTGATAGGTACTGATCTGGCGACTCGTCTGCAGCCACTTTCCCATCGTCGAAATGTGGCCTCCCTCTGTCTCTTCTATAAATACTTTCATGGCTTCTGCTCGGATGAGCTTAAGTCACTGATGCCTCCTCAACAGGTGTTTACCCGTTCAACCAGACTGGCAACTGGGTCCCACCCATTCACAGTCAGGTTAGCCAAACGCAGACGACAATTCTACTCCTGCAGCTTCCTCTCTCGCACTTCCCGCCTGTGGAACTCACTCCCGTATTCTTGCTTTCCTGATGGCTACGACCTCCAGAAATTTAAAAGCAAAGTTAATACTCACCTACTAACCACTGGCCTCTAGCTCTCTCTCCCCTCCCCTGTATAACCTTCCCTTTCTCTCCGCCCATGTACCTGTCATTGCACCTGCTTTCTCAGTTTTCTATTGTTCCCTTCTAACTAGCTTGTACTCCTCACTCTTTTCTAATTAATCTTTCTACATTTATGTAACCCCCTGCACATCAGTGGCGTTTCTGCCTTGCTCGGGGTGAAATGATTAAAAAAAAAAAAAAAAAAAATATTCATTATACAATTGTATAAATACGATCAGTCAGTCAGTCAAATGCCATACGTGATACACGCTTTGGGCGATCAATTTTGTTTCAAGACATGAGTTAATGGGCAGAACATTATCCCTCAGTAGGTTGCCATTACTTTCTGTAGAAGACTGGTTGCCAACCAAGGCTGTAGAACCCAATCTGTCCTGTTGTTTAACCCATAACTGGAGGGAATAGACGGATAAATACCTTTCCCAAGGGTATCTGCACATAAATGAATGCAAGGAATTCAACTGGAATTCGAACTCGGCTCCTCGATTTACTTTTCCGAGCTGATATCCACTGCACCGCAACACACAACAGGGATGAAATTCCAACCTTTTGTCGCAACAGTAAAAATCTACTTTCGCTCACCAAGCTCAAAAATTTACTTCCTCTCTCAAACTCCAACCCCTAAAATAGGAAAATCTACATATTCATTATAAAAGTTGTATAAAACGGTACGAGGTCGAAAACGATAATTGGGGAAGATGTTATACACTTAAACTATCATTAACTTAACTAGCCTCTATCTTTTAATCAACGTGCACATAATGTTCCTTTCACCAAAACTTATCAACCACAGACCACTACCACTAGCACCATAATGCAACATTTGCTCAAGAAAATTCTACCTAATCCAGTATTTACAATATTTGTGGAGGGCTGGGTTGATGTAAAAAGTTAGAACAAAAATTCCCCAATGTTCATGATAAACATATTTTTTTCTAAACTTATTTATAAATGGAAATTTGTCTGTGTGTGTGTGTGTGTCTGTGTGTGTATCCGTTATCTATAGACTCCGAAACGGCTGAAACGATTTTCTTGAAAATTTACACAGTTGTACTATAAGCGTCTGCGAGTGTTCTTAGCTAAGTTTTGTGTCGAGGTACCCCCGATAAATATCGAAAATCGATAATCGAAAAAATCGGATTATAGAAGGAGTGGTCCGTTTTTAATCAAATTTGATACACTCATAGACAAAGACATAAGAAATGATATTCAAAAGTTTCAAGGTTGCAGTTCTTACAATAGTGCAGAAAATCGATAATATATATATATATATATATATATATATATATATATATATATATATATAAGGCAAGATGTTTGTGTGTGTGTGTCTGTTTATCTGTCTGTATGTCCTTTATGCAAATCTACAATTTTTATCCGATTCCCACCAAACTTCACACAAATATTCTTTAGTCCAAAGAGTCTGAGCTCCAGGACCATGGATTATTTTTATAGCTTTCATTACACACGAGCAACGCCAGGCTATACTGCTAGTATAAACTAAACAAAAATAGTGTTAGTACCCCTATAGTCTAATCATGACAGAAAAAGCAGTTAACTTGACGAAAAATATTGTGAGTAAAATGCATAGATTTTAAAATTAATCACACATACATATATTCATTCATGTAGGCACAATAACAAATACAAAATAGTCGACACGAAAAAGTATCCCACAGTTACTGTCAACTAAATAAGGAGGGGATGGGAAATCAATACAAAGAGAGGGGCAAAAATAAAAGTGTAGATAATGACTATCCAATCTCTAGCTAAGCTAAGTTCAACATTTCAGTAACAAAACAAAAAACATCCTACGCTAACCTATTATTGGGCTTAGTTAAAAAATGCTTAAAACAGACGACCAATATTCTTAGTCTTAATTCAACGGCAAAAGCCATTCTAAATTAACCTCTGTCTCGCTTGAACCAAATGCAAAGTAGGTACCCAACTTTCGCCAAATTTGAGGTAGAAAGTCACTCTCCTTCTCGTTCTGATTTTGACTTTACGGCTAGAGCACACAATTAGTTGTAAAGACGAAAATTTCTCATCTATATGAAATTGTTACTGTCGCGTCATAATGCCGAGTAAACACAAGAACATATAGCGTTCATCTCTATTCAGCTGCGGTACGAAAAACGGAATTGGCCATGATGACAAAAAACTTTCCACCCAAGACGCGAACCTTGTAACCATCAACCAATTTACACAAGAGCCGAACGACGCTACAGTGGAAACAAATGTGCCTCCAGGGCCCACCGCAGCGCACTCACTTTCGACCAACTACACACGATATAATGCCTTTAGAGATAACAGTCTGGTGTCAAAGAGGCCTTCCTTGATCGCGTAAAGTTTTTCAGAGTAAGTCAACACTCGTAATAGGATAACTAGCCCCGAGGATTCGATGGGCCTCTTTCTCGCCATCATGAACACTTCCCAAAGCCCGAAAAGATTTGTCATCCTTCTTCCTTATTTTGTGAGGATATTCGATTCAAATATTTACGCCTCGGCGTCTGTTGACGAATCTCGTGAGGTCATATTTGCACAGTCCTCCAGCGTGGCCAACAGTATGTCCTACATGAAATAATTCATGCCTTTAGCAATCTGTTGAGGTTTGACTCCTAAGAAAATCAGTGATTTCATCACTGTGCTTTTTGTGCATCGACAAATTTTCCGCAATGTCTTGTCGATTACAAAGACCGATGCTGTTCTTTTTGCAATAAATTCTTCTGCATCAAGGTCTACTAAGAGCTCGCCATCAGTAATCAGAAAAAAGTTCTCTTTAGATATCTTCACGAACTCCGCCACATTGATGATGCATTTGAGAAGGGAACTTTAAGAAGAGGGTGATTCCCCAGCCGCTACATTGTTAAATTAATGAGTCTTGTAGATCTTGTGTCGCTGCTTTGGTCTTTCACCTAATTAGATTTAGAATTATTTTTCCCTAGTGGGGCCCCACTTTGAAAGGTTATTTCTTTTCCGGGGACTATTGATCAGCCTTTTTTTCATCAGGTCCATCTTTTTGTGTGGCAAAATATTTTGTTGACGAATTTGGTCGGCTATTTTGTGTTTTCCTTTTCTCAAATGTAGTGCAAAACAAAATTACAAAAACAAACTGTAAAAGTAAAATAAAGTAAAATACAAGTTTGCATTAAAAAAAATCGGTGACAAAAAAATACAAAAACATTTTGTCCGAAACAAAACAAAAATAGAAAATAATGAATTAAAAACAAACTATTGTGAAAATAAACAAAAATTAAAACAAATATAATTAAACTTAAAAAAAACTGAAAACAGAAGAAATAAATTCAGCAAAAGTAAATTACTGAAACAAAAACTACCAAAAATAGTTAAATCAAAGTTCAACATAGTCAATTGCGGGTCTAAATTAAGAATCTGTTGTTGGATTTCCCCTTTATATATGATAATGGACTCGACTGAGTATGCATATACTCCTACCATCGAGAGGGCAGTAGAGGGTATTCGTAGAGATACGTGCACGATATTGGAGAATACCGGAACTGATACGTAAGTTACCGAGTTACAAACTAAAATATAACAAAACCAATCACCAGATAAGCGAAAACTCAGGTTTACTGAAGTACTTCGCTGACAAGCCGAACCGACAACGAGGATCTATTGTCGCGACCCCTACTACTACTAAACGAAACAAATGCCTCCGAAGCAGAGAAAGTTTAGCGGACCGAGGAATGGTTTGCAAGGCGTTTTGACACTTGAGTAAAAATTGATTTTTTCTGGGGCTTATTTTGGCGCTCAGCCCTCGAAATGGGAGTAGTGATAGTAAGGCTAGGAAAGCGTTCATAACACTTCTTCTCAAAAATCGAATTCCATGTCAACTCGCGATATAAGAAAATCAACCTCGATGCACGTTGGGGGCTTACCACTTGTGGCATTTTCAGCTTCCTATGACACGGGCGTTTAGCGCAGACATTTCTGTTGAACGGATGCTTGCGGCCACTCCACTAGAGAATGGAGAACAAGCGCTTACTCCATTTTCTGCGGTCATCACACACACACACACACACACACACACACACACACAGAGCGCGCATAAAGATGAGGGTAAAAACGTATGTCGCACATTCCTCATCTCTATATTACACGGACAACCGTTGTCTCGATCAACGTTCTGACATTTGCCACTTCCTGCGATTAATTCTTCTCCAGCACGAGATCTGGCTCGAACTCCACTCCAAGAAGGTGTACGGGTTCCTTAGTCTAAGTGAATGCTCCAATTCAGAGTACCTAACCGCAAAACGGAAGATTTGTTGTGATTAATTTTGACACCCGTCACATTTTCATACCGCTTAAGCGCTTCCTGTACCACCTGAATGTCACTACGGCACGAGACAAAAATGGATACGTCATCAGCGTACGCAGAAACCCTGGATCTAGCTCCATTGGAAAAACCGATTCCGCCTAAAGCACGCTCTGTTCATCGAAGGAGGAGCTCTAACGACAAAGCGTAAAATAAGGGTGACAGTGAGTAACCTTGACAAAGTGCCCGAGACAGCGCAAAAGCGCCCGATTTCTTACCGATTACCTGTACCACAGTACTGCAAAAACTCGTATTTAGAGAGACTTGGCTCCTTGATAAAGTGGCTATTAAAATGCGCCCAACGCCTCGCACATATCGTCGGTTGACCTCAGATTGACCCACTTACGGGTGTTTACGTCTCGAATATATCGCTCGCCACCTCAACGGTTTCACTTCCTTGTACAGTTCTGTACCTAGGCTCACTGCTTCGTTAGACATCTTGTTTCATCTATGCCTAATTACATGCCTTGCTAGTCCAGGGCCTGCTTAGCTAATGTTATCTCTAGAGCATCCCCAACCCTGTCTACTCTCTGGATAGACTTTTCTTAAGCGTCTTCACCTTGAAAGACCTACTGTTTTACTTCAGCATCCCCTATTTCATATTCCCAATAACACCGTCAATAGTTCCCGCTGCAGTGTCCTGTCAATCTAGGCCTACGATCTCCCGAATTTCCGCTAGCTCCTCGCCCCCTATCTATTTTAGAGACCAAGATAGTATTCCAGTACCCTACTAAGACTAGACGAGAACTCTACACTAGGAACGGCTCCAATTGATGAAAAAACGAGAGACGCTCTTCCCGATCGTTAGACGCCTAAACTGGAATGATCCGAAACGAACTACTGTTCACGGCAATATAGGCCAACATCAACCGGCCTCCCGCGCCGACAAGGACAATTCACTCTCGCACCCAGGGTACGTTTAACCAATAAGGAACCAGCTCTGGCATACTGGTTCCGGAAGGCTGAATAGACAATACTGTTGCTAGACAGCTTACGAGCATCAACTTTGCAAACGAATTGTCTCCTGGATGACAGCCACATCTACCCACGAAAGAACAATATATCACGAAGCAGGCGGGCAGCCATACTGCGATCATGTAAGCCATCCAGCTCTTCAAGTTAGTTAGCTTGATAGACATCTTTAAAGAGGAAACCCTTATATACAGCTAGGACGGAAATCTGCGAAAGACAAAACAGTTTGTGCCGAAATTCCACTATCAATTTTGGACGCAATGCGTTCATCTGGGATAATGTCGCCGACCTCAGTAGGGTACGTTAAACTTAGTGCGCTATGTAAGGATGGGTGGGAAGGATAACTGGAACATTCTTTGCACAAATGCCATTTTCTTCAGTTTTGCGTTTGCAGTCATTGCCATCGTCAATTTCGGAATGACTTTCTTCACCCCAGGAAGTAAGTCCCACATTTTGAGGTTTCTTCTGCTATATATCATTAAGTTGATCACCACGGGGGCGTTCAGGAAGTTATTGTGGTCCTCAACTGATTGCCGACTTTCGAGAATATTTTAAATAGCGGCCATAAGAGGACCTTCTGGGAAGAATGAGGAAAGCTTGTCGACCTGACAAGTTTTCAGACACTTATGGTGTCTTTTCTTTTTCTTGGGTAAGGTTTGAGAGAGCGGTTGGAGAAAGAAGTTAAAAGAACTCTAGAGAGTAAAGAAGAGACTCCTTACTTGGTCTCAGATACGCAGTTGTGCTTTCCTCGGCGACGAAGGGGCATACAGACCTTGGTGGCAACAAGGGCATTTTCCGTCTTGCTTCAATTTGCTTTAATTTCTTTCTTTTTAGTTTTTCCTTTTTTCCTCATCTTGCTTCCTCATTTAAGTGAAGATAAACAAGCAGGAGGCATCTCCACGCTCTCCATAACAATTTCCTCTTAGGTTGATTCTGCTGGTCCTGCTGAATATTTCTCTGCTTTTAGGGGATTGCTCTTAAGGTAACGGCGCCGTTTTGGGTGCGACGTCTCGCTGTAGTGATGTTTTTTACCCCTCCCCACAACCTCCGTTAATCCATTTGTAGTTTGGTGGCTAGACTCCTCTGCCATTGCCACCGCTTCCTCTGTTGATGCATTTCTGGCAGCCACCGGTGCTACCGTTATTGCCACTGGATTCCTCCCCGGTCACATGTTGGACATTTTGTCAATCGACGCAATTTGTTTGTTTAATATTGTTTTGTGTTAATCATTTTATTTTTACTTTTACTCATTAAGCGCAATGTAATTGCAAAGAGATAAATATTCTAAGAGACATGATTCTATCTAAACACAATATCATTCAGCAACAGGCTAATCTACAACACTATCATTTAAAAATACGATATCACATTCTTCTAGATACAGTGATACTTCAGGGCGTAGGCAATCATGCATGTCCCCAATTTCCAGTCCTTTGAAATGATGATTAAATTCTGTATTTTTGCTATCTCTGCTTTCTGGCCAACAATTCACACAAGCTTGATAGATAGGCTATGTGCTGATTCCCTTTTGCTTCTATGATATCATGTCAGTGTCAAATTCTCCAAGTTTTCTTTCCTTTTTGGGTACCCTATAAATTTCAACAAAAACTTTTACTTTTTTATCTTAGATATAATTGTGCAAAACTTTCTCATTGTTCACATGTCCGTTCGATGTTATTCTTGTGTAGAACCATATTCAGGGCGGATGTCGAAATAAAAAAAATATCAAGAGAAACAATCTAAAATTATTCATCGAAATACCTTATAAATACAATCGACATTTTCAATATTTTAGGAATATTCTTGAAAAAAAAATGAATGCTTATATATAGTTTTAAGCAAACAATATAAAACTGACTGGACATTATATAGAAGGATAATTGTTTATCTTAAACGTTTTCATAACTCACATGCCCGGTCTATTGTATTCTCATGACCTTTATGTAGAACCATTTTCGGAGCAGAGGTCGAAAGTTTAAAAACGTAATGAGAAACCACCTAAACTTGTTGACTAAAACATCGGGTCAATGCAAGCCACCTCTTCAGTATTTTAGAAATAGTATTCTCCTTGAAATTAAAAAAAAATGTCTATGTACAGTTTTTGAGACCCCCCCCCCCCCCAAAAAAAAAAATCAAAACAAAAAAAAAAAACGAAAATCAGACTGACTAGACATTATATAGAAAAAAAATAATATTGATTAGATTTCAAACTGATCACACGCCGGTCTAATTAGAGCCGGCATTTTTGGGTATTGCCAAGAGATTAAAACAAATCTCGGGTCGTCTTTAGATTGGCGACATTTATTACTCACCATTCAAGACTGTAAAAGCCAGACTGATCAACACGGAACATTTCTTTCCATACAGAGAAATAAAGAATAACTTCAATCCGGCTTAATCTTGATTATGCGAGTAAGAATTAGATTTACATTTCATCCATCAATATTGCTATATTTTCTTCAATACGACAACGAAAACCAGTAAAAAAGCGTATAGATAAAATTACGACTACCATTTTTGCAACGATTACTACTGCTAGTACTACTACTACTACTACTAATACTAATAATAATAATAATAATAAGGATAATAATGAAAATATGCAACAGCTCTGAACAAAAATCAGTAACGTATTACTTTTACGCCCAAATTCATAGTATAATTTTAGAAATACATTTTAGGATCTTCGAGGCCTAGAAAACAACTAACTGTATTTTTATTTATGCTGTATGTCTGATGATAGATCATCTTAAACATCAGTCAGTCAGTTAAGTGTAATGCCTGATACACGTTTGATGGTTTCTCTTTTTATTCTTGACTAAATAAGCCAACTTTTTCCCGCAGTAAGTTGCCATTTCTAATTGCGATTGACTGATTACCAAACAAGATTATAGAACAATGTCCGTCCCGCTATGTAACCCATAGTTTGAGAGAAGAGATGAATCCATATGTTTCCAATGGTCATTAACGCGTAAGCTAGTGTAACGAATTCGAAGGAATTTGAACTCGGCTCTGGAACAGTAAAATTAACAATCAGCATTACGAGAGCCGTTAGGGAACAATATCGACTACACCATCTCGAAATACCATCTTCAACATAAGTATGCTGAAAAAATACCCTATAAAATTGTTGGATCATTAGCAAAACTTTGATCTGCCAGTTCTTTTCGAAGAGAAAAAATTTCATTCTTAGATTGAAAAAGATCTTTTTGCGAGAAATAGTCATTATTATACAGAAAGTAAATAAATATCAAATTATGGACTTAACTAGCAGTATAGCCCGGCGTTGCTCGGGTGTAATGAAAGCTTTAAAACTAATCCATTGTCCTGGAGCTCAGACTCTTTGGACGTTGGCACGAAAGACTTCAAAGCAATATTTGTTTCCAGTTATAGCAAAACCGTAAACTGAAAGAAAACTGAATGGATGCAAGTCAAATTTTGATTTCTTGGTATCGATATCAAATAAGTTTTTTCGTCGTAAACTGAATTTTGAAGGCTAAATAAGTCCTCTGAGTAAATGGTATCATGGCTGAGACTAAGAACTACAACTATACCTACTTAGAGCCAAACCCTAAGCAAAAACTAAAATAAAATGGCTGAAAAAAAATACAGACATACAGGCAAATAAACAGACGCACACACAAATATCTTGCCTTTTAAATATATATAAATATATTATCGATTTTCTGCACTATGGTAAGAACTTCAACCTTGAAACTTCTGAATATCGTTTCTTATGTCTGTGTCTATGAGTGTATCAAATTTGATCAAAATCGGACCACTCCTTCTATAAACCGATTTTATCGATTTTCGTTATTTATCGGTTATATTTCGACACAAAACCTAGCTAAGGACACTCGCAGACGCTTATAGTAAAACTGTCTGAATTTTCAAGAAAATCGGTTCAGCTGTTTTAGAGTCTATAGGTAACGGATACACACACAGAGAGACAAAGTTCCATTTATAAATAAGTTTAGATAACTAGTGTTTCGGCTTTTGGCAGGAATAATTTCCTCAACTCTTTTGGCCCTCGTGTAGAACATGGTCTTGTATTCAAATTGGGAATTGTTTCTATTCTTTTTGGCATTATTCCTAAATTTCTTAGAGATTGCGCGGTTTTCGTTGGAAGACTTTTTTCCATTTCCACCACAATTGTGGAATATTACGGAGATAAACAATTTGTGATTCTTATTACTCCAAAAACGAAACATCTTAATCCACAAGATAACATTTTCTTTTTGTTGCTAAAAGATTAGGCCATAGTAATATAATATAGTTTCCGCTGTTATATTTCCATCAACTTATAAAAGTCGCTCTTCATGCAACCTCACAGCATTACGTGTCTGTCAAAATAAAATTGCATTATATCTTTTACTCATTGTTTTCTTATACATAGAATCGCAAAAGAATGTAACTCCATTTTTCAATCATACCTTACAATTACTTTTTGCAACTTGCTAACATCCAATGTAAGAAAATGTAAATTTTTGTTGTAAGTCCCGACGCTTTTCCGCTTCAAATTTATTCAAAATAGCATTATCACTGTGCAAATTTATATGCTGAACTCAAATCAACTGTTAGTTATTGAAGAAACTTACCTTTTTTTATCTAAATGTTCAGAAAGAAACAAACTATATTTTGCACTTTTTCTCTCCCGTAACTCTCACAAAGTCATGTAATTAACTTCAGAATGACGTACTGCGTATGGGAACGATTTTTGGTCGATTTTTCTTCATTTACTGATACTTCCGGCGATGTACTTCCGTTAATGAAAGTAATGCGCTATTGTATTTCTAAGCTTATTACTCTCATACAGGAAGTACATCGCCATAAGTTACATAAAGGAAGAAAATCGACCAAAATACAAAAGAAAATTGCTGCCTACGTAGAACGTCATTCTGCATTAATTACATGACTTCGTGTGAGTTACGGGAGAGAAAAAGTGCGAGATATAGTTCGTTTTTTTTATGGAATTTCAAAGCAAATAAAGGTAAGTTTCATTAATAACTAATTGTTAATTTGAGTTCAGCATATACATTTGCACAGAAATAATGCTATTTTAGAAAAATTTGAAGGGGAAAAAGCCGTTGGCACCTAAAATGAACATTTACCGAAAATGTTTTGCCTATCTCATTGGTTTATAATAATTTTTCCTTTAATGACGGATTTCTCTTGCTATACACATCTCCAAGTTATCTTTTTGTAATATTTTGCGTACAAAAGACAAGATTTACTCCTCTATTAATTGTTAATTTTACTGTTTCCGGATTTCTTACAGAATCTTTATTCCAGCTCACTTGTCTAATATTTGTGGTTTTACGCTTTTCTTTAAACTTAGAAACAATTCCAATAATAACAAAAGTTCTTTGAATAACTGAAAATACAAGAAACTGGCTATCCCTCGTTCTGATATCTCCCCCTTTCAATATTTTTGATTCAGCAGAAATTCTTCATGATTTTAGAGTAAAAGAAAAAACTAATATTCATCTACACTGACTTACCAAAGTTCATTACACCAAAGTTAAGCAAACCGAAAGATTACTACTTACAATTTCGCATCTTATGATGATTTTAGCAGATGTTTCATTGGCCCAATAGTTTTGCATAGCTTTTTTCAGCTAAAACCTACTTAAAGCAGTAGACAGTTTTTCGAATTCTTTGGTTGCTATGTTACAAACTGATGCGTTACAATCCGCCAGACAAGCCATATCAATGAATAATCAAGTTTTTTTTTTCTTTTAGCGATTTAACAATGATGTCCGGTCTATTTGCGTCAATTTTTCTGTCTGTGTAGATGGTGTAATCCCATAGGTTGGTGACATCTTCTATTTCTGGAACCGATGCTGGGTGATGTTCATACCAGTGTTTGTTTACATATTTTCCATATTCATTATTATTATTATGTCATTTTTCATCATATTTCGATTTCTGCTTTGGTCTCACTACCAACCAAGTCTGCGGGGAGACCTAAGGCAGGTAGTGACGTGTTGTTATGGCTCCATTTCATGTTTTTCTATCTTCCCTATCATCCCTAGCATTACATAGATAAAGTTTTCCTTAGTGTGTGGGCTGTACTTAATAAGACAATGTTTTGTATATCTCTTAAGGTGGGGTTTCCAGGGATTCTTTCAATGTGTTGTTTTGTTCCATTTTTTATCATTCCAAGTGCACCTACTATCACTGGCACAACTCTTGTTTTCAATTTCCACATTTTTTCTATTTCAATTTCCAGGTCTTTATATTTTGACAGTTTTTCAAATTCCTTGATTGCTATGTTACAATCCGCTGGACAAGCCATATCAATTAATAGACAGGTTTTCTCCTTCTGGTTTTTAACAATAATGTCTGGCCTGTTTGCTTCAATTTGTCTGTCTGTGTAGATGGTGTAATCCCATAGAATGGTTACATCTTCTATTTCTGTAACCGGTGCTGGGTGATGTTCATACCAGTGTTTGTTTACAGCTTTTCCATAGTGTTTGCACATTGCCCAATGTAAATATTGCCCAACTCTATCGTGGCGATTTTTATATTCATTTGGGGCAAGCACAGAACAGCCTGAGATTAGGTGGTCTATTGTTTCTTGGTGTTTATCACAAAACCTGCATTTTGGATCCATATTATTATGCATAATATTTGCCTGAAAGTTTCTAGTGAAAAGACCTTGGTCTTGTGCTGCAAGAATAAAGCCTTCAGTTTCAGACTTTAATCTAGATGCACGTAACCATCGATGAGTATTAACTTTGTCAACATTGGATTTATTGGCACGTTCTGGATATTGGCCATGCAGAGGTTTGTCTTGCCAGCGCTGTTTCATCTGTTCAAGAGCTTTATCTTTGGCTTTCATTTTCATATTTTTGCCGCAATAGTTGGTTCTTGGCTTCTGTTTTGCTTTTCTACAGAATCTACTAACTGTAAATCTTGTTTGTATTTACTGCCTTCTTTTATTATTGAATATTTTTTCTTTCTTTCTTCATGTTGCCTTACTAATTGTATCATTCAATCCTTTGTTGTTTCTATGTATGTTAGTAAGCCAATAGTTGTTGTCTTGTAATTGCAATTCAAGCTGAATAAGACCTCTTCCACCTTCTTTACGGGATATGTATAGACGGTCTACATCAGCCTTTGGATGGTGCATCTTATGCTTAGAAAGAAGCTTTCTTGTTTTAGCATCCATTCGCCTGATGTCGTTTAGAGTCCAGTTTAAGATGTTAAAGCTATATTGGACAACTGGGATTGCAAGGCTATTAATGGCCATAACTCTGTTCTGTGAATTTAATTCAGTTTTTAATATCATTCGTAGCCTTGTATAGTACTCTTTACGCACTATTTCTTTCATTTTTTATGGTGAATGTTTTCGCTCTCATTTACACCTTGGTATTTATAAGCTTCTTCTGGTTTCAATTCTTTTATTGTTACAGCAGGGTCTAAGCTAATTGAGGATGTTTCTTGTATTGATCCACGTAAAACTGTAGCTTTAGCACATTTATTCAAATTAAATTTCATTCCAATGTCTTCGCTGAAGCATTTTACAGCCACGTTTGCACCCTTTTTGTTCAAGCGGTATCATGTCATTCCTTTCTAAGAATAAATATGTCTGTTTTGTTAAACTATATGTTAATAGTTTATATGTTGTCGAAAGACATGTAATTGGTCTGTAGGTTTTCGGGTTGTTTGTGTCACCATTCTTGGGTAGAAGAAATGTAATTCCTTTGGTCATCCATGCAGGAATTTTAGTAGGATCGTCAACCATTTCTTGAAGTTCTTTGGCTAGTTTTTATGTGCTGTATTTAAATAATATAGCCAAAAGTTAGGAATTTTATCTATACCTGGGAATTTCCAATTGTGTGCTTTTTTTAGTGCAAATTTAACATCATCTTCTATAATTCCAGACCATGTCTGTTCTGGTTTATTTTTCATTCGTTCTATCTCTTTTTATTATTATTATTTTTATTATTATTATTATTATTATTATTATTATTATTATTATTATTATTATTATTATCTTCTGTTTATATTGTATACATATTTCCATTCCGTTCCCAGTGGTCTGAGGACTTGAAATGGTGTCATGACATCTTTCACTGATCATATTCTGTAAAAAATACAATCATAAGATCACATACATTTCACAGAGAAAAAGCTCTTCATAATATGGGAGCTGTACGTGCAAGTAACGTTTTTTTGTACTTTTGTAAGGCTTTTGCTACCAGCAATTTTTTCAGTGGGTCTATCGGAACCATTTCCAATTAATCCGAGATCTGCAACTAAAACTGGAATTATATGAGACTTTCACGTAAAGATTCTTGTATTTGGATAGCTTTTTAAAATCTTCAAAGAGCTAAAATTAATACCATGTCAATAAGAAAGCACATATATTTATTATGGTTTATGTTCACGATGTCTGGGCGATTATTTTTTATTGGTCTGTCTGTATTCTTAAGTCCCATAAATCTGTTACATGTACTATCAGTGTAAATGGGTCTGACTGATGTCCATACGAATTTCTTGCCGTTTGTTTCCCTTAAAAGTTGCATATTCTCTAATGAAAATATTGTTCCATTTTTATCATATGTTCCATTTTTATCATTTGGTGCTAATACCATGCAAACCGATACATGTTGGCAAATTGTTTCTCGATATTTTTCACAGAATCTGTTCTTTAGGTCAACACATTTTTAGTACGTATATGTGCCTATTTCTAGTTACCAATCTTTGCAACAAGAATAAAACATTAGCTTTCAGCGTTTAATACGGCACTCCTTAAACAATAATGGGCATAGGTTTTGTCTGCATTAGCTTTTCCGTTGGTCTCTCGCTCAACCGCGCCCCACACAATAATCAAGGGGTCGCAGTCTGAGAAGAAGGGAAGGGTTTATGTTGTCACATAAATTGTCTAACAGCCATGACTAGGTTCTCCAGATTATGTTGCATGGTGCCATATGGCATAGATTATTTCATCAGCCACTCTCTTAACACAGGGCAGTACTATTGAAGCAGTAGAGAGATTTTTCATGTTTATCGAATTGGCCTTGTGTCATACATAACCAAACGTCCTACACCTTACAGATTATTCGCTATCATCAGAAGGTTGGAGATTGGAATGCGTCGAAGAATAAAAGTATACAATTTGTATGTTTAATAGAACGTTATTAATGGAAAAGAATAACATGAATTAGTTGAAGTTAAACGTTCCAAGAGAAATAGTATAGTTTAAGGGTATCAAGAATTCGTAGTATTCTTTGAAAGAGTGAGTTTATGTGTACGTAGGCAGGAACGTAAGTGTGTATGTATGTATGAGCGTTTATCATTGGGTAGGATTGTCCTTGAATTTATTGCTCAGGGTGAAAAGGTGACAGAGGAAGATGAGATAATAATATCGATCGCTTGACGTTTGTCAAAGGACTTTGTAATTACGTTCGTCATCTTAACTCTCTGATACCAGTTAAACTTGGTCTGTCTTTTCTATCGTTTAGGAATTCAGTCCTGGATGTGATTCTGGCCTTTCTGTTGAACGACAAACACTTCACATCGAGTTGTGAAATGTCGCGAGTTTTGTGTGTGGTAAGAGATGTTTGTAAATTCGAGAAAATATGTTTATTTCTAACAATGGGTCAGTGCTTAGCATTTGAATTTTTAAATCTAGAACACGTTTTGTTCACTACACTACCTTCCCAAGTTACTCGGTGTGGGCATTTTGTGCTGACTCTGATGTCCTGCTGGAAGATAAACCACTCCAAACACCAACTCAGTAGACTTACCCAACAGATTCTGAATACCCTGTTCTGCTCGCATATAGAGACTTAAACACTCTGAAATGTTCGCATTAAAGCTTCCAGTGAGAATGCATTAATCCGTTTCAAAATTACAACATGATCCTTTATTTTTTCACTGGCGCTGCCCAATTGACCCTATTATAATTTTGCCTTGACAAAATTAAAAGCAATCAACGCGCATGCGCGAAATTAAAAATATAAAATAATAAAACTTAACCCATAGCAATTAGAATAGTTAATTGTAAAACAATAACCCCTAAAAACATAATATATTGTCTCCAGAAAAATATGCATTAAACAAAACAATTAAAATAGAATAAACAATGAAGGATTCGGGATATTTACATTCGTTTCTATTGCTTAATTTCAGCTATAATCCTCCGGCTTATCTTTTTTATATATACAGTGATTATATTTGATGTAGATAAAGAGATTTTTGTAACATGAGATAATGAATTGTTAGATTGTATCAAATATGGCATGCATTAATATTTTCTGAGAAGGCACCCTAAAAATTTGCTCGGAAAATTATACTCGTTCATGTATAATTATACTTGTACATGTTCTACCCTGTCAAATATAATCAATTCATAGAAAGAAGGTGCTATAGATTTAAGACTAAATGTAACTCAACCGCTATCGATATTCGCTGCCCACATGCAGTGTGCTCATGCAAATGTCTGGAATATAATTGAAAGAATGAAACACGGAGGTAACGTTTTGTTTCTTGTCAAGACTCAACGCTTGCCTCTATCAAGATATTAACGGATGTCAATCCCATATTACGCTTTTTTATTGCGCAATTTTCTTTTTCTTTTCAAAGAGTCACAATTCATTATTTAATTTAAAAACTGTTCAGCAACCGGCGCCCTCCCACGTACTTCAGCCAATCATTTGGTCGCTTCTTTACAAAACTAAATCATCGATTAATTTCTGGGTTATTTCTTGAGTAGAGTAATTAGTCTGATCAATGATATCGATTGGCATTCAATGGCACAAGAATGTCCTCTTTAGCCTGTGCAATATTCGCAACTGAATAAAATATATGCATTTATCACGTATTGAACTAGCTGAATCCTTAATTAATTACAGTGAAGAGAGGGTGGAAAAATACATCCGATCATTTTTTACAGTTTAAGTATGATAGATTTTCGGGATTTGCAGTAACTTAACGGTTACCGACAAAGAAGATGCATTCGTCGGCTGATATGCATACTCTATTCGTGTCTATGAGGTTTAATTTTCTACTAACGGTTTTGGAGAAGACAAGAATCAATCAATTCTCTCCAATTCTGTAGATTAAATAGCCGCGTGAACACTTTTGAGTTTAATACAAAGACAAATCTAAATACAGAATGTGGTAAAACCGTCTGAAACCTTTCCACATTTTAAGAAAGCATGGCTATTCCCAATTATTAGCTGTTTCTTTATTTTGAGACATTCGGCATTCATTAATAGAGCAACCACTTTCATTGCCAGCTAAAATATCTAAAAAAATTATGTTAAAACTATTTTGAGGATAGTAGGTTTTTATAAGATCAGTATATATTATCGCTTAAAGAAGGTTTTATTCCAAACCTGAAAACTTTTCACATTTTAAGAAAGCATGGCTATTCCCAATTATTAGCTGTTTCTTTATTTTGAGACATTCGGCATTCATTAAAAGAGCAACCAGTGTCATTGCCAGCTCAAATATCTAAAAAAATTATGTTAAAACTATTTTGAGGATAGTAGGTTTTTATAAGACCTGTATATATTATCGCTTAAAGAAGGTTTTATTCCAAACCTGAAACCTTTCCACATTTTAAGAAAGCATGGCTATTCCCAATTATTAGCTGTTTCTTTATTTTGAGACATTCGGCATTCATTAAAAGAGCAACCAGTGTCATTGCCAGCTAAAATATCTAAAAAAAATTATGTTAAAACTATTTTGAGGATAGTAGGTTTTTATAAGACCAGTATATATTATCGCTTAAAGAAGGTTTTATTCCAAACCTGAAACCTTTCCACATTTTAAGAAAGCATGGCTATTCCCAATTATTAGCTGTTTCTTTATTTTGAGACATTCGGCATTCATTAAAAGAGCAACCAGTGTCATTGCCAGCTCAAATATCTAAAAAAATTATGTTAAAACTATTTTGAGGATAGTAGGTTTTTATAAGACCTGTATATATTATCGCTTAAAGAAGGTTTTATTCCAAATCTTTTGTTTAAAGCAATGTTAAACGTCAAAATTTTAATTATGTCATTATTCTCCATTCATTTTATTTGTTCATATTGTTGAAAGTTATCAAGTGATAGGGTTTCTGTTAATTTACACAGTTCTTTCTTTGTGATTCTCTAGAACTAATTTTAATGTTTGAATAAAGATGGTCTTTGTTAATACAAAAACGGTTAATTTTCTCAAAGCATTTTTAAACATTAATCTGTGAAAATACACACATACATATACACATATATATATATATATATATATATATATAGTAATGCTTTTATTATAAGTGCTTATAATAAAAAATGGTTTATTGCTACACAAGAGTTGTTGTCTTTTATCGCCTGCTTATTAACAATTCGTCAGGCTGCACCAAAACGCAACAGTTCTTCTGTTGCAGTAAACTATGTTCTTATTATAAAGAATTATAATAAAAATATTACTATTTATAATCCTCTACTAATGATCAAGCACCCTTAAAAAAGTAAATCACTAAAAACAGTGGACCGCTAAATGATTAGTTTTTACTACCTCCAATATATATATATATATATATATATATATTCACAATTATACACTATATATATAGTGTTTAATTTTGATAATACCTAGCGCCAAGGTCTTTGATTTTTAAGTGTTTTTACTGATAAAAAATATTTTGGTAAGAATTTTTTTATCGTAAAATGCTGGATATCAGGGTGGAGATAAAACGTAGAAGTACAAAGTTTTAAACTCTCTTTAACTGAGCTGATTCAAACACCAAAAAGGCCTCGCGTGTTAAAAATCATAACGGTGTCGTCATGAAACATCGAAGTCGGCATAAATCCGCTTAGTTAAAGAGACAATCACTATATATAAACTAACAGTTTCACTCGAGTAGTTTAAGGAATAATAAGAATATAAACATATGATGAATTTACATAGCAAATACTTACACAACGTCCACCCTAGTCACTTATACAGATATAGATAGCAATGTAGAATGTCTCTATTGAATTAGGAGGGAAGGGGCAACATATGTAGATGGTATAAAGTGGGTGATCGATTATAAATTATAATGAATACAAAAACTATTTGACTTTGTGGTGTGATATTATATATTTTTCTACCCCAAATTTTAGCTTTCTGAATATTTTCAAGGTGTCATTAGCGTTCTAAAATTTTAATCTACATCTCAGCGCAACTCCCCTCAAGCTAGACCGCAAAATGCAGACGTTAAGTCGAATCTATCAAACAAACAAATATTTACACAACGTCCACCCTCGTCAGTTATATATGGATGGAATCGTTACCTTTATTGGAATAGCTTGAAATAGCCTGGTAAATAAGAACAGCCGCAGAGAAGCTTGATTCCGAATTCAGAACCATCGTGACAACAACAGGAAAACAATCCACCTTCTGTCAAAAATATTTGTGCTTCTGCTATGTATCTAGAGATTCTAGAGATAACTCAAAGAATAATCTGCAATATTACCGCTACTGACAACTCGGCTAGAGTCACTTTCCTACCGCCGTAGTCTACGTTCCCTGTGCTTTTCCCGTGAAGACTGGCATGGTAATTACTCTGGTAAATTTTTTTTCATTTCTTCGACGACCTCATAAATTTAAACATATTACTCAATTGGCAGTCAGGTCTCACCGTTTTAATTTAGAAATAGTTAGATATAACCTTAACTTCGTTTCTAATATTATATTCGCTTGCATTTCTTCCTTGCGAAATTAACTTTCCGCTTCTTGTTTTTGCTGTCAACTAACATCTTCTAAAATGAAATGCAATTTCACTCGCTATATGTCTTCAAGAAATCTGTTCTTGTATGGGCCTCTCTTCCCAAGGATGTTTTTTTCTCAAATTCTTCGAATCATAATAACTTTTAGCGGCTTATCGCCTCGCTTAGATTGAATTGATTTTTTTAGAATACATGTAAATTCACAGATAATAAATACAATTAATCTGTCCAAAGTTTTATCTATACCCTGAAGGAACACGGTATTAACATGAATGTGAAAAGCTACTTTATACATAACCTGTATGCATATTACAATAAATCTATAATATATTTACGAAGATAATCATTAGTTTCATTGCCTGCTAAAACATATCGGCCAAATATTTGCATACGTTATTTATCGTGCTTGCTATAAACCAGATATGCAAATAGAATTTTAGGGACATATAATAGGTTAGGGAAGTTACGATTGATGTTATACAAATGCTTTTTTTTATTCTGTTTGTAAATTTGTGCTATATGCTAATAGAGTATTTTTTCATATCTACGTTTCTACTCACAGGGAATTCCGAGCCTTGATTAAATAAAGGGTTCAATTACGAATCTTTTAGATGTTTTCTAGATCGGTATACACCTTGGAAACAACAACAGATATGAAGACAATAATCATAATATAAACAACGTATATATATATATATACATATATATATATATATAATTTCAGAATAAAAAATAGTAGAGCCGAGGTCGAATTCTAATTGAGTTATTTACATTCACCTAATCCTGAGAGAGGTATGAATCCATGTTTTCCTCCTAAGCTATGAGTTGAATATCAGCGCAGGCTGTGTTCTTCAGGTTTTGTTTTTAGCCTTGGTTGGTAACATATCTACCACAGTATTAAGCTGTAACCTACTACGAGTAACATATAGGGAAATTATTATGATTAATTTATGTGTTGGGCTTTCTGCTAAGACATTTAGTCCACTGTGACATGCTAAACAAAATTAATATTGTAGGTTCATAAGCCTACCATTCGTCTGTGATATTACTGCCAAGTTTGACCTGATATTCCTGCTATTAATTTACACTACCGACCATAATTATTAGACGACCGCAGTGCTTTAAAAAATGATGTATTTCATACTAGTTTTTACTATTTATTGCCAAATGGATAATTCTAAATATAAATAAAATGGTTCTTGTCAATATTGCACAATAACATGTGCATCAAATGAACTGTTCTGGTGTCCAGCTTTTGTGCTCTTCCCTATGCTAGTCTCTTCTTCTTGATGGCTGACGAAAGCAAAGGCTTCCTGGCTCCCTTGTAAACTTTTGTAAAGTAATAATAACAAAAGAACCATTCTAATTTAATTTAAAATTATTCACTTGGCAATAGATACTAAAGATAGTATGAAATACATCATTTTTTTAAAAAACGGGTGTGGCCTAATAATTATGGCCGATAGTGTATATTTCGGAATTCTTGTAATGCCATCGGTCATGACCACCCATTCTTCAGCCATTTCCAAGCAAAACAATATTATTAAGATGCTGGGATGACTGAGATGGAAAGTAAATGAGAAAACTTTAATGAAGAAAATGGACAATAAAAGAACAGGCTTAACGAAAAAAGAACCTTGCTTTTTACGTTGCATTTATATATTCGGAGATCTTAGTTGGTAGGTAAGCAGGAAATTGGAAGAGATTTTCACAGTTGAGAAGTGCAAGCAAAAGAACTATCGGATACGATATGATCTAGATATTTCTACACTATTTGCATTCTTTAATTCGTTCAATCGACAAACCAAGAAGGCATGACCATTGGATAAAGTGGCAAGAAAATCAGTCAGTCAGTTAAGTGCCATACGTGATACATGCTTGGGCTATAATGTCTCGAAACAGACATGACTGACTGAGCAGAGGATTAACCCACAGTAGGGTGCCATTATTGTCCGCTGTAGTATGGCTGCCGATCAAGTCTATATAACCCAATCTGACCTGTTATCCAACCCATAAATGGGGGGAAGAGACGGATTAATACATTTCCCAAGGATATTTGAGCGTAAGTAAATGCAAGGAATTCAACTGGAATTCGAACTCGTCTCCTGAATTCTCGTTCCAAGCTGATAACCACTGTACTACAATGCACATCCCAAGAAAATAACTATACAACATAACAGAGAGAAGCTACGTTAGGGCATTGGGAAAAATGACTGATGTTGAGAGGCCATATTACAATCGGTAAAATTACTGTACAGTAGTGTTTGAGTTTGAGTTTTGTTTAAAGGCATATCAATTTCTGTGGGTTACTTAATGTCAAAAAGGTGAGGCTTTAAGGTATTTTTTAAAATTTTCGGTTATAGTGAGAAAGTTGATTTAGTTAGATTTTAATTATTTTTTTTATTCTTCATTATTTCAGAAAACTGACATTGTCTTCTAGTTTTGTATTGAAAAATGTTCTGCTGAGCATAATTTTTTCCTTTAAAAATGTGTTATAGTAATAATTTTTTTCTTAAACATTTTTTGTTGGTAATATCTTTTCTTAAAAATGTATATTTTTCTATAAAAATGTCTATTTTTATGTATATAGTGCTGTAAAAGTGTATTTTTATACTTTCTTAGTGTTTTGACCTGAAGTTGGGAATAATAGCTGTAACCCTAACAGGTGCTACCATTCTTGGTCAGGGTGGACTTGGAAGCAAAAGCAATAAAGCGGTGGTAACATGATCCATACAACCTCCCAATAAGAGGTCTTGCTGCCAGATTCAGTTTACCGTCATACCCATGACCTGTAGAGTAGTGTTTTCCAACGAGCGCCCTAATGCCGTCCCATGTGGGCTGTTATGTTTAAAGGGGGGATTGTATTTTTTTTTCTATAATTCGGAGGCGCTGAACATTCTCAGATGGGAATTTATTATTTTTATTTCAGATTGTCAAATATCTGAAAGCGGTCTACATCTCTGGAAAGTTATCAAACTTTTTTTATTCCTTTTCCAACTTTCAATATGGCTGAATCTACTTTTACAACAGTTACTAAGCAAAGAAAACGCCGGTAAATTACAAAACGAAGCGATATACAATTACTTCAAAACAGCATATAACTTAATGTAAGAACTTCAGCCAGTAAGCAACAAAGTCAGCCATCGCATTGAAAACATTAGGAACAGCTAATCAAATATGTTTTAGCATGTATAATATAAATTAAAACTATATTATAATTCTTTTGCACTAATATCTAAGTTATCTTGCGAGGAAAGATACGTTGAGTGTAATATTAGGAAGTTAATTTGGCAAGGGAGCGTTGACAAATTTTGTGACTAAAAATAAGGCCGGTAGAAAAACGGTTGAGAATGGCTGGTGTAGATAGTTTGTGCCATCTAGGGTAGCCCTAATGACTGCTGTAGACTGACAGTAATTTTCACCAAAAACTAATTATTATAATCTGATAGACATACAGCGTAGTCAGTTAAGTATCATATGTGATATATGCTTGTACGATCATGTCTCGAAAGAGACATGAATGACTGGACAGAGGATTTTCTTAGAGTAAGTTACCATTCATTTCTGCGATAGACTGGTTGGCAACCAAGGCTATATAACGCAATTTATCCTGCTAGTTAACCTAGCTAAAAGCGGTGTATTAACACCTTTACTCAGGGGTAATTGCGCGGAAGTGAATGCAATGAATTCAACTAGAATTCGAACTCGGCTCTCCGATTTCTCGTTTCGAGGCGATATCCACTACAGCACAACGCATATACAAGTACAAAATTGAAAGAAAAAACTCCTATTGTCTGCAAAGAGATTAACGTACTTTTTTGATAAAATAATAGATTTTGGCGAAATAAAACCATTCCATAGCATCCTCTTTTGTGGGATTCGTGACATTAAGACGGTAAAATGTGATGTTATGTTTGTTTAATATGATGAATGATGTAAAATCTCTTAGCTTAATGAGATTATTTTCTCTTGTTTTTTTTATTTGATGGGAGGTGCCTTGCATTTTACTTGATTACGTTTGACCCTCTATGTGCGTTTATGGTATAATGCATCATTAAAAGGCTTCAGATATTGAGAAGTACGACGATTTTAGCCATCCGAGAAGTCTTATCGGAGACAAAAGAAAATGTGCCTGAGAAACAGTGAATGACGCTTTTTAGAATCAAACTATTAATAAGAAAGAAAGAAAGCTAGATATATATGTATCATTTGTATATGACAAATAATGCTTGATAACTGCCGAATAAAGAAAGCGAATACTGAAGCAACAGAGAAACGGTTTCTACACACCGATGATAAAGGTACCGCGGAGAGAAAATTCCAGGAAATGGAAAATTTAAGAGAAATCAGGAAGAAACAGCCAATGTTTTTTGGATATATTACAATGAAAAACCGCTTGGGGGATTTTGACACTCAGAGGAAATACTTAAGTTCAATTAAATACTTAAGTTCAATTAATTAGGCTTAAGTAATCGATGGCAAAATAGGAACTTATGAATACATATACGGGATAATGTTTGTGTAAGTTCGTAATTCTACTTAATAACGCTGTAAGGAGAACCACCTGAGCAGTAGATTGCTGAAAAAAGGATTTAATCATATGGCGAATACCATAGTGCAGAACACCATGGTGCAAAATACCATAGTTAGTGCAAAAGTCCACACGACTTGTTTTCGACACTTTACGATAGCCTTTCTTGGGTATATCAATAAACTACATCCAGCAGCATGGCCCCTTATCGGAGGTTTGAAGAGAGATAAACTACCACTTAATTGCTGTTGTTCCCAGATACGCGATAAATTTTAATAGTATAAAAATCCAGCAATACATTTTTAAAGTGATAAAAAATAAAAATAGATTCTAATGATGGACGGAAAATAAAACAAGAATAAATTACCAAAGAGCTCAAGAAAAATAAATTCGTTTATTAAGTAACCTTAAGGAGTTGACATGCCGTTAAACAAATTAATTTATAAACCAGAACTTTGGGAGAACCTTTGCAACCCCACTCCTATCAGTAGAAGTACTACTAATAGTGGTATATTTTAAGCGCGGTGCCCCGAATTCTATAGAGAGATATTGGTTGGATACTCGGGGACATGAGCAAATAAATGAATGCTCTATAGGGATATGTTAACGGAAATAATAGATAAATTCTCTACTGGGAAACATTTGGAATTTTCGCAACCAGTACCGCTTGTCATTGAATTTCAGGAAAATAGGTTTCTCAAGTTCAGTAGCTCTTAATGCACTTTTCATGATCGATGGGGATTTTCTTTCTTAACCTTTTGTTAGAAGTTGTGTGAAATGACAACATCTTGATTATGTCATCATTCTCTCTTCGAGTTACATGTGCTATCATTTTTGGTTATCGCTGCGATTATTAGTCCTCAAGGGATATGAGTTCTGTTATTTAATAGAGTTCATTATTTTTGAATCTGCAGCGCCAGACAGCAATGCTAAAAACTGTTTGATTTTTGTCAAGACCCTCAAGTTTTTCTTCTTCTATGTGCCCTGTCCCTTCAGGACGTAGGCGATCATGGTTCTCCACGTCTCCCTCTCCCTTGTGGCTCTTAGTATGTTTGCTCCTATTGCACCTAGCAACCCCGTTCCGTCATCCACCTGATCAGACCCTGCAAATATGTTATCCGCTGCCTTCCTCTATCTCGCCTTCCTTCTATCTGACCAGTCAGTATCAGGTTCTCCAGGCTCTCCTTCCTCATTGCATGTCCCAGGAACTTCAGTTGTCTCTTCCTGATGCTCAGCATCAATTTCTTTTTCGTTGCCATTCTTTCCAACACCTCGTTGCTTGCATGCTCAGTCCGCGATATCCGTAGCATCCTTCTGTAGAACCACATTTCTGCCGATTCCAATTTTGTCCTCATTTTCGATGATATTGTCCAGCATTCACTGCTGTATTGAGAAACTGACATCACGTAGCAGTCTAGCACTCTTTTCTTCGTTTCTATGGAGATTTTCCTGTGTGTTAGTATTTTGCTCATCTTCTGGAACGCGTCCTTTGCCATGCCAATTCGCCTTCGGATGTCCCTGTCGCACTTTTCTGTTAGAAAATTTCCTAGATACTTACATTTTTGTACTTGCTTGATTTTGTTATCCCCCACCTGTATTTGGCATTTTGGGTTGTATCTTTTGCTGATGGCCATGCACTCAGTTTTCTTAAAGTTTATTTGTAGTCCCTTCTTGTCAATCTCCACTGCCACTTTCTGTATGAGGTCTTGTAGTTTCCTTTCCGTGTCCGCAATCAGCACTGTATCGTCCGCATACCTTATGTTGTTCAGGTTGTGGCCTCCAATAACAAATCCTGGCGTGTCATCTAGGATCCTCAAAATATTCTCGCTGTATAGGTTGAACAAATCCGGTGAAAAGACATATCCTTCTCTTACGCCTTTTTCTATCTTTGTGTATCTACTGAGGTCATTACCTGTCCGTATGCAGGCCGTTTGCTGCCAGTAGAGATTCTTGATTATTCTTATGTCTTTGCCGAAAATGTCGAGGCTGCCTAGCATCTCCATCAATTCTTTGTGTCGTATTTTGTCGAATGCTTTCGCGTAGTCAACGAAGCATAGGTACAAGTCTTTCTTCATTTACACATCCTTTTTAACAATTGATCTTAGAAAGAGGTTTTATACAGTATAAAATGTAATCATTTCTGAACGGTTTTGGTGCTAAACATGATATCCATATTAAAGTCTCGATCTTCCGAGGCGATTTAAGAACAGGACTTATGTTTTCGGGTTGATATTTTGGTTTCGTATTAATTTGCGGTATTGTGCAAAACTAGTCATTATATGCTCAGTTTTATCTCCTCTTCTAAATTTGTTATAAGTGATCTATATTTCGACGTGCGTTGTGGTACAGTGGGTCTCGACTCGGAACGAGAAATCGGGGAACCGAGTTCGAATTCCAGTTGAATTCCTTGCATTCACTTACGCAAGAATACCCTTGGAAAATGTATTAATCCGTATATTCCCTCTAGATATGGGTTAAATAATAGGACAGATTGGGTTCTATATTCTTGGCCGGCAACCAGTCTACCGCTGAAAGCAATAGTACCCTATTGTGGGATAATCTTCTGCCCAGTTAGTCATGTTTTTTCGAAACATGATCTTCCAAGCGTGTATCACGTATGGTACTTAACTGACTGACCGATTTGTATATAAAGCTTTTAATTTTACTATTTCCACATTTTGAAATGCAGACGGAAAATAGCGTAATGTTTCTGAGATATAATAAAAGAAAACTAATAAGCAACGCTGTATAAATATCTGAATATTTCTCATACAACTTTTAATGGGAAACTCGTTGATGTCATAAAAACTTGGTCAAGCCACAAAAACCAAAAGTGATAAAAAAGAGAAGGATAAGATAGAGAACAAAAAAACAGAACAATTGTTGTAATTAGAGCCTTACTTTTTTTGGCAAAACTTTATATATCACCTGAAATAATTAAAACTTTATAATTTGGTTGTGACATGATTTCGTTCGTTTTTTTTAATTTATTTTAATATTTAATGTTTCTTAATATTTCTAATAAATCATTCAACAATGTATTCATCTTCATTGTTTTGAACTAATTACTAGGCTTTGATACAAATTTAATCGTGTCAATTTAAGCTCGACAAAGTTGTTGAACGGGACACCCCTTAAATTTGTTAGAAAGTGACCGAGAAATGTGATAGGCTGAAATGGCTAACTGAAAAGGTGTATAGTGGATATTGCAGAACTGCCCAACCAAGCGCTATAATTACATGCTGTTTACGCTAGCGATGTGGATTGAGTATTGCCATAAGGAATAATCACAATGTATCATCGGTCAGACCATTTTAGTTGTATTGTGTTTTCATTTGTTCAACAGACGGTTTAAGATCGACATATCAAAGCAGAGTAATACCATCAGACCATAAAAATCCCAACTATCAATCACACATATACACACCATAAACACACACACACACATACATGCTCTAGGATACGTACACACACACACACACACACGCGCGCGCTACAATTAACAACAGCAGTATCAGCCAGGAAGAATTCATTTGCTGAAAGAAGCGGACTCAAACACAAACCCTCTAACATTCTGAAGATGGGATTTTAATCTCGAAATAGTATTGTATAATAAATAGATGATATCCAACAACTTATTTACCTTCCTTTATTTTACTAAACGCATTGTGACAGCCTTCAAAACCTAAGCATATTCCTAATTGATCTTCAAGCAAATTGGAAAACTTTATTTCCCCTATACCTGAGCCAGGATGAATTTGCAACAGTCGGGGAGCTATTTGAAATATCCGAGAAACGTGCAAAGATAGAATGCCAAATTTGTCAGTTCTACTAAACGTTAGCCATTTTCTTGGATGAATACAGCTCTAGCTTGTTTCGGAGTTGGGTCTGCTTGCTGAACAAGGATTTGTTTTTGCTGCCTCGTATTCGCTCATATACAACATTTCCCGACCCCGGTGATGAATACGTTACAAGAATCTTTCCTTGTATCAATGAATACCCTGATGTCAAGCGAAGAAACTGGGAGCAATTGAGTAGCGTATAAGTTTGTTTCGCTCAGTCAAGTGGTGTAGCATCCATTCACCGTCTTTCCTACTTGTTTCTAGTATTTTTCTTGAGGTGGCTTGTCACCAAGAAACAACTATTCGATATACCTCATAACACCGGATAGATTGTTCGCTAGCATTGAATTCTAAGAGAAAATTGTGAAAAAATATGCGACCGTTCTACTCAACCTGTCATATTAATCTGTGCTTACGCCAACTGATTATTAGCCTTTCTTCAAATTTCTGGAATGTGATCTGCTGAGCGGCCACTTTCTGTAATGAAAATCCGATTCAAGCGTTCATCGAAAACATTTCAAATTAAACTTCAGGAATTATACTCAAACAGTTAGTATAAATTCTGAATTATTCTGATATCCTTTACAATTAAAAGATAGATCACTTACGATAATGTTGCACAAGAAGGGTTAACAAGAATAAATCCCCACAGCCGACAACAAAACCTGAATTCAATGAAAGAAAATGGCAGCGCTGTGTGAGGGTCGTCATCTATCTAAACTTATTTATAAATGGAACTTTGTCTGTGTGTGTGTGTCTGTGTGTGTATCCGTTACCTATAGACTCCGAAAAGGCTGAACCGATTTTCTTGAAAATTTACACAGTTGTACTATAAGCGTCTGAGAGTGTTTTTAGCTAGGTTTTGTGTCGAGTTAACCCCGATAAATATAAAAAATCGATAATCGAAAAAATCGGGTTATAGAAAGATTGGTCCGATTTTAATCACATTTGATACACTCATAGACAAAGACATAAGAAACAATATTCAGAAGTTTCAAGGTTGCAGTTCTTACAATAGTGGAGAAAATCGAAAATATATAAAAGGCAAGATCTTTGTGTGTGTGTGTGTGTGTGTGTGTGTGTGTGTGTGTGTGTGTGTGTGTGTGTTTATCTGTCTGTATGTCTTTTATACAAATCCACAATTTTTATCCGATTCTCACCAAATTTCACACAGATATTCTTCAGGCTGAGTCTGAGCTCCAGGACCATGGATTAATTTTAAAGCTTTCATTACACCCGAGTAACGCCTGGCTATGCTGCTAGTCATTTATAATTATGAAATCACAATACAAGGCACATCTATACAATTAGCAGCTGCAACATGTCTATATAGAACTAGGTGAAAAGCCTTCTCGGCTTTCAGCGGAAAAGAAAAGATTTTGCTTGAAAAGAAAAGTTTACATAAGATGTGCAAAATTTTGGAAGTAGGCTGGCCTGTTCTATCAGCTGCTGCCGTATTCACATTTTCCTGCATCAACCAATTAACAAATGCGCTTTGCGGGCTAACACTTAGATGGATGAGAAGATGATATGTTAAAAAAATTAACGGTAAAAGACGAAATCGTGTGAAAAGCAATAAACATATAAACTGTGATTATATTATATGGAATATATATATATATATATATATATATATATATATATATATATATATATTCGCCATCTACATTGATGTGGACACAAAGTGGAACACGGGTTAGATGTAAAGAAAATTATATTAAACAGAAAGGTTACAAAAAGTAGTGTAAGTGTAAGCGGAACTTACTATCCAGTGGTGTCAGATATTGGTAGTCGTAGGCGGCTGCGCACTACAGGTGCTATCCCCCATAATAATACCATTCACCTAGTAATATAATATTGGAAGAGTCCATGATGTAGGTAAGTATCAGTCTCACAACACACATACAAGTTTCCTGTTTCCCTGTATCACAGATCATCAGTGTGGCTTTATATCTACTTACATCTGGCCGGGATCAAAATGTGACCCATTTGGTGTCAAGCCATAGCCATATGGAATCAGAGAAGGGAAGGTTTAGTGTGTTATATATAAGCGGCGGATACACACGCCAGAAACCGAAATAACTCAATTCATTACTGAGGTAATCGCAAAAGTGGCCACTGTTTTTTTTAAATTTTCTTCTCTAGAGAGCTCAATACGTGAATTTATGCGTGCATGAAAAGTAATATTTTTAAGGATATATTAAACCTGAAGAAGTACAGGACAAGTTATTAAACCTGGAAAAGTGAAGGACAATATATTCTAGTGAAGTAAAAATACGAAATTTCATACTTAAATATTTAGTAAGAAATTGACGTGTTTGAATGATATAATGATTGAATCTATAAAGAGGTTTTATATACGGTCAATCGACAAGATCTACTCGTATCTATCATTTATTGCGTGAGGTCATGTTACGTTGAAATACCAGTTCTAGTGTTATCGCCACAGTTAAGCAACATTGAGTTTGGTTAATACCTCGATGATTGATGCCACTTTAGGTAGCCATGTTCTTAACTCATTTCGTTTACCCCAACTGTAGTCTGGTACTCGACTCACAACTCTTTCGGTCAAGTCACTGAAACTAACCAACGTCTATATTCACCGGGCCATGTGTCCTTAGGGACAGCAGCATGTTAATTCCTAAGACTTTTAAACCTAATGTTTCAGTAACCATATTTTACTAGAATTCATGTTGCAATCTTTGATGCTAATGATTTTCTCTAGCATTTGTTTTACCAGAAATTACACATGGAATCGCAATAATATACCCCAGTGATCGAAATAAAGTGTTCGATTTGAAACTGCTAGTACCTGAAGAAAGCCGGAGCGTACAAGGGCTGAAACGACGTAAACATGATAGTAAAGATGAGGACAATAGTCCAAAAAATGTAATTAGTGTAAAACTAGTATATTTTCAAATTAAAACATTACAGCCACTAGGTGTGACTTACTAAGTTAAACATTATAACGCTGTACTCATTTTGTGATGTAAATGTCTACCTTCAATATTAAAAAAAAACAATGTAATATAACATTTTGTGTTACGATTTTAAAGGTCTCATGTTTGCTTAGTATAACAGTGTTTGGCTGTCTCTTTGTTCTAATGAATAAATTTAATTTGAAATTGCAACCATCACGTTGAATAACGTTCAGACAAGCTGTGCTAAAACCCAAACATCGACCAATGAAAACGAGGTCTTTCCACAAGAAACTCATCAAAGGAATAACAATTGAATTGCGCGAAATTTTGCAAGAGCAAAAGAAACACATATCAACGGTGGCAACGAAATACATCTCCATTAAATAACCGCTAAAGGCAACTAGCAATAAACATTAGAAAGCTTTTTAAATAAACAGAAAGAAAAGTGATTAAATTGAGTAAAAAGTATTTGCGGCAAATCAGAAATTTAAATAAAAGATGTAATGTAAATTAAATGTAATTGAAACAAAAAATACAGTTCACTAATAATGAGAAAACGAAGAAAGCTATTAAAAACTAAAAAAAAAAGCTAAAGAGTAAGAATAAAAGTTCAGTGTCGTGTAATAAATAACAGTTCGGAATAAGAAATGCGACTGCCGAGTTTGAATTCCATTTCTGTTCGTTTCTGTTTTACAAACACCCTCGGGAAAAGTATGAAACTATCTCTTCTCTCGCAGCTATGGATTGAATAGCAGGAAAGACTGGGTATTATACATTTATTTGTCAATAATCTACCACAGAAAGAAACGATATTTTACAGCGGGAATCTTCTGCCAAATAAGTTGAAAGAGAATCGAAAGTGACATGAACCGAAAGAGACATGTTCGCCCAAAAGTATAGAATATATGACACCTAACAGTAGGAATAATAAATCATCAGTAGATACTCAATGGGGAATATTGAAAGTAGCTTACCTTCACCTCAAATTCAATAACATGTTTCTTAATTTTATGAAAGAAATTTAAAATAAGAAGCGCATATTCAGCAGGGGTGTTTATCGTGCGTTTATCCATTCTGAGAAGCAAGTCCCCATGAATCACACACATACAAACGTAACTTAAATTTAATCTTTTTACAATCCTCGTTTAAACTTGTAGATTCTGATTAATATCCTCTCTATTATGATAAATATTATTGTGTGTATACACACACACACACACACACACACACACACACACACACACACACACACACACACACACACACACATACACACACACAAGTGTATCCCGGCCGTCAGAAATTACGTTAAAATATTGGAGAAGATTATATATATAAATGTTCCGTAATTTCTGAATTTTCAAGCGCATTTCAACCTCTTCTCAAGATATTTTCGAGGATGTTATTTTTCTGGTGTTGTTATCTTCTCATATTTGACTGTCATGTAATTTTTAGTTTTAGTGTTTTATTTATTTATCTATTTTCATTAAAGGAGAGTTCTTTAAAAGTGTCACGTAAAGCGGCCAGCGGATGTCTATTTTAAAAATACTTTCAAAACTCTATTTCCACTGTTAAATAGTGTAACGTTTATAGTAGGAAAAAATGTTTAATATGTAGTGCCTTTCTTATAGCGATGTGCCTTTGATATTTTTCCTGCCATCAACCTGACATAAATTAAAAGTGGAAAATCAAAAATCATGGAACATTTTTATTATCTTCCTTATCTTCAGGAAGGATGTTCGTTGTGGTGCAGTTGATATCCGCTAGAAACGAGAAATCGGGGAGCCGAGTTCAAATTCCAGTTGACTTCATTGTATTTACTTACACACAAATGCCTTTGGGAAAGGTATTAATTCGTCTCTTCCTTCCAGTTATAGGTTAAATAATAGGACAGATTGGGTTATATAACCAGTCTAATGGCAACGTACTGCGGGAGAATCTTCTGTCCAGTCAGTCATGTCTCTTTCAGGATATGATTGCCCAAAGCGTGTATCACGTATGGTACTTAACTGACTGATCTCGAGCAAAAAGGAAACATGTAAGAATGCTGGAAAAAATAAACAAAAATTAATAAAATCTTCCTTATCGGTCGTTTTTAATGAAACATGTCTAAATGAAAGATTGCTTTCCATATATATATATATATATATATATATATATATATATATATATATATATTGAAAGTGTGTATGTGAGTGTGTGTGAGTGTGTGTGCGTCAAAGTGTTAAATGAGATATAAGTTTAAAAAGTGTGAATGTGGAGTAAAGTTTTCGCGTTGAAATAGTGACGTATTACCATGTCTACAATAAGAAAAGAAATGGGTTTTAATGAAGAATCTTTTGGGCGTTCTTTCTATGGAACCCATGACGAAATGGAAGTGAACGAGGAAAGAGATTCAACGCAAAACTTTTTGTAGTATAGGCCGAATACGCTGAAGAGTCATGAACATATTTTTAATTGCTTTCACGCTTTAATCTCTACTTTGTGCAGTTGCCAGATGTTAAAACAAAGTTTCGACTGATCAGTTCTTTAGTATGCGTTTTTTAAAAATTGTGTGCATAATGGTACCTTTTCAGAAACCTACCATGGAAGATTTACGATAAAATGATAAATATTCCTCGCCAGAATTAAGAAACCTTTCACAAAAAAAAAAGAAAAAAGTTAAATAAAATAAAATAAAATAACAACATTTATAGCCTTTTAAGAAACGGGTCGAAATGCGATTTTTCGTACTTGCTCGTATATTAAAGAAATATTCTATCATCACAGGCCCTCAAGTAGCTTTATTTGACTTGAGAAAGGCTAAGGATTAGATAACTATACGAATAAAAGTTTCGGCATTTTTGTTTAGCATTGACTATTCTTATATTATTTTATATTTAGTAGTAATGAACTTTATGTTGAGCTTAGATAGACTTTTTTTAAGTGTAATAATTTCTTCAGTTGGCATCTATGCAGATGATATTACCATTTACGCCTGTTTCTGTAAGAAGTCAGCGAATGCTGACAAAGTAAGCCTGATTGCTGACCTTCTAGAGACCTTCAATCTGTGATTGAATGGCTTAAGAAATGGCTAGTAAACTTTAATATCTCTATAACGCAGCTGCTTTTCTTTAACCAAAATAGAGAAACTCTCTTGCCTACCATCAGAATGGATGATGCTAGTGCCCTAGAGAGCAACACACTTCACCTCCTTGGCCTTACTTTCTCAAATGACCTCAGATAAAACGACTACATTGTGTCCCAAGTTGCATTTGCTGCTAGGAAAGTTGGTTCACTGTGTCAAGCCAGGAGGTTTTTCGCGTCAGAATCCATTTTGCACATTGATAAATCTACCACTCGTCCGTGCACTGAATATTTTTGCCCTATCTAGTCGAGTGCTCAGGCGATTCATCTTGAAGTTCTCGACAAAATTCAAAAGAGGATCTGCAATATGAACGATCCTAATTGACAACCTGTTTCAGTCATTTTCTCACCAACATGATCTTGATTCCCTCTGTCTTTTCTACAAATATCTTCATGACAACTGCTTTGAGAAGCTTGTTTCTATGGTAACCCGACCAAATGTATTTATATGTGCTACTAGATTGACATCAAGGTCTTACCTTTTTACCGTCAAAATAGTTAAATGTAACCTATCTTCTTCTGCAATAGTTTCTTTTCTCGCATTTCTCGTTTGTGGAACTCACTTTCAATTAATTGCTCCTCTGTTAGCTATACTATTTAAAATTTTAAATGAAATGTTAATTGCCATCTATTATCTTCTTGATTCTCATTCATCTGTTATATTTTATTCAGCATTTCCTGTACCTTTTTTTAATTTCTCACTCTAATTCCCTTCATGCCAGTAACATTTCTTCCATGCCTCGGGTGAAATGTATATAAAAACAAGTTGTAATAGATTTTGTTTGTAGGACAATATATTTTTGGAATTCTTTGGGATTGTCAGGAGTAGCCGTTTTTCTATTTTGGAATATTTTGAAGCATTTTGTTTTGCCCCTTAATATAAAATGATTAGAGTACATGTATTTTTTTAAATCATATCACCCCGAGCAAGGCGGTAACGCCACTGATGTGCAGGGGGCTACGTAAGAGTGAAAAGATTGGAAAAAAGAAAGCCGGAAACCACATCCTGAACAGGGAACAAGGGATGAGTCTCTACGCCTGTACAATAGACGTGGGTGGAGTGTGAACCGGGCGATAGTTTAGTCTATCTACTCCAACTGAGAAAAAAAATGAAAAAGAAAAAAAAAGGAAAAGTGAAAAGATTGGAAAAGAGAAAGCCGGAAACCACATCCTGAACAGGGAAAATGTATGAGCCTCTACACCTGTACAATAGACGTGGGTGGAGTGTGAACCGGGCGATGGATGATCTATCTACTCCAATTATATTATAGCGGATTATATTTTGTTGTTAGTATAAGAATAGGATTTTTGCTTTATGGTGGACGCTAAATGTTAAACTGTTGTTAATTTGGTGTAGCTTGATATCTAGGAAAGGTAAGAAATTCATCCATTTTTTAAAATTCTGTTACATGTTCGATATTTTTTTAGTTTATGTTTTCGGTTAGTAAATCATTAGAAGGTACAATGAGTCACTCTGCTGGAGATTAAAATCTGCCATGGTGACAAAAGTTAAAATAAGTTCAATAACAAGACTGAGAAATACAAGTTTTGTTTCAGTCAGTCAGTTAAGTGCTATCCGTGATAAACGATTGGGCAATGATTGTCTCAAAAAGGACATGACAGAATATTATCCCACAGAAAGTTGTCACGACTTTCTGCGGTAGACTGGTTGCTGACCAAGTCTATAGAACCCAATCTGTCCTGTTTTTTAACCCATAACTGGAGGAAAGAGACGGATTAATATCATTCCCAAAGGTATTTGCGCGTAAGTGAATGCAAGGGATGCAGCTGGAATTTGAACTCGGCTCCCCGATTTCTCGTTTCAAGCTGATATCCACTGCACCACGACGCGCAGGATTTTAGGAGGCGTTAAAATTAAAAATCAATTTCTTGCCGTACATATAAACAGTTTTGTTTGGTCTGCTATTACGAAAGCTAATTCCAATAAATTTAAACATATAAGTCACGTATATTACAATATTACTAACTTCGTTGTTATTTGACCACTGTTGAGATTATAGGGTCTACAGCTCTGCGACGATAATCTGTCCAATGGTTGCTTTACACGCGTCACGCCGGGGCAACATACCTCATATCCAATAGGAAGTAGGTCGCTGGTAACTAGAAAATTGTCTCCTTACGGAAATTTATGTTAAGATTTATCAGTCTCTAAACTGAAAGCGGAAAAAGAACTATATGCATGCCATAGAGGGATATTTAATTGTTAATCCTCGTCTGAGAGTTTTGAATTCAGGGCGTTCTTTTTGCTTGAGTGGTTGCCAGACACGGCTGGAGTCCAAAATATCTCCTCTTATTCTAGTGTGGAGAAGCGATTAAATTATAATATTCCCATCTCTTAACCCTTTGACTCTAGTCCTTTCTACATCACCCGTATATCTTGTTTAATTCCTGTCTCTCTACCTTCGCAGTTGTCTTCACTCCTGTGTTCACATCCTTCTTTTGCTCTTTCTCTTTCACCCCCTATAGCTGGTTTGTCTTTCTCTTTACTCTCATCTTCCCTCTCTTAAGTAGCCCCCCTGCACATCAGTAGCGGCATCGCCTTAATTGGGGTGAAATGATTAAAAAAATCATATTTGTGAATGGAAAAAGCCTGATAGGAATTGGAACACAGCACGTCGATTTCTCTTCCCGAGTCGCTAACTGTTACTCTCACAGGACATAAGTGGTTAATGCATTGTAAAAGTGTTACAATGAAAAGCTTGTTGTTTATAAACCCAATTGTCCGTAAGGTTTAGACTCGACAATCAAAGTAATCTAGAATGAAGGAGAAACATGCAAAAATCATTTACATTGTAAATAATAAAAAATGTTTTAATAAATGTCAGCATAGAAGACAAATTAGGAAGTCAAATATTTGTTGATATACAAATATTAATTATAATCCTCCTGTCTGGAAATAGCAATTATTGTAATAATCAAACAAAAGATTTCCCGCCTACAAGCAGAGAACGGGAAACAATTAAACAAGTCCATTCCGGAGGAAGCGATAAGAAAGAAAAAAATGTTAAAATTGTCTATTATTTGTTAATAGCTAGTAACAGTTGAGCCAGACAGTCAAATCAGTGGAGCAATCCAAGCACCAGGTTTTAGATAGCTTCAATATTGATCGATTGTTTTTTTTTGTTTAGTGGCCTATCGACATCTATAGGTTATTTAATACTGATATCTAAACATGTGAGCACAATTTTACGGCTGTAACTAAATATATACTATACATAGTTATTGTTGGTTGGTTTATCTTGTTTAGTGTTATATGACACTAGATGGGTTATTTAATAATATGAAATAATATTTTAAATAAAGCTAAGTATTTTTGAAGACAATTGTATGGCTTCACGTAAATATATACTAACAATTTGGTTGATTTTGATTTTGTTTAGCGCATATAAATCTCTATGGGTTATTTAATGCCAAAGTGTAAATAATATGAACACAATAGTATAGTGCAACTAAATATATAGTATCAATAAGTATTTCTGGTTGCTGAGTTTGTTTAGTGGCTTATCCCCCTCTATGCTTTATTAATGCATAAAAGTATATAAAAGGCAATCTGGGAGTCTGTGTGTGACTATAATTTATGTACGCCTACTTTTTTAAGCTACGTTATTCAAACTTTCTAGGGACACAGATCTACAGGGAAGCCACATACTTTTTGAGTTTAAGTTCATCAGTTTTTCCCTTTCGTACGTTTTAGCCAATGGAGCCGATTGTTTACATTTGGTCTGTAAAATATCTAAGATCTAAGATGGTTGCTAGATTACGTCACAGAAATCAAATCACACGTGTCAAAAGTGACAAAAAAAATTAGCCTTCATATTTCATTTTCATTCCGACAGTTTAAAAATTCGTTTGATCAACATAAAATGAATATTTTTCCCGTAATTTTGAAACAAAACGACATTTTTAAAAAAAAGTGTTTTTTCAAACAAAAAAATATGTAAAAAAAAGTGTTAATGGTTAATTTAATTATTTAAGTTTTTTTGTCAGATTTAATATTTCATACTTCAGAAAATAAAATAAAAAATAAGCTTTTATTTCTCTAAATAATTTATTCAGGAAATCAACTGTCTGTAATTCGTGTGGCATTAATGTAACTTTTCCTTTAAAATTAAATGTCGACATATTTAAATATTTTTCGAAACTTTCTGAAATTCATTTAGTCAACAAAAAATGTAAATATTTTCCCCCATAATTTTGAAACAAAAACAAAAGCAATGTTGTTCACAATGTCACACAAAATATCAAACCACGTTTACGCAAAACAAAAGAAAATAGATTATTTAATGGAACTTTTGAACAATTTTTAAACAACAATTTTTTATATAATTATATTTTTATATAACTGAGTTTTAAAATGAGGGGCGACTGCAAGCGCTCGGAAATCGCAACAGGCTGCATTAATCATCTAATTTGAAAATGTTCTGAGTTGCACGGGCAACGCCGGGCTATGATGCTAGTTTAATCCTAAAATCGAAATATTTTGTCTGCAGTTTTATGCTTTCAATTACAGATATTGTGTGCATAATTTTATACTAAGTATGGTTTGCTTCTGTAATATAGCGGTCTGGCCCCACCCGAGGAAGGCTGATGCAAGCGGGGGCGTTTCCGGTCGTTGAAAGGAACGGATGTTTGTTTGACCTTATTTCCGGCAGTAGCGGAAATGGCTACAGAGGCAAACAGAACAGGTGTCTCTGAGAATTACGTGGGCGTGCGTGGGCGAGGCAAAACCGGAAGAAAAAGTCCCGGTTTGGAGATTATAAAAAGACCTCGGCGCACGGATTCACCAGAGTAGACCAGAGTAGCAGAGAACGGCCACATGAAGACTTCCAACAAACAAGAAAGCAGGAAGCAGGAATGCAAAGTTGTAGTTTTCGAGTGAACTGGAACCAGCTCAGGGGAGCATTTCTGTATTGAACACAGATGCATTTATCAGTCCGTTGAACCTCTTTTCTAGGTAGGAAAACAGGTTCGGTACGCCAGACGAGACAAACGTGAAGTTGGAAGAGAATTTAAAGGCAAAGCATTCAGTGAGCTGTAGATGTAGAACTTCGAATTGATTGAATAGAGGACGAATTGAGTTTTTGTTGTTGTTCACCACATCTTTGCAGTGCGGCAGTGTAATCTCCAGAGCCAATTTTGCAGGATGATATACATTATTTCATTCTATTACTAACTAATAACTCTGCATCCTTTAGGACATGCTTTTATACATTACAAGCACAAACAAACATTCTTCTATTGTAATCAGATGTGTCACTACGGTAAAACCAAAAGAGGTGATTTATGTTGGCAATAGCATCCGTGTATGCAGGTAAGAACAAAGAAATGAAGGATATTTAACTTGAAATTTCCTTGCCAGAATAAAAGCATCGATGGCGGCTTTCATGTAGGGCGCGATCTCAGAGGAGCAATCTTGAGAATAGAGACTAAAAAATTAAAACCAGAGATCAATGGATGGTTGCTTGCTTTTGATTTTGTCGACTGCACAGAAAGTTGGAAACGCTGTGCTGTATTTCTTGACAGTATAAACGTTTCTGTGTGTTTAGGTGTCCATCTAGTGCCAGTGTCGAGGATCCGATAAGCGTTTCATGAGTCGAATAGTGCGGCAACTATGAAAACTCACTCTGATCATTCGGATTCTTATCCGAAAAAAACTTTTGAATGTGTTGGTGACAGCTTTGGGCTCAATACGGATGGCTACATCTATAACACTATTTTCTGCATGTGAAAAAATGTAACACTAGTTTAGTACGATGAAGCGAAAGAAATTATTATTAGTGGTATTATTAATTATGCAGAATAATTGTTACAATATGAATAGAGAGGAAAATAAGCCTAATAGATGTCAAAATTGTTTATTGTTGATTGCAATATTAATCCGGCTAAGGAATGGTGAAAATATATTACAAATTTTTACAATCTTAGAAAATGACTGGAAAGGGAATTGAGAAAATCATTTTGCAGGTGTAAGCGACAGGTCAGATGGGGTCATCATATTTTCAGCCATCTGAGAACAGATTTTGAAGTCGGAAAAATAAATGATGTAATCAAAAGGGAAGAAGACGAAAATAAATGATGTCATTAAGAAATATTGTAACTTCATTGGTTAAACTAAGGGGATGATGTAGCTCCTCTTGAAAGTGTGAAGGCAGGAGTATTTAATTGGCTAAAGACTTGATTTGCATAGACACCACGTGTCCGTCATACTTCCCTCAAGAGAATTTGGGAAAAGGCATAAAATAGAGCCTCAGAGGGCCAAGATAACTCGAGACTCAAAGCGGAGTCGGCACTCAATCGGTTGGAGCTGAGTCTTGGGACCAGTCGAGGTGTAACGACCAGGGAAGAAGGTTCCCAACCGAGAGCCACGACTGTAGAGACTGGAGACGGTCTCCTCTGATAGAGTTCCTGACTAAAGATGGAAAGAAACTTAGAGACGCCTGCCGCCGACCGACCGAAAAGAGTTAAAGTCAACCAACGCACCTCCGATAGAGACCTGGCTGAAGATGTAAAGAAACAGAAAAAGCCGAGAAAGAGTTAAAGTCAAACAACTATCAGTTGAATTGCTGCGCTGAACTAAGGCAGATAAGATGAATTTATGCCGCCTTCATCCACATACACAAAGACCAATCTTCGGCAGTTACCTTAAAGTTTCAGTAGAAAGATTGAATAAGACATTTTGAATCGTCACATCTTGAAAACATCGATTAAAGTGATAAACGTTACTGACAAAAAGTTTAATTAAGGTTGAGAAGACAAACATTGCTCTTAAATGAAAATTTTCACTCCGTGGTAAAGATAAGAAATTGACGACTGTTATGTTCTATTTTTTTTTTTTTTGTATATAAAGACTTTTTCCGCAATTCATTCAGGCGTACTTCAATTTAATTTTAGTGCTGTTCTTATTAACCCAATTGTGCACGCGCGTCCTTCTGGTGAACGTGGTAAAGAAACGGCTAGCAAGATTTTGACGTACCTTCCGTATGATCAAAATTCACAGCGTGGGTGAGGAAGAACACCGTTGTAATAGACTACTTGAAGAACATATACTGTGTCAAAGCCATCAGCACTAGCAACCCGAGAGTGTCGTTACGTCTAGTGCCGTGTTGACCAGGAAAGACCCTGACTAACCGTGTTACACATCAAATGTCTTGATATGGTAATGCTGTTCTGGATTAAAAGTATTGCTCCTAGAAGATCTTATGTCTGGCAACAAGACTCTGCCTAATGCCACACAAGGAGGAGAACCCACTCATGGCATCACGCTATTTCGACCTCATCATCCTTTATATTTGGCCTCCTAACTCCCCAGAATGCAAATACGTTACTCATTATGCGTGGGTCTCAGTTGATTGCAAAAAGTCAAAATTCCTTGTAATATAAAATATTAACTCTTCCCGTAATCCTTTCTGTAGTTTTTTCTCCAGCCCGCATTCTTTCCTAGGTCCCTGTTTCTAACTATCTCTTGACCCAAGTCTTGTGTCCTCCTATTTTTCACCTTGTTAGATACTCACTGGCTCTATTTGGCCAAAGCTACCGCTAGCGCTAGTCAAACTAGATCCTCCTTCAGAACATCGTGTCGGTTGCGCTCATCTTGTAGCGCTCCAACGTACAAATCTGCAAGCTAGACCTAGATGGCCGCATGCTTTCTGACCTCCGCAAGGTAGGACAGAGAGGCTAACCTCTCCGCTTTTTTCCTAATTCTTCTGGCTCCTTCTTTCCCTTCTGCACTAACTTCATGGGTCTTTTCATAACCTCTATAGCTGTCCCCTCCTCCGCATATTCTTCCACTAACTGCTCCTTCAGCCTCTCCCAGATCAGATGAGGGTCTTTACCAGGCCTATAAATTCCGACGGCTCCCCCGTCGCGGTGAAAACACCAAGTACACCGTCTCTCTTTCCTTCAGCTTGTAAATCAGCTGACTTTTGTCTATGGCCGCTAACCAACATTTCAACTCCCTGAAATCACCCTAAAACTCGGCACCATTCGTCCCCTCAATAAACTTCTCTTTCCTCTAACTACTGCCCACTTCGACTTGACGTCAATGGCCTCTAGTAACTGCTGTATCTCGTCCAACTTTGACACTGCGTTCCCTGTTCCTCCCCGTGGTCAGACATTTAAACTATACAATTAGTGATTAATAAAAAATGAGACGTAAATGGATTTACGGAAAAATGGCAAGCAACAAGAATTCCAGGAAGAAACCAAAACGTGTCCTACCTGCTCTGGGTTGATTTTCGACGAAATGACCCCCACTCTCTCGCTCTCTCTGTCTAAGTATTTTTGCTCGGTGGTTATTCAGGGTCTATCCTGGTCAAAACGGCACCAGATGTGACGTCGCTCTCGGGTCGCTAGTCGTGATAATGTCCTTCACACAGTAACTTGTTTTCATGACGTCTATTATAACGGCGCTCCCCATTGCACACGCTGTAAATTCTGATCCAAGGAAGGCACACCGAAATCTTGCCAGCTGTGTCTTTAGCACATTGAACCAGGCCGGATGCGCGCGTACATTTGGTTAACAAAAAAGTACGGCACCAAAAAAAAAAAAAAAAAGAGAAAACAAGAAAAAATTTTAAGATAATGCCTGAATAATTTGCGGAAAGAGTATTTATATGTTTATATATAAAAATTTAAAAAAATAATTAGCAAAGAGAAACAGAAGATAACAGTCGTCGAATTCAATTTTCACGATGGAGCGAAAGTTTTCGTTTAGAATAATCAGAGCTTTCAATTTTCCGAATTTTTTAAAAAAGCTTTTCGGGGTTCTTTACCGAAGCTTTACGGAAACGGCCGAAGTGGGGTCGTGGGTAGCGACAGTGGCAGTAAATTCGTCTTGTCTCTTTCGCTCGGTAGCTCCTACTGACTTGACTCACTGGGGTCTCGATTTTTATACTTGTTCCAAATTCTCTTGGGATGTGCTGGTTGGACCCTGGATATCTATGCAAATCAAATCTTTGACCAATGAAATTACCTCCACCTCCACATATCGAGGTGGGAGGGGGTTTAGTTCATCCGATGAGGCAACAACACCTCCTTTGACGTAATTTTGCTTCATCTTCTTTTTAATTCAACTAATTACGTCAGCAAATTACGTTTAGCATGGAAACACTAATGCCAGTGAGATATATAATTCATTTTTATTCCCATAGTTAAAACTTTAACCTTCTTAACCCCATCAAAGGTTTTGACGATTTTTTTCGGCTTTCGCTATTTTTCACTTCCACCGGCCGAAAACCATTTGAATTTTTTGCATTGTTTCTTCAGAAACAATGCAAAAAATATATTTATCCTTGCTGTTCTCTTTAATTTTCAGCTAGTTTTTCTGTTTTTCGGATTTTACAAGGCTATGCAACAAATCTTCTGCTAACCCCGACTCATATCGCGATTAACAATAAACTGTAAAATCAACAATACCACTAATAATAATTTCTTTCACTCCGTCGTATTAAACTTGGGATTAGATTTTTTCATATGCAGAAATAGCGTTACAAAAGAACACCCCATTCAACTCATCACCTAAAACATACTCGCTTCAAAATCCGGGTAATTCTCCTTACCAGAACATCCGTGATCTGCCTGATGAGTGACAATATATCTTGTGAATCTTTATATTTTAATAAAATATAATTATTATATAAAATAAAATATATAAAATATAATAAAATACAAAATAATTGCGCATTATTTCTTGAAGAACAATGTTAATGAACGAAAACGGTACAACCTAATATGGCCAGATAACTCTGATCGCAAAAATATCAAACGGTCTACGAAAATATATATCCCTGAATTTAATACTCATGCACCTGCATCTTTAAAATGTTTTGGAATTTTGTGTAGATACTCTATCCTGGAAAACGATGTGGGATCCCACTGCTGTATGATTGTTCCTAACATTGTTGGCGCGTTCAGTCAAATAACGCAGTTTTTCATTGTTTTATGTTGACTTGGGATATTAAATTAGTTTTTACGGTATATAAACTTTTTTGTGGGATATTTAAAGAAAAACACTGTTTGAAATTGTAAGAATATTTTTGGGGGTGAACAATGGATCACCAATTTATGAGGAGAGCAAAGAATTTTCCAGATACAAATCTTGCTATTTAACCTACATTTTGTGGTTCGGGAAGAATCAATGTATTTGTGAAGTGAAAATAACGAAACCAACTGGAATTTGCCCTACGTAGATGGATTTCTTGTTTCAGGCAACTATCTACTATATCATCAACATAGTCTTTTTCTTTTCATTGGTAGAATTTTATATTTTTTGCAATGAAAATTTCTAGAGGATCATTAGTAGCTAGAAATATATTGAAACGGAAAATTAAGAAAGAATATATAAATTTTAAAATATTTATTATGAATTACCGTTTATTTTATTTTAGTATTTGGCATTGTTACATAAATATATATTTAAATATAGATATATCATTTTTAAGGTATTTAATAGAGAATATCGCTTCGTTCTCTGTAATGTTACATAACATTTTTTTTTAAAATGGATATATCAATTTTCAGATACAGTCTTTTACTCTCTATTATTGCCAAAAGAAAATGTTAAAAAATGGTAATATCAATTTTTAGATATTTAGTATCGAATACCGTTCCGTTCTCTGTAAAAATCAAAAACTAAAAAATAGAAAAAATATAATGTCGAATGCCCTGAGCTAATCAGAATATGGCTCGGATGTAGTTAGGGTATGTGCTTAGCAGTGTGTAACATTTACGGGTAGAGAACTGTCCGATTTGGAGAAAAACAAAGTGTTTCTATTGTTTGGTAAAAATAAAACTACGAGAACTTGAAGAATTAAAAATATCGCAATACTCAAAGCAGCAGAGCTATGCTTTTTTTTCATTCTTTTCTGGAATACAGTAGCAACAATTATTGGCAAAATCACGTCAAGCAGGCAATCAAGTAAGCTATTTTTGTGGGCATGCGCACAGATAATACCAAGAAACAACCGGACAAGTTCTATTTATTTTCAGATTACAGTGGCTTTAACAAAACTATGTAGCAAGAAGTGCGGGAAGTGCGTGAAACGAAGATGCTGGAGTAGAATTTGCGTTTACAACTTTTTGGTTTCACAGTAAAAGAGTGGAACCTAGTTGCTAATCTTGTGGCTCGAGTAAATTTATATATAGTGGGCACCAGTGAGCTAAGTTAATTGGAGCACAAGCCGTGAAATGTATTAAATACTGTATAAAACTTAGCAACTGTTGTACTCCCTGAATGATAGATGAATTAGTTTTACATTTTGACAAATTTCAGTTTTATAGAAATGTATAATAATAAATTTGTATAAAATAGCTAGGAAATATCTATTTATTAGAGTTTTAAACAACAGATTTGTATCGAGCATAAGCCTTATTCCTATTGAATGAATTACCAGTAATGAACCGAAAGTAATGCACTATTATACATTCCACTGTAAATACATGGTATATAATCTTACAATCATTTCAGTCCAGGTAAGGCAATAAAGTAATTAAAACACAGGTTATTACTGAATACGAAATAATACAAGAAAAAGAAAACATTATTAACAAGCAGAACAAAAATAAAACAGTGATGAAGAAGAAAAGATATAACGATTGACACTGCATTTAAATTTTTGAACATCAGAGCGAGAATGTGAAAGAGAGTTACACATGCGAGAAGTGTGATAGAAGAAACTGCTAACATAGAACTTGCGGTATATCTAGCTGTTTCAAGTGAAATCGTTAATCTAGAACTGCACTTAAATTCATTTCGTCTAGGAGCTTTAAATACAATTGAGGAAAGAGAAACATATAGTCCATTGAATACTGATGTCAAATAACTGACAGCAATTTTCAGTGATTATACGAATGGCAGGGTTAAAAAGTATCTAAGATTGAGCTGACCGAGAAAGATTTTCTGGGTTAATATAGTGCTAAAACTGCACTTAAATTCATTTCGTCTAGGGGCTTTAAATACAATCGAGGAAAGAGAAACATATAGTCCATTGAATACTGATGTCAAATAACTGACAGCAATTTTCAGTGATTATACGAATAGCAGGGTTAAAAAATATCTAAGACTGAGCTGACCGAGAAAGATTTTCTGGGTTAATATAGTGAAATAATCTACTGAGCTCCAGATATATTAATCGCTTCAATATAATCTTTTCGCATCTTATCATCGAAAACAGTTGGCCTCTGAAGGCTCATTGAGTCCCTTTCCTGGAGGTTAGAATGAGGTATGCAGATTTGAAGACAAAAAGGGTTCTCTCGAACAAGTAAAAGAGAGAAATTTTGTATTAGAGGCTATAAAATTAACATATAATATTTCCACTTCATTTCAGCAGGAGAACCTAGCATGAGAAGAGGCAAAGTGTAAATTCCCTGGAAGTTAGAATCATATATGTTGTAGAAAGAGAAAGAAGTTTTCTCTAAAAATTAAACGAGCAGTTTTGTTTTGGAAAGGCTAAAAGTAACATGGAAACTTTTCCTTTTATTTCAAAGGTAAACAATATCTTAGGTAGCCCCATTGTGTCCCTCTTCTATGAAACTGGAAGGTATAAAAGCTCTCTTAGAAAATAAAAAAAACATTTTAGTAATAGAGGCATTAAAATCAACATATAATCTTTCCTTTTCATTTAAGCAACAGACGTTAGTCACAAAATACGCACTAAGTCAGTCGTTTGCTATTATCATGGTAGGCAAAAGGGTTCTCTCGGAAAGTTAAACGAAAGCAATTTCGTTTATGAGGATTTAAAATTAACGTAATCTTTTCTCTTTATTTCAGTTGCAAACATTATCTTCAGATTACTCACTAAGTCAGTTTCCTGGTTTTTAGAATAGCTATTAAGATAGAAGGCAAAAAGCGGCAAACGTTAGCCGCAGACTGCGCACTGAGTCAGTCTGTAACGAGGACTCTGGCCACTTGTCATTGATGGTTTCGACACAGTAGTTGGTCTTCAAGTCGGCTATTACAACGGTGTTCTTCCTCGCCAACGTTGTGAATTTTGATCTCAAAGAAGTCACGCTGAAGTATTGCTAGCTGTCTCTTTACCAAGTTGAACCAGACAGGACGCGCGCACATTTGGGTTAATGAAAACTGCACCAAAATTAAATTGAATGACGCCTCAATTATTTGCGGAGGTCTTTATATACAAACAAAAAGAAATAGAATATAACAATCGCCAATCCCTTATCTCTACAACGAAGCGGGAGTTTCATCTAAAAATAGTGTTTGTCTTCGTAACATTAATTCGAGCTTTTGGTTGGTAATATCTGTTCACTCCAATCGAAGTTTTCAAGTTCGTGATGATTCAAAATGTTTTATTTGCTCACCCCGAAACTTTACGGAAACCGCCGAAATAAATGTCTCTGTGTATGATAAGTAGCGGTAAGTCGTCTACTTTGTCTTTAACTCTATTTGATTCGTTGTTTGATTTTAACTCTTTTCGGTCGGTCGGCGGCAAGCTTCTCTACGGATTATCTTTCTGGGCTGGAAGCTGACTGGACTCTGATGGGCTCTTTCTTGGCTCTCTCTGTTTGTTTACATATTCAACCATCAACTCTATCGGAGGCGAACGTCTCTTTCTCTGGTCGTGGCTCCTCGGCTGGGAACAGTCACTGCCTTGTCGTTACATCTCGACTGGTCTCCTACTGACTTGAACTGAACTCGAACTCAACTCAACCCAACTGAAACTCCAACTGATTTTGGCACTCCGGGGCTCTATATTTATGCTTGACCAAATTCTCTTGGTGGAAGCATGACGGATGTAGGGTGTCCATGCAAATCAAATCTTTAGCAAATGTAATCACTCCCGCCTTTGTATTTTAAGGCGGAGTTACTTAATTCCCTTGGTGAAGGGAATGAAGCAGAAATATTTCTGGTGATATCACTTTTTCCGTCTTCTTCCTTTGATTCAACTGATTACATCATTTATTTTTCAGGTTTTAAATCTGTTCACTGGAAAAATGAAAATTTCAGAATTCAACCTTTTGACCTCATCCACGATTTGTGACAATATCTTTTCAATAATCCAAAACAATGTTTTCACTACGGCTTACTTTCCACTTTCACCAACTGTAAAGCCCAGTGCTTTCAATGGTACTTTTCTTAGTCAGGTTATTTTCGCTTTGTCAAATAATGGCCGGCCGATGTGATGACCTCGTCCGACCTGCTACGTATACCTGCAAATGTTTTAATTCTCTCTTATACTCAACTAGTCTTCAGTATTTCATTTTGCAATGTTTTTTCTTTTCATAATTCATTTGTTGCGTTTGTATGGCAACCAAATAAGCCTTATTTTTCTCTCTGCTCATATTGGAACAATTAATCTGTACAACTAATAATAATGTCTTTCGCTTCGTAGTGTTAAAATAGTGTTATAGTTTTCCACATGCAAAAATAGTGTTACAGGTCTCTTTGAGGTTATAATAAGCTATTATAATGGAATGCGAAACAGTTCTCTCGGACAGTTAGAGAAATCAATTTCGTTCTTGAAGCCTTAACATTAAGATAATATTCCTCTTTATTTCAGTGACAAACGTAGCTTCAGAATACTCATTGAATCAGTCTCCTGGTTTTTATAATAAGCTATTATAATGGAAGGCAAAAGGTTTTCTGTAAGATATTTAAAGGAAACAAACTTTATGATCTTTCCACTACATTTTATCAGTAAACATTATCCCGAGCAGGCGCATTGAGTGACTCCCTTGAAGATTAAACTCAGCTATGCTGACGGAAGTCAAATCATGTTATCTTAGCTAATAAAACATAATCATTTCATTTTGGATGCGTTAAAATTAATTTATAACTTTTCGACTTCATTTTCATTTTGGAGGCGTTACAACTAACAAATCATTTCTTGCCCCAGGTATATTTCAGTTAAAATGCTTATTTCACTGTATTGAAACATGCATACAAAAATACATACATATATACATGCGTACATACATGCAAAATGTAAAATAGTCTCAGGAACTTATTTTCTAAATATCAATGTTATGATACCAAAATGAGATTAACATTATTTTTAAGGAATTTTCTACAGTTTTCTATTCTATTTAAGTTTATTTCCTTCTCCTCATTGAATGGAAAATCAAAATTAATGTTCATTTGCCTCCGTCTTTTGATATCATCACATCAAATCATGTTGTTAACAGAATTCTTTGATGAGCGCGAAGAATTTGTTCTACGCCATTACCTAATGTTTAATGTCCCTACAATAGTGAATACACAAACACATACATTCAGCTTTTTCGTTTGTCTATATTCTGCTCAAATATATATATATATATATATATATATATATATATATATATATATATATGTATATATACATTTTCATGCCAAAATATTTGTTTGTTTGATTATTTTATTCATTTTTTTATTAATTTTAGTTGATGTCATTTAACTACTTAATTAACGCTAATAAAACAGTTTAAGACTTGAATCGCTAATATAAATCATAATTAATTTTACTTATTTGCTTTTATGATTGTCGTGTTATTGCGACGACTGTTGCAGAAATATTCCACTAACTTCAACTCAACAGCGTTTGCTTTGGCAAAGATCAGTGCTCACAGACACTTTATGTAGCTATCGTTGAGATTTAACGTCTTTTAACTTTACATTCTACTGTACTGTATATATACAGCATATAAAGTGTACTTTCTTACCTACCAATAAAGCAACTGTCGGTATGCAACATTGTGTCGTAATGAGCTATTATTTATGACGAAAGCAAACTAGTGTCATATTTATCTAGGCAAATTCAACAATATGTTTTTATTTATTTAAAAGTTAATCATTATCCGGATTCTGATAAATTATTCTGATAACAGAGCGTGCAGCAGAATCATCCCAGAGTTAGGGCAAGAACAGTGTGGCTTCGTTAAAGATACCAGGAATGCGATATCCATGCTCAGAATTCTATCTGAAAGTCCAAAACAAATGCAGAAAGATTTCTGTCAGTGCATTATAGACTTCGCATAGGCGTTCGACAAAGTACGACACAAGAACTTCATAGAGATGTTCGACAGCCTCAATATTTTCGGAAAAGACTTTACGATAATCAAGAATATATACCTGAAGCAAACCGCTTGCGTACTAATAGGAAGTGAATTACCGGGAATACAAAAACAGAAATAGGCGTAAGACAAGCATGTGTTTCCGCACCGGATTTATTTAACTTATACAGCGAAACAATTCTGAGACAAATAAAAGAACTGACGGAATTCGTCATGTGCAGCCATAGTCTCAACAATATAAAACACGCGGATGACATGGTACTGATAGCAGACACAGAATGGAAAATACAGGAACTTCTACCAATGGTAGCAAAAGAAAGCGAGATGAAAATATTGAGCATGAACTTCAAGCAAACTGAAAGTATGTTCATCAGCAAAAAGAAGACCCCTAAAATGCCAACTACACGTTCGAGAAAGTAAAATAAATCTTGTAAAGAAATTTAAATATCTTGAAAATGTTCTGACGGAAGATAGAAATTGCAACATTGAGACATTAAAAAAGAAACGATATAATGGAAAAATGTTGACATGCGAATAAATACTTACTTTGCTACAGAAACAACAATAAATAACAACTAAATCAAGAAAAAACAAAAATTACAAACAATATAAATAGAATGCTAGAAAGTAAAAAATTAAAAATATAATACAACATACATAATCAATTCCCATAATAAACAAAAATATCCAACAAAAAGAAAGCATAAAATTAATATAAACATGAAAAGTAAAAATACAAACAATCAATAAACAAAATAACGCAACTACCAAACGAAAACACACACACATAAATTCCATAAACACAAACATATACAAAAACACCCAACAATGATCCAGAAAAAATATAGAGTCACGTGGGAAAACATAAAAAGATCAAAACAATAAAAGAGATCAATACAACAAAAGAGCCTAACCCAATGTAATTGCAACCTCCATTCTAATAAATCATTTTCTTCGACCATTTAAATGCGACGACATCTTCTGTCTTCCGGAATGGTGACTAATTGCTTTGTCTTTCCTTTTCATTAAAATTTTCTCATTTTCTTTCGCACAAAAAAACATTTTGCGTTTTCGTGGCATTATCATCTTGCTTTGGTTGAAATATAAAAAGAACAAATAAACAAAAGAATCAACAATAAGTTGAATATAAGTAACGCAGATAATATTGTAGCTCCGTAAATAACATTTCCCTATAGTTTTGTTAATAGTTTAATATTTAATGCACTAGTATTTTTACTGTAGTGATAGTTTGTTGAAAACTTATCTGCTGAAGTATGCAAAATCATTCACTTGAATAAGCCTATCAGAAAGTTTGGTACATTTAATTCGTCTCTGTTGCTGTCAACAAAAATATATTTTCGATTGATTTAAAGCTACATCATTTCGGATTGATGTTATGAGCCTTATATTTTCGAAAATATCTGTTCTTATGAAACAAACGGTTGACGCTTTCTTTCTTTTGTTTTATTGAAAATAATTCCCTATTTTATGTACAAGGGGCAAGCCAGTAGTTCTGACTTAACATCTTAAGGCGTTTGCTTTGGGGTTGGTTAAATAAGAAAGTATAGCAGATCAAACCAAAAGGCTGTAACAAATTCTAGGTCTACAATAAGAAATTATATCTTCCATCCCACAAGCGTATAGATCATTTGACGTGATTCCTTGTCGGCTCAAGAAACTAGCAGTAAAAGTATTTAAAAATAGGTAGTTGCATTTCAGTCCCCCTGTATGTCAAAGTAAACAAAAATCGTTGGTGCAACCAACGAACAGCTTGCCAAAATCTAAACTCTTATCTAGATACACTCTTCAAAATAGATGAAAATTCTGAAAACAAAAAATAAAATAAAACCGAATAAAAAAAGAAAACAGAACGTAAAATCAAACTTACTTATTCGGTAAAATAAAGTGCTCGAAGCCTAGATTGCCTAGACCGAGTCGTGACTTGAGTTTCACGATTATACAATATTTTGTCGACTTGAAATGAAAGAAGGAGGGTGAGTATTATAAAACCGTGATTCTCTGCAAAGTATCACGGGAAAATAACCCGTGGATAACAACACATACAGGGGAAAAATAAAATATGCAAGGAAAAACCTTGTTGGTAGGCTAAAATACTATCTGTAGTACTGTAGGCTTGCGTATATATATATATATATATATATATATATATATTTGTATCACTATTTCTCTCTCTTTCTTTCTATATATATATATATATATATATATAAACTTATTTATAAATGGAACTCTGTCTGTGTGTGTGTGTATCCGTTACCTATAGACTCCGAAACGGCTGAACCGATTTTATTGAAAATTTACACAGTTGTAGTATAAGCGTCTGCGAGTGTTCTTAGCTAGGTTTTGCGTCGATGTACCTCCGATAAATATCGAAAATCGAAAAAATCGTGTTATAGAAGGATTGGTCCGATTTTAATCAAATTTGATACACTCATAGACAAAGATATAAGAAACCATATTCAGAAGTTTCAAGGTTGCAATTCTTACAATAGTGCAGAAAATCGGTAATATATATATATATATATATATATATATATATATATATAAAAATGGCAAGATGTTTGTATCTGTGTCTGTTTATCTGTCTGTATGTCCTTTATACAATTCCACAATTTTTATCCGATTCTCAACAAACTTCACAAATATTCTTTAGACTTAGTCAGAGCTCCAGGACCAGGGGTTAGTTTTAAAGCTTTCATTACACTTGAGCAACGCCGGGCTATACTGCTAGTATATATATATATATATATTCCGTTTGTAAACGAGTTATTACGCAACCTAGGTTTCTACTATGAGTGCTGTGTTCAGGCAATTTCCAATAACTGATTTTACCGTTTACCGTTTTTTTTAAGAACGCTCACGTAAAGGTGTTTTTCTTTAACGCTCACGTGGCAGGAAATTATAATTCCTTGTTATTTTAAAAATTGTGCGTTCAAAGATTCCCTGCCACGCGAGCGTTATAAAAACACCGTTACTTGAGCATTCTTAAAAAAAGAAACGGTAAACGGTAAAATCAGTTATTGAAAATTGTCTGAAAACACCACACATGGTAGAAACCTAGGTCACGTAATAATTTGTTTACAAATAGAAAATATTCCAAAGTTTTACAATATAATTATATTGAACACTTTTTAATATAAAAGTGCATTGGTTTAATTTTATTATGACCAGAAACTAAGTAATTAAACAATCAATATATATACATACATACATACATACATACATACATACATATATATATATATATATATATATATATATATATATATATATATATATATATATGTTGATTGTATAATTACTTAGTTTCTTGCCCTGACAATCCGTTAGATGAAACCTAGGACAGGACAATTTCGCTAGAAACTAGGAAGAGAGTACTGAATTACTACGTGCTGTCCGTCCTTAAACATGGCAGTGAATGCTGAACAATACCATCAAAGATGAAGGAAAAACTTGAAGCAACTAAAATGTGCTTCTACAGAAGGATGCTGCAAATATCATGGATCGAGCATGTGAGCAATAATGATGTCTTGGAAATGATGCAAACAAAAAGGAAATTAATACTGACCATCAGGAAGAGACAGCTGAAGTTCCTAGGACACGCAATGAGGAAGGAGGTCTTGGAGAATCTGATACTTACAGGTGAGATAGAAGGGAAAAGAGACAGGGGGAAGCAACGGATAATATATTTGAAGGACCTAATCAAGTGGCTGACGGAACGAGGATTGCATGGTGTAACAGGAGAAGGCGTGCTCAGAGCCACCAGGGATAGGGAAACGTGGAAGACCATGGTCGTCTAAGTCCTGAAGGGACAGGGCACATAGAAGAAGAACTTGGTTTAGATGAATATATCAAATATTATGTTATACCAAATACCAAATATAATATTTATTACATAACAAATACATTATGAACATATTATCTAAAACTTGAATATTATATTCTCGAGATGGTCACCACCACACAGAAACTAGGCATGAGCTTGCTGTCTCATTTCGAAGATAGTTCAGCTTACCATATCAAACGCAATGGGTAAATCTTTTCTACGGATGATTTGTTGTAGTTCCACGTAATGTAATATTTAAACTTTAGATATGGTGAACTCATGAATATCAGGTATAGAATTATATTCGGCATTATGTTATTTTCATAATCCTAGATATAATCATCTAAAATGTATCCTATAATTCTCTCTCTCTCTCACACACTCATACACTTTACACACACACACACACACACACACACACACACACACACACACACACATATATATATATATATATATATATATATATATATATATATATATATATATATATAGGGCCTTTTTCCCGGTGAATCTCATCAAGCAGTCAAATGAGGAAAGTGAGGAAACTTATCTAAACCTATTAACTCCTGGAACAACGCCATAATCCAACCAAGTGAGAATTAATCAATTACGGAAATGATACGAGACAATCAACAACAAATACATCGATAAAAATCGATATAGAATCGTCAGCTAGTTTTATTCTCCTTTCGCTGTAAACAACGACGCGCATCAAATTAACTTTCTTCTTTTATATTCCAAACAGCTTGTAGACACACGATCACTGAATATCTCAATAACTTGCCCGCTGGAGCCATTGTGCAATAACAGAAAAAAGTTTTCCATAGCCAATACTTGGTAACGTCTGATTATTCACCAGTACTTACTGCTCGTTCCATGTTCGGGCAAAGGTAGAGTCTAGTTGCTGTCTGCCTGTACTTCCAGGTATCAATTACGCCGAAAGAAATATGAGTCCGTCATGAACTCGTCATTTTACTTGAAATGCTCTATCCCCTGACCGTGTCGATTTCGTCATCGGCCGGTGAGGAATAGGTATGCATCTGTTCAAATATTTGTGTCGTGAAATGATCTTCACTCAGTCACTACTTATTTACAGATGGCTACGATGCTGAAGGTCAGCGAATAATGATCCATCAAGCCGTCACATTCTACTGAATCAAAGGTTTGCTTGTCTCGTTAGGGTTAACAACAACATGAGTGAATGATGAGTGCTCTACTGGGAACTCGACAAATTCTGATGTCGGTAAATACGGACAATCGTTCACTCAAAACTAGTCCGGTAAATTTTCAAAAACATTGATGAAGCGATTTCTTCGTTACAGGCTACATTAATGTGGTAAAGAATTCACCAATTCTCGTCCCATCTATGGGTTAAATAGTAGTGCAAACTGCACCATCTCCTAATGGCCGAAAAGCAGTTTTGATGAAAGAAGACTCTTAAGTCGAAGAGAAAGCAATAGAAAACTACTTTTCTCAAGAAGGTGGAGCAATTCTCAGACGGTAAGGAGAAAGTGGAATCTGTTGGCTGTCGGAATCTTCCACGTTCTAAAGAGACATGACATTTCAAAGAATATATAGAAGCTATATCTATTAATATAATTATCCAAACAATATATCTACAGTTATATTTCATGATATGATTATTATATTGGCAAGTAAATTATATTGTATACAATAATACAAAAGCACTTCGATTTTATCAACAGAGGTTCTCAGTTTTCCATCACAGTTTACACAGTTTGGAATTCTGCTCCTCACGCTTTGACAATCACTTTTGTACAAGTCTTTTTGTGTATACATTTCTTGAAATGCATATCTTATGTAATTTTTCAAATCAATATTCAGTCAGTTAAGTGCCATACGCGATACACGTTTTTAGCGATCATGTCTCGAAAAAGACCTGGCTGACAGGGCAGAAGATTATGCGGCAGTAGGTTGCCATTGCTTTCTGCGGTAGACTGGTTGCCAGCTAAGGCTATAGAACCCAGTCTGTCTTGTTATTTGACCCATAATCGGAGGGAAGACACGGATTAATACCTTTCCAAAGGGTTTTTGTGCGCAAGTAAATGCAAGGAATTCAACTCGAATTCGAACTCAGCTCCTCGATTTTTCGTTCTGAGTCGATATCTATTGCACCACAATTGACCATAAAATTTGTCCTTGAGTACTCTCGAAAAGAAGAAATTCATTGGAGTCAAGTGAGGTAATTATGCTGGTCAGTCAACTGGATCTCTTCGGCTTTTTTATTTCTTAAGAAATATTTCATTAGATACTCACTAACTACTTTTAAATAATGTGAAGCGCCTTATCTTGTTTGAAAGAAATGTAATTAACCACGTACTTTTGGACTACTCTGTATATGAATTGGGATCAAGTATGGATAGGAATCCGGCAGATTTTTTATGTCTCTAACATGGCTTCTCCTCCAACGAACTTTAGTCACTGGTGCCTCTGCAACAGGTTTTTACTTGTGCAAACAGACTGGTAACTGGGTCTCACCCATTCACAGATCAACTAAATGCAGACGACAATCTACTCCTCCAGCTTCTTTTCAAGCACTTCCCACCTGTGGAACTCGCTTCCATATTTTTGCTTTCCTGACGGCTACAACCTCCGGGAATTTAAACGCAATGTCAATACTCATCTCTTAACCATTTGACTCTAGTTCTTTCTTCACCACCTTGTATATTTTCTTTTCTCTTCTCTTTTGCAACTGTCATCACATCTGTATTCCCATCATTCTCTTGCTCTTTTTTTAACTGGTTCGTGTTTCTCTTCACTTTCTTCTATCTAATCTTTTTACTCTTAAGCAGCCCCCTGCACATCAGTGGCGTTACCGCCTTCCGCGGGGTAATACGATTTAAAAATGTGTTGGTTCTGTTAAAGCTTCGTCGGTGAATGAGATAAGGAAAATATTTATACATTTTAATTTTTGTTTCTTTTTATTTTCATTAGTAAAGTAACCTTTGTATTAATCGGAATAGTTTAACAACGTTCATGTGCATAATATATGTAAGGAAATCATAATTTTATTTTTTTAATATTTGATTAGGATGATAATATATGAATGTATCTCCATATTTGTATAGGTGTGTGTGTTTATGTATGTGTATTCATTTGTGTGTGTGTGTGTGTGTGTGTGTGTGTGTGTGTTTGTGTCTCTAGCAGATTCTTTACATTTGGAATTTTCCGCATGTTGAATTAAGGCGTGTTCATGTCAACACCTGTCATAATAGTTAAATATATGTTATGTTCTTTAAGAACGGATTTCGCCTCCTTCGACCTCACCCTCTCAGCAGACCTCAAGTGGATAGACTACATTGAATCAGTAGCTAAATCTACTGCTAGGGAGTTTGGGTCACTGTGTCGGGCCAGAAAATTTTTCTCGCCTGAATCCATTTTACACATATAACAGTTCAGCCATCCATGCATGCACTGAATAATGTTGTCATATCTGGTCGGGCGCCCCTGCTATTAATCTCGGGGTACTAGACAGTATCCAGAAGAGAATCTGCACTGTGAACGATTCCATCCTGGCAGCTCAACTCCAGTCACTTTCTCACCGACGGGATATGGCTTTCCTCTGTCTATTCTGCAAAACTTTTCACGGTTCCTGCACTTACGAGCTTAGCTCCTTAGTGTCGCCTCTACATGAATTTACTCGAGCAACCAGACTGTCAACAAGGTACCCCTTTTTACAACCAAATGGAGCCATCACTTTTACTCTATTAGCTTCTTTTCTCGCCAGTGGAACTCACTTCTGTATACTTGCTTCCCTGATAGCTAAAATCTTCAAAAGTTTAAATGCAATGTCAATTGCCATCTCTTATACCTTTGAATCCCGTTCATCTCTTATACATTCCACAACATCCCCTGTATCTTGCGCTTCTCTCATTTCTTTCTACTCTCACGCAACTCTCTTTACACTAGTATTCCCATTCTTTTGTTAACCATTCTCGGTCACCCAATTTAACCAGTTTCTCTTGCTCTTCGCGGTCCTCTTATGTAACCTTTTACTTTCATCATATGTCGCCTCCTGCAGGCCAGTGGCTGTATTGCTTTGCTTTGTGTATAAGGATTATAAATAAAATTACTAAAATAAAGGTTATTTATATGTATTTTACATATATATATATATGCTTTTATGTGTGTTTATTGTTAGTAACATATTTATACTTGACTATTTGAAGAATGTTCGACGTAAATAATTATGGTTTCGTTTACTTAGGGCGGCATTATTAAATTCAATGTTATGGTTAGTTTTTCTTTGTGTGACTACAAGTGAGTTTGTTCCCCATTTGGCGGTCGGTCTCTTTCTTGTATTAACACCCAAAAATTGCGTTCAAGCAAAAAACAGTTCACCGTTGCTCGGTGTTCACCTCAGTGATTAAGGGTATTGCAGCCAAATCCGACACTTGACAAAACACAAAACGAAATAGGCAATAAAAACAAAAGTTGTATATGCAGAGACCCGACAATTTATTTAGCAACATTTAGAGTTACATACTACATTATTTTTCAATATAACCACCAGCGGCGTCGACGACCATCTCAAGACGAGTGCGTAATGAGTCACATGCATTGTCGACCATGTCTATGTCCATAGCGGTGAACACCTCCACGATGGCCACTAAGAGAATCGACTGTGATGTGGACGTGCTTGTTGATCATAGTCTCGATCAGGTCCAAGATAAAATATTCAAAGAAGATGCAGTCGGATGAGAAGGGTGGGCACCAGTCCGGCGACCAGTGCAGGACGTTCTTCTCTGATGAAAAGAATTTCATCCAGAACCAGAGGAGCAACAGACAGAACGACAGGCGGATCTACAAAGACATCGCGGAGCTTCCAGTCGTGAAGCATACGTATTTTCCATTCTCGGTCATGGTTCTTTGCATAACCTCCTGTGAGGGGGATGTCATACCTTCGTTCTTATTTGGAAAGAGCCTGAGTATCACTGCTGGGCTCTTCCAGGAGATGCTGAGGAGCGTGGCGAAGTTCCGAGTGGGCTATATCGTCGCTTGACGCCCCTGCACACAAGGCCAAGACAACCCTTGAATTTTCAAAATTGTTCCTCACCACTGGTCGCCGGACTTGTGGCCGCTCTCCTCACCCGACTACAATCCTTTGACTTTTTCTTCTCTAACGGTTGCTAAATAAACTGTCGGATCTATGCATACTTTTGTTTTTATTGCCTATTTCGTTTTCTTTTTCTTAAGTGTTGGTTTTTGCTGCAACGGCATGTATGTACATATGCAAGATCTCTGATATCGAGCCATGTTTAACTACGTGTGAGTTTCATTGCATAATATGAACATATTTTGTCTACTTATTTTAATACTGTTTCTTGTCAGTTCCTTTTCTTCGTGCTAAAAGAAAATTCACGAAGAAAGGTGTCGTATTTCTTTTTAAAAACAAGTACTTTCAAAGACAATCTGCGATTTTAAAACCACTATCATAACGGAAATCCGATTTTATCGCAGTTACAATAAAATTGTCTGTGTAATATGCCTAGAAAAGGTCGAAAATAATTCGGTTAAGAAAAGAAAATATTCAGATGCCTTCTCCGAAGAATTTTACCTCAACATCAAAACAGTTATTAGACATCTGGAAAAGATCAGTATAAAACTAGGTAACCACTGTATGTCTGTATTAACATGTTTGGATGCAGATATGCTGCTTAAATAGATATTTAAATGCAAACGCAATTACCATCTCTTATCTTCTTGACTCACATCCTTTCATTGACAACCCTTGTATCATGTTCTTTGTCATTCCACTCCACGCTCATGAAGCCCACTTCACATCTGTATTCTCACTTTGTTATTACCCATACTCTGATTCTCCTGTAACTTGTTTCTCTTTCTCATCACTCACCTCTTCTGTAACCCTTTGCGCACCAGTTGCAGTTCTGCCTTGCCTGCGATGAAGAGATTAATATATATATATATATATATATATATATATATATATATATATATATATATATATGTGTGTGTGTGTGTGTGTGTGTGTGTATGTGTGTGTGTGTGTGTGTGTGTGTTACGGAAATTAACGAAGATTAACGAAACTGGTTATAAATGACCGACAATTCGAAATGATTTTTTTATTATATATATATATATATATATATATATATATATATATATATATAATAATAATAATAATAATAACTATATAGACTCTTTAAGTATGTAGGCCGTAAATTTATGCTAAAATAAACCTCCGAAAAAACCATTAACAAACAGAACCTAAATCCGTTACAATCCGGTGTACTAAGACGTCGGATAAATGGGGAGAAAAAAAAAGAAACCCGCGGAACAAGAACAAAACATTCAATACTCCGCAGTAAAGAAAAAACCCCAAACGGAACCAAACACAAGAAAAAGTTCTCAATACAAAGTACGAAAGAAAAGATACAATAGTAGAGCAAAAACACACAAAAATCTAGAGTGAGCCTTTGCCCTGACGATCCGTAGTGTGAAACCGCGGTAGGTTTTGGCTCACTCTAGATTTTTGTGTATATATATATATATATATAGTCATCCGCAGGCAGATCTGTTTTGCTGTATCACAGCTCATCAGTACGGTTAGACTCCGATTGCCTTTAACCCATGATTGAAACGATTTTACCGCTGAGCTATGGGCGTTCGGTAGAAGAAGGCAGATTTGTTAGCGTGCATATTGTCATCATACCCGCCCAATAGCCAGAATGCTCCAATCCATTACTGAATGAGCGATGCGTACATGCCAGAGTAGGTACTGGTTTTCAAAGCCTACCATTCTTCCAGAGTGCTCAATCAGAGTGTGAGAGCGTAAATATATATATATATATATATATATATATATATATATATATATATATATATATATAAGAAAACTCAACACGTCATTGGTTCCGGCAAAATCTTTTGTACCAAATGGAAGAAATATTGTAAGGTCTGATAAAATGAGCTAATCGTCTCATAGAAATGAATTATAATTTATAAACACTTGAAATGACGTGTTGAGTTTTCCTTTATAAATTCAATTTGCTCTGGATAACATCCATTGAGCTCTCTATAAAGATATAACACTTAATATTTTATATTAAGTTATCTTGTTGGATTATCCTCACCGTTTACGGACTGGACATATATATATATATATATATATATATATATATATATAAACTTATTTATAAATGGAACTTTATCTGCGTGTGTGTCTGTATGTGTGTGTGTGTGCGTTACCTATAGACTCCGAAACGGCTGAACCGATTTTCTTGAAAATTTACACAGTCGTACTATGAGCGCCTGCGAGTGTTCTTAGCTAGGTTTCGTGTAGATCTTCCCCCGATAATTATCGAAAATCGATAATTGAAAAAATTGGGTTATAGTATGAGTGGTCCTATTTTAATCAAATTTGATACACTCATAGACAAAGACATAAGAAACGATATTCAGAAATTTCAAGCTTGCAGTTCTTACAATAGTGCAGAATATCGATAATATATATATATATATATATATATATATATATATATATAAAAGGCAAGATGTTTGTGTGTCTATCTGTTTATCTGCATGTATGTCTGTATTTTTTTCAGCACTTTTATTTTAGTTTTTGTTTCGGGTTTGGCTCTAAGTAGGTATAATTGTAGTTCTTAGTCTTAGCCATGATACCATTTACTAAGAGGACTTATTTAGCTTTCAAAATTCAGTTTACAACGAAAAAACTTATTTGATATCGATACCAAAAAATTAAAATTTGACTTACATCGATTGATTTTTCTTTCAGTCTACGGTTTTACTTTAACTGGAAACAACTATTGCTTTTTAGTCTTTCGTTCCAACGTCTAAAGTGTCTGAGCACCATGAGCACCATGAGCACCATGGATTAGTTTTAAAGCTTTCATTACACCCGAGCAACGCCGGGCTATACTGCTAGTATATATATATATATATATATATATATATAATCTAAAATGATGATCAGATAGGTAAATTCCAAAAACACGATCCTAATTAATAGTAATTTCATTAATAATAAAATTGTTCAAAGTGGGGGGCTTGATATAAATATTACATTCTATTTACAGGGCCAAATATAAAAAATAAAACAAAAATTTCCATTTTCAAATCCGATAGATAGCCATTTCGACGAGGAAATACTCGCTTCTTCAGCAAAGACAAAACGAAAATTTTATTATATATATAATTATTTGTTTAACATTATTTTTAAAGGATGATCATATTTCAGTAAATGCAAGAAGGGATTAAAATCAAATTTAAGTAAAATTACTTTGAATATTATTTTTAGATATTTAATCAGCTTTGTTTTCCATTATCGGGCAAAAGCAAAAGTAAATATTCGACTGCACGTGTAAATAAATATCGTTTTTTTTTCATGCTGAAATATTTGTTACTTTTTTTTGTATTTTTTTGTTTCTTTCTCAATGTTCACCTTCTTCTTCCGTTGATCGAACCAATCGAACATTAGTTGATGCTAAATCTTCTTAGTGTGGAAGATTTAGACGAAAATACCATTTTAATGATTGTCTTTTTTCGAGCATTTCATTGCAGAATGTAAAAGCGTATAGCGTAGTTTCTGCTAATTAAAGCAAAACACTAAAGGGTGTGATGGATAAAATGTTGCTGGTTTATATATTTTGTTTCTACGCATGCGCGTGGTTTGATTTTTTTATTATTTTATCGGCTGCAGAATATAGTTGGGTCTGTTAGCACCATCAGTGAGAAAATAGAATTATAATACAATTCACACAACCAAAAATTTGAAAACGGAAATAAGAATAGTGTGTTTGGTCCTCTATATGAATACACTAAAGAGGATTTGGAAAAATTGAATTAATCTAATTGTAATTAGGAAGGTATGTGTCATGGTCTTTACCTGTAACTCAAGAATGACCGCTTCTTAAAACTATATATACTACGCCTCTAAAGAGAGATAGAGGGAGAGAGTCGAGTTGGTAGTACTTCACTCCATACCAGACTGATAGTCATACTAACACCTTCTACATTTTGTATTATTTCTTGTTAATATATATTTGTTATTTCTCCCCTTGTGGTCGTGTTGTTATTTTCAGACCTTAACTTGGTCCATAACATTATGGTAGCTCGGAAACATTCTAAATGTTCTGATAATTAAATAATACCAGAATGTCTTGGATAGTTCCTCATACTCAACAAGGAGTACTACCTTAAGTGCCTTACACGTCCTTTTTAAATAAGCACCCCGTTATCATTTTTTAAAAAATGCGAATCGATCATTATTTTATTAGTAAGAAAAATGTCAGATTAAAAGTAAATTTCCTTCAGCATAATTGATATCTAATTCCAACAAGTTGCCTCTTATTGGACTCATATTTTCTAATGTCATGAAGTGGTGTCTTTTATATGGATTCAACTGCAAGGGAAATTTGGTTTACTGTGTCGTACCAGACAAATTTCTTCGTTCTAATCGATCTCGAAAACATATAAATCAAACATTTGTTCATGCATTGGGTATTGAAGCCATAGCTAGTCTTATGATCCAGCTATATATCTCGAGATTGTGGACAACAGAAAGATCTGTAATGGAATCGATCCTGACCTGGCATCTCGACTTTAGTCACTTTCTCACCAACGTGAAGTGGCTCTCCTCTGTCTTTTCCTTAAATATGTCAATTCAGCTATCCTCTTTCGTATCTCGGCAAAATGAATTTAAGACTGCTACCAGATTGGTAAATAAGTTTCACAGTTTTACTTTTTTCGATTTCTTCCTTCTCTGCTACGCCAGTCGCGACTTCTTATCTTCTTTTATTGTATATTCTATTCATTAAAATCTTCTATTCATTAAAATCTTCTCACTCTCATTCACTTATAGTAAATCCGTGCGTCTTAATGACATTCTCCCCTTTGTTACGGGAGAAACGATTAAAAAACATCCATTATCTCTTTAGAATTTTTTCAATTTGGAAATTTTTGATGAATAAATATTTTTAATATCATAGATATTGTTTTCCTTCTGTCCTTCTCTTTTTTCTTGTTGTTTCTTTGATTTGAAAACTAGAAATAGACAATATTATAAATCTGATATTTTAAAGATATCGACAGAAGCGGCTTTATTAATTACAGACTGAATTTCAAAGTTTTGAAAGAAAAAAAATTCAAGTTTGATTTTATTTTCAACTATATTGGACTCTGAAAATGGGCGTATATCGTAATAAAAATGGGGTTATGCTCGAATTCCAATTAACTTTCATACGGTCATTTTGAGAAAAGCATGAGATCATTTAGCCCTTTAAGTTTAGGTAGCTGTCTAATCGAATTAATACAAACACTTCATTATCCTTCCCATGACCTTATGTGTCTTCTCATGAAGTTACATAGGTTTTGAAATCTACCTGCACGTGGATCCGTTCTATAATTAATGTTGGTAAGTAACTGTCTGTAGTAAGTCTAATGGGGAAAATGCCTTTAATCCCATTTTTAATATTTTAATCATTATTCAAAGAATTAAACAAAGGCATATTTGGTGTCCAATGATTGTCAATGTCTATGTGGTTAAAGTATTCCGCAGTTGCAAAATATATTTAACAAAGTTTCAAATAATGAAACTATATCGAAAAGGTTACCATATATCTGCGGCAACAAAAGCGTATTATACGAAGTATATTATTGATATAAATACATATTCTATTTACTTTTCAATGAAATATTTTACTTTATTTTTATTATTGTGCGCAAATATTCAACTTAATTTTGTCTTGAATTATAAGACAAAATGATTCCAGTTTCGATTCCATGAACTACAAATTACAGTTTCGATTCCATGATTGACAAAATGGTTTAATTTTGCTAACGTGTTAGTATTGCATGTAGTAAAATAAGTGAGTGTTCTAAAGATAAAAATTATAAAAAGTACTTTACCTATGGAATAAAAATATGCCAAATTCATGTTCGCTTCTTTGATCAAAGAAACATGCTAATATGTAGCGAAGACTAATTGCCTGTCCGTCAAATGTAATGCTGTATTCCAGTGTACCAAAAATTGTAATTAGATAATTGCAGTCTTGAGTGTTGGACAATAGAATACGTACTAAAGATTCCCACAAAGACTCTCTATCCAATTCCACTCTTATTGTGATTTTGAAGGTCTACTATGATCTATCTACAGTACTGCAATAGTTAATTACTCAAAACATGTTGACCATGTCCACTCTAGTTAATGAATATAGAATACAGCTCAGTACATAATCTGTTCAAGGAAACAACGTCAAAGATTAACACTCACGTGTCAGACACTCTAGTGAGTTTGACTATATAGACTATACTCCAGAAAATATGGTCGCTTTACTTATTGGTGAAATTGAACCTGCTAAGTTGCAAATAACTCTGAAGAAGATGTCTGTTGTTTTTGGGATTTGATCCCTATTTATATACATTTTGTATTTGATGCCCCCATAAAATGAATATATATATATATATGTATATATATATATATATTGCATGGGTGGACAAAATAATGGAAATACCTAGTAGCATAATAGCATAATGTAGAAAATTTGATTTAACTGCCAAAAGCTCGTCTGTTTTTATTAGTAATTTAAGAAAAATAGCCTCTTGTATTGCTTGCGACAATGCAACAAACTATTATTGTTTCGCAAATTGATAAAATCCTGTTTGTCTATCCCATTATGTCTACCTGAATCAAAGATGTGTAATGTCTTTCGTTGTTCTTAAAATTTTATCTAAAATCTGTTTCCTTTCGCCCTTGAGGGTTTATGTCCTTTGCTTTTATTAATGGACGTCTTGATCTCATCTAATCTTCACCGTATATGATTCACTCCAGCTAACATACATAGGCTCGACTTCTAATGTATCACTCTGATTTGAAGATGTGCGTTGTGGTGCAGTGGATATCGGCTCGGAATGAAAAATCTGGTGGCTGAGTTCGAATTACTGTTGAATTACTTGCATTCACTTACGCGCAAGTACACTTAGGAAAGGTATTAATCCGTGTCTTCCCTCCAGTTATGGGTTAAATAGCAAGACAGATTGGGTTCTATAGCCTTGGCTGGCAACCAGTTTACCGCAAAAAGTAATGGCAAGATAATCTTTTGCTTAGTCAGTCATTTCTGAGACATGATCGCCCAAGTGTGTATCGTGTATGGCATTTAACTGACTGACTGATTTGAAGAACTCATCCGACAAGATCTTTTTTCATTGCCTCCTCCTCTTCAGTCTTAGGTCCTAATTGGTCTGAATGACTCATTAGTCTTTTTGATACAATGACCGTCTCATGTTCCCTCTGCATGATGTAATTAGCTTTTTCAGGACTTGCTTTATCTGTCTTTTTACGCCACATCTTTTTATTTGTCGAGGAAGACATTGTCAACAAAGATCATATTTGTTTTCCATTAAGGTAGATAGGTTGTGAAATTTATCTTTACGTGAAATCGTCCTATAACTAACCAGTAACGTTGTTAAGTAACTGTTTGTAGTATGTTTACTTGGGGAACTGCCTTTAATCCCATTTTTAATATTTGCCTCATTTTTCTGAAATTTGTGGGTCATATAATGATGTTTTGTGAATGATGCAGTCAATCTGCGTTAACAATTGCATAAATCTTCCTCACAAAATTCTGGTGAGTTGTGCCGCAGAAATATTTTAGGGACCTTATTTCTAGAAAATATTACTCTTATTATTTACATTATTGTTGTCATTTTTTATCTTTATTTTTAACGATCATCAAGAAAAGGATTTTGCTGAAATTATAAATATTCTCCTATCATTAATGTGCGCATGATCTATACGAGCATGAGGCCTTAGTTCCGTTTTTTAGATCATAAGTGTATTTTCCTTTACAAAAAATCTTTATTTCAGCATATTATGGAGATTTATATGTGTATCTATCTTTCTTCCGATACCAACTTTTGATTTTCTCTGTGGAACGTTTATCACACAATTAATATCATCATGAATTCTTTTTAAAATATGTCTTTTTACTGTTTCTTGTGGTACGATCGTATGTCTATTGCTTTTATAATGACATTTTTATCGTTAATTTACACCTTAATCTTTGGAGGGTTTTACAGCTTTGCAACAACAATTACACATGCTTCTTTCTTATTCTCTCAACAATCTTGCTAAACATCGGAACATGTAGTGTCTTTGGAACCAATCATTGTTAGAATAATATATCGGTTTTACCCAAATATAAAAGTTCATTATTCGGGATTTTCATGTTTTACATTTTTTATCATTATTAAATTATAAGGTTGACAGCAAAATGATATGTCGTACTGTATTTCCCTTTAACTACACAACGTCAAAGTCATATGCGATTAATTTTATTGCCCATCTTAGAAATCTGAAAATAGTAAATAAGGTAGTAAATTTTCTTTGGCTTAAAATAAACTCTATAGTAGGAACTTCTCCCTTAATAAAAAATGTCGAGGTCCGTCTGTGTCTCCAAATACTTTTTTTTAAATAATTTCACCCCGATCAAGGCGGAAACGCCACTGATATGCAGGGGGCTACATAAATGTAAAAAGATTAATTAGAAAAGAGTGAGGAGTACAAACTAGTTAGAAAGGAACAATAGAAAGCTGAGAAAGCAGGTGTGATGACAGATACATAGGTGGAGAGAAAGGGAAGGTTATACAAGCGTGGGGAGAGAGCTAGAGTCCAGTGGTTAGTAGATGAGTATTGACTTTGCATTTAAATTTCTGGAGGTTGTAGCCGTCAGGAAAGCAAGAATACGGGAGCGAGTTCCACAGTGCGAGAAAAAGCTGCAGGAGTAGAATTGTCGTCTGCATTTGGCTAACCTGACTGTGAATGGGTGGGACCCAGTTGCCAGTCTGGTTGCACGAGTAAACAGCTGTTGAGGAGGCATCAGTCTGAGCAGAAGCCATGAAAGTATTGATAGAACAGGCAAAGGGAGGCCACATTTCGACGATGGGGAAGTGGCTGCAGTCGAGCCGCCAGATCAGTACCTATCACATTACAGACTCTTCTTTGGAGCCTGTCAAGAACACTGAGGAGAACGGCAGGGACACCTGACCATAAATGCCAGCAGTACTCCATGCACGGACGGATGGTTGACTTGTATATATGCAGGAGGGATTCAGGTGGACAAAACATCCTGGATCGACATAGTGACCCTTCTTAGCAGTACGGATTCAATATAGTGGTTCCATTTGAGGTCTGAGGACAGGGTAAGTCCGAGGAGGCGTAGTGTATTCCTCTCCGGGAGAATCGCTTGGTCCATCCATATGGGAGGCAGGAGAGGTTGCCTGTAATGGTTGACAGACAACAGCTTTTGCCAATATATCTTTTTCAATATTTAAATAATTTATACCTGCGGTCGACAATCATCTTGAATGATACCTTACTGGATGACTTTCTTGCGATAAAAGTAATGACACAGCTCGCTCACTGGCATACGTATTTAACAAAACTTCTTTTTAGGGATTGAAGATTTTAAAATGAATTTTTTGAGCATCCTTTTTAAAACCTTATACGCTAAGTTTTGACTTTGATTTCATTTGAACTCAATTCTTTTTACGGTGTTCAGCAAATAATTTTAATAAATCTCTGCATTTTGGTAAGTATGTACTATAAAATTAACCAATATTAAAAGAAAAACTAATACATAGAGAAACTTCTTAAATTTTTCTAAATAATTTTGAATCTGATGGAATATTCTATATTTGGATGTACGTTGTGGTGCAGTAGATATCGACTCAGAACGACGAATCGGGGAGCCGAGTTCAAATTCCACTTGAATTCCTTGCAGTCACTTACACAAAAATACCCATGGCAAAGGTATTAATTCGTGTCTTGCCTCGAGTTATGCGTTAAATAATAGGACAGATTGGGTTGTATAGCCTTGACTGGCAACCAGTCTACCACAGAAAGCAATGAAAACTTCCTGCGGGATAATCTTCTGCCCAGTCAGTCAGGTCTCTTACAAGACATGATCGCCGAAAGCGTGTATCATGTATGGTACTTAACTGACTGACTCTATATTTGAAATTTTTTACTCTGAATACGATACTGCATCGCAATCAAGTTCACCTTTGTCTGTGTTTTCAACCCAGCATTTAATAACTTGTTTAACACATTTTTTGTTTCTTTTCCTTTTTTTGTTTCAATTCATCTTGAGTGGTGGCACCAAAGCAAATATCATCTTGATAAATTTTCGGATTATTAATTTCGTTAGTTAACAAATTTTCTATTGATTTCAGAAATATAGCACTTGGAAAAATAAAATAATTCTATATGGATATTTATTGAGGTAATTTCCTTGAATTTGTCATCAATATGTATTTGATAATAATCAAATTTGAAATCAATCTTTGTAAAACATTTAATGCCTGATAATTTGGGAATAGCGGTTTCGATATTGTGAATAGGAAACGAGTCCGAGCTTATTTTATTATTAGCTCCTATTTTAAAATCAACGCATATATTTAGGTCTCGACTTGACTTTTGCAAAACCACAATGGGTGAGGCCCATTTCCTGTCATCTGGCGGAACCGACTTCAAAATTCCTTTCATTACCATTTCCTTTAACATAGCAACCTCTAAAGTTAGAAGGTAAATAGATAATTTACGGGATTCAAAATAGAAGTGTGTACTGTTTTCATTTAATTATATGCTCGATTTATACTCCTTTAACACTCCCGTTTTTACTTCCTCCGACTTTGCAGTATTGATTAATTTTGGCGTATCGACCTTAGAACATCTATTCGTACTAGACTATGATCTTTTACATTCCCTTACTGTAATCGGAATAATATTAAAGCACTCACGGATTTCAATGAAATAACCTAAAATTTTTATAAAGATTCACCAAATAGTTCCAATTGCCGATGCCTTTTTTAAATTTCGGTTTATACATTTGTTCCCAGAAAATTCTTGGTATTAAAGTGAGCTTACTTCCTGTATTCACTTGCATTGAAAAAGACATTCCACTTAATATTTTCAAATAATATTTATCCTTAGTTGCTTGTATTAAAAAGACGCCATCAATTCAATATTTTCCAACTTTTCTATGCAGTCTATTTTCTGTTTAACTTTGCATAAAGTATGAAAATTATATTTCTTGTGCAGTTATGGAAAACTTTTTTTTCAAAAGTGGGAAACTATTTTCTGTAAATTTCATACTCATACTTACATATTTCCAATTCTGGCGTTCCTTTTTTACTGAACGTGTCAAAATTGTTCTCAGTAGAATTATTCTTTTCAATCATTTCTAGCTATTGAAGAAAGAAATTACTGGAAAGTAACTGAAATTCACCTGAAGCGAGCTGAATGTGTAATGCTCCTCATGCTAATGACATTTCTACCGAGCTTTCCTACAGCATATAACTTTCTTTTAATGTTTTCCTCTCGAATTTATATTTAAATTTGGGGTCATCAAGAAAGACTGTACACCGTTTCGGGGCCCTCTTCTCAACGGATTCATTGGCACTCCGTCCCCCTCACTGATGTGAGGCTCCATTATAACGATATGCTAATGTGTCGTAGATTTACTAGTTCAACAATCTTAAGTCGAAATGAGATTTACGAAACATTACGAAACACCTCGTGTTTTAAGAATGCAACGTGAACGTCATTATGCATTCACGATTAGTCATGTCCTGCCATAATATTCGCTGAAACACTCCACGGAATGTTTCATTTTTCCATATCCACATTTTCAGTTACTCTTGTTGGGCATTTTATACCTTTTACGACCTTTGATTCCAATTCGTCCCAGAAATTGGTACAGAGGGCCTGCAACGAAACCCCTTGCTCCAATTTTCACTGGTCTAACAATTACATTATACCCTTATTTTATCAGCTCTGATTTTAGATTTTCATATTTTTAGTTTTATAATCATTGCTTTATTCCATCCGGCTTTCATATGGTATTGTTAAATCAACCAAGATGACTTTATTGTTCAACCTTGATAAAAGAATAATGTCTAGTCGTAGACCTTTATTTGATATTATGTTGGGGTAATCATTACGCCAACCAGGTAACTCAGCAGGTACCTCCCAAATGCCACCTCTATTAAAGATATTTTCCAGGTATAACAAACATACAGTTAGAGAGAAATTCTTCATCTGTAACTATTTCAATATCTTATATATATGAAAAGTATCGGCCATACCTTCGATCAACTGTAATTGAATTAACTCATCCTCTATAGTCAAGTCAAGAGTTCCCAGTTTCTTAAAATCACATAATCTGCAATCCTCTTTTAATCTGTGAAGGTATTGTGTAATTAACTCATATTCTTTGTTTTTAATGACCAGAAATTTAGCTTCTTCCGTTATAAATTTCTTTGCGTGTCGAAAATTTCTTTTTATAATTTTTGTAATTTCAACTGAAGTAAAATTATCCAGATTTGTTTGGGATATGCCATAACAAACATTTATATTATAGCTTCACAAACTTCTAAAATTATGAATAAGTGGGTTATTTTATTTTCTCCTTTTAATTTTTATCCCTAGTCTGGACAGTAAAACCCCGGATCCAAGTGTCGACAAAATGACATAAACATTGGGGACACATATTGTTACATACTCTTGTTCTACAACACATAATTATTACTGAACTTATTGCCATCAACTCTTTTCTTCGCTAACCAACATGTACAAATAGTGAAAATCCTATTTGTCAATCCCGTTAAAATTTGTATTATATTTAGAAAATACAGTAAGGGGTATAGGAAAAAGAGAAAGAAAAATCTTGTATTTTTTGTTTTCTTAAAAAATTTAAAAAAACAGACACAGTGACTCGATCACTGATTAAGACGTGTTTGGAAAATGAGAATAAAGTAAAAAAAAAACATTACTTATTTCTCTGGTCCTGCGTATGACGATAAACTACATCCGACAGCAAAGCCTTTTATTGGAGGTTTTGAGGAACGTAGAACACCTTTTCTATTGTTGATGTCCCAGATCCACCCTAACCCGATCTGGTAGCACCTGATAGTGTCCCGGTTATGGGCAAATAGTTAAAACCCAAACGGGTCAAAACACTATGAATGTATAAACATGGGTGTTTACAGCGTGAGCAATATATTTTGAAATAGATGTTACCAATATGATCAAAATACGTCAATGATACCTGAAATACAAATTGATTTCTTACAAAGAATACATATTCTAATCATACGAATCTTTTCCTAAAGGCATTAAATAACTCATTGAGAGTGATATGCATTAAAACAAAATAAACCAAACAAAACTTAATATTCACGAAACATTTTACCGAAGCATATAGGACGAAATTGTGATTTTCGATTGAGAAAAAAAGCTATTCGTCCAAAAAAACATTACATGTGAGATAATAATAATGAAATCAAATCTGAAATTTACCAGTAACGATGGACATGCAAGTTATTTTATCTTGTAAAACAGGATTAAGCCAAGTAGAATAAAAAACGGGTTGAAAAAATCGTACATTTCTTTCTTTACAAAAATGAAACTTCTGAAATAATATTTCTAATAGTAATAAAATGCTGTCTTTACTTAGAAGTATCAAATCCAAAAATATTACTAAATTTGATAAACATATTAAGCTGCCAAAATTAGTTTGAGAAATTGACATTTGAAATATGAAATTTTCAATTTGATTTGTTTGATAGCATTTTGGATCTAATAGTAATGTAAAAATATGAAGGCGGTTAGCGACCCAGCCAGACAATCAGCTTTGAAAATTAATTACTCTTACACATCACTTGCTTAAAAAGATTAATTTCATTCCTTGAACTTTTCTTAATTCTACTAAAATAATATTCGCAAACTGTGTGAATTTAAATGTATCATAGACCGAAAACAGACAATGAGACATGACTCTCTGCTCCTAATACTGTTAGGTCACAGAATACTTTAGACGCTATAATCTATATGAAGCCAAAGTCCACTCAACCCAATTTCCTGATTCATCGTTTTTAGAACAAACTTATTAAAAGGGAAAGAAAAGTATTTCAGTTGATAATAGACTCAAGTGATAAACTTAATTAACTCTCTTCTTGTCAGTCGTGTTGCCTGGTGAAGGTTAATCACTTAGCGCCTGGTTGCAAAAATATTCAATTTGCCATTTTCCTTAAAGTACATTTTTCTATCAAGACATTGAAGTACCCGCCTTCAGAATAAAATAGGCATGGTCAGCGTTTAGAAGGCATTTCTGATAAAAATATAAATATTAATTTGCTGCGCACCAAAAAGACCCGTGACAGATCTGTTGCTGGTGAGTATTAAAATTTTAATTAATTCCTAGCCAAATTCGAGAGAGTAAGTTTCCAATCTTTGGATTCCCACAATTTCTGAAAATCAATGCATAACATTTTTGTAATGATGTTTTGAAATTTTATTTGTTAACTAAACTAGAACTCAAAACGAAGAGGAACCTCAAGAGCCTCGTTTTTGTGACATTGCAGACAAGGTTAGCAACACTGTCATGCTAAAATGGGATTCAGCAAGTCTTTCAACTGCATCCTTGACACGTGTCATACAAATGTTGAAAATATATAATACAAAATACAGAGGGCTTTTGAAATCATATTAGAAACTTAAGAATAATGCGATATATAATGAAAAACCCAAACGATTTCAGGACGAGTTCTATCGATAATTTGATATATGCTCTTTCATTGTTGAAATATTCCTGCAAAAGGAACGTAACTTTTAGTTGGACTAAAGATCTGCTCGGAAAATGATCATAGGAAACACTGATGCAAGAGAAACCAAAACAATACAAAAAGCCTGAAACCCGAAAAGACAAATGGCAAAGAAATCAACTACTATTTCTCCAATTACATCTCCTGATATTTCAACAATTGATTTAAAATCAGGGGACAGAGAAACCACAACATGTCGCAGAAAGTCGAGCAGCTTGAAGCCAAAGCAGATGCAGAAATTACTATCAAATTTTGCTATGACTTGCTAGAGATTCATTATGTCGGATAGTGCTGCAATAGCATTAGCATCCTCCATTTTGCAGGATATAGGAATGATTTTTGTTGAAGAACAGATAGTGTAATTGAAAGAAGTGAACTTCGAAGAGCAAAGAGCATATTGAAGAATAATGAATCACGCCATTTCAAAGCACTAAAGGCCACATAATTTGACAGAAGAGAGAATAAAACACTTGTGATAAAAACAAAACAAAAAAAACAAAAACAAAAATTTATCATAGAGGAACATATTTCTTTAATACAAGAGCCACAATCCATATATATATATGGGACATGTTTCACCAAAACGTGTAACAGCAAGGGATATCTCTTAATCGATATAAGACTTCTGCTACAAGGAAAGAATATCTCTTGAAAACTTTGTTTGCCTTGAATGCGATGAAACTGCCGTGAATACCGGCTATTCAGAAAGAGTAATTTGACTACTAGAGGAGAAAACACAGAAAACATTACGGTGGATCATTTGTCATTTTCCTCTAAATGAGTTATCTCTGCGTCACACCTGTAAATACCTGAATGTAACAACTCTATGCCCTCGAAGCCATTTTGGTAATGTAGGAAAAACACTAAAAGAATGTGAACATTTAAAAGTGAAAAAAGTGGAAAAAATATATGTTCTCAGACGATGAAATTGAATTAACCACGGATGAAAGATACCTTCTTGACATGTGTCGAGTTATTGACAAAGGTGAAGTTCCAGATGCCTTGGTTGGAAAATATACAGAATATCTCTCCTGATCACGCTGGATGACAACGGCAAACTGAATATTACGTCTCTGTGTTCAAACCAAAAAACCAGAAGAAAAACCGAAAGTAATAGCAAAATTCCTCATGAAATTATATGCCCCTTCTTGGTTTGATATTCAATAATTTTTGTCAATTCATCATAGAGCTCTTCATATTCTCAAAATGATTCAGAGATCTAAAATCTTACCTAATGACCAAAAAGAAATAGTACGTCTTGTATTACAAAGAAATGCATATTTTCTGCATCCCAAGAAGACACTCGTTGCTATGCTTTATGATGAACGAGAATTTGTAAATGAATTAGCCATCAGGCAAATTTTCAAAGCCAGCCAAATTTTCAAAGCGAGACAATGGAGTTCGACAATTCAGATTTCTAACAATCAATTTTGTTACTTCAGATTACTTTTCTCTGATTTCTTGGCCAGAATTGTCACCTTGTGGCGCAGTGGATATCAGCTCAGAACGAGAAATCGGGGAGCCGAGTTCGAATTCCAGTTGAATCCATTGCATTCACTTAAGCGCAAATACCCTTGGGAAAGGTATTAATCAGTCTCTTCCTTTCAGTTATGGGTTAAATAGCAGGGCAGATTGGGTTGTATAGCCTTGGCTGGCAACCAGTCTACCGCAGAAAGTAATGGCAACCTACTGCGGGATAATCTTCTGCCCAGTCAGTCATGTCTCTTTCGAGACATGATCGCCCAAGCGTGTATCACGTATGGCACTTAACTGACTGACTGAACCCTCTTTAACCATGAATTTCATAACTGAGGAATTGCGAAAAAGTCTAGAACTCTCCCATTTTTTTAGAAAACCTTGTTACACTCAAGCTATTGAACGTTGTGTAAAGGCAGTAACCAAAGCTTGTGCCTCATTGCGTAGACAAAGTAATCGGGATAGATTTACTCAAACTATAACCCTATTTTCAGATGGCTGGTATTAATTTTAAGTGATTTTCAGGATGAGAAAATATTTCCCTAAAATTGGAGAATACAATTACTTTTTTCAGGACAAGTAGCCGAAATGTTAGCAAGTGAAAACCCAGGTGCGAAGTTTACTGAGTACAGAATTATTTTTAAGCAAATTCATGAAAGACATTCCAGACAAAATATTTGACAATGGGTTTTGACGATGCGTGACTCTAGGTCAAAAGAAGGCCCTGACAATTCCCTGTCTACTGTTACCGGGACAGTTGATGAGAGCAGGCAAATAGAGTGAGTGAGTTTACTATTGGACGTCGATATGGTTAAATGTATTTGTTTTTATTTCGAGCTGGTAAAAGTTAATTATGGCGGGAGTGGGAAACTTTATCCACTTCTTTCTCACAGATTGGTGTGCTGTTTAACAAAATCAGAATTCATTACGAGTCGGCTCCCGAAGCTTAGTAGAAATACGATTTGAAATACGGTAGGCCTGAAAACAGGCCTGCTGCTAAAAATAGAAGACGGGAGATAGAAATTCAACTAAATGATCATCCCGTAGAAATAAAACAACACGAATAGTATCGTGTTACGGAAATACCCGAAAACTGATATTCTTTCCGTCACTTATTTTGATTTGCTTGTAATTTTTTAATTATTCGATATATATAAATATATATAAATCTACACCGGTCGTTATGGTCTTGAATCTGGTTTTCATCATATACCAATCTCTCGCAAGTCTAGAACAGCCTCGTCAAGTTTTAAAAAGTGGTTCTGTTTTGGCTAATCCGAGATAACAACAAAACGTGGACCGAACCAGCCAAAGACCAAGAAGATGGACTGGACACAGCCAGGGTTCGTGTCATAAAGCAACGTATTTTTCTAGACAAAAATGACCAAATTTGAAATAAATAACATTTTTTGTTACCTTAAATCATTATTAGACAGGAAATATTATTAAATTAAAAAAAATGTGGAATTATTTTTTAAAATAGCAGTAGCTGTTGTTTCCGGTATTGATGGGTTTTTTTTTCGCGGTATTTTCATTCACTTAGTAAAATGTGAACATATTGATTGTGTCATTATTTTTACTTCAAGTTACATACGCTATCCAATTCTGTTGATGCTGCTGTTGGTACTCTTCTTTCGATGGATCTAGTTACACATTGAATTCCTCTGGTCCACATGCTCCATATTTGTCGTGCGACTACCAAAATTCCTATGCCATTTTTCGTTATTATCCGTATATATTATTATTGTATAGTTAATATAAAATGTCACGTTTTAAACTAATTTCCGCATCCTAAGATAATCAATTTTGATAATATTTTGGATTGGCTACTTCTAATAAAAATATAACTTTTTATTACTATTAGGAATATGATTTCAGAATTCTGATTTTTTCACTTTACCCTAATGATTAGTTTGATAATTTAACAGTCATTAATCTCTACTGTTTCTTGTAGTTTGTATCTGTTAATAAATTTTAACTTTTTGTTCTCTCTCCTCCTTTAAAAACTTTCCTTCCATCCATTAGCTCAGGATCTCTAGGTAATGATAACTGTAATAGTCACATTAGCCGTTCCACTATAAGAAAATCAATTGGAATTCTTTGCCTTGCATCTAGTAATGCTTCTGGTTAATTTTTTCCGCTTAAAACAATTTTTCAGGAAAGTATTTTTTTCCAATAGCAGTAGCTGTTGTTTCCGGTATTGATGGGGGTTTCTTTCGCGGTATTTTCCTTCACTTAGTAAAACGTGAACATATTGATTATGTCATTATTTTTACTTCAAGTTACATACGCTATCCAATTTAGATGCTGCTGCTGTTGATAGTCATCTTTCGATGGATTTAGTTACACATTGAATTCCTCTGGTCCACATGCTCCATATTTGTCGAGCGACTACCAAAATTCCCATGTCATGTTTCGTTATTATCCGTCATAGAAAATCTAGCTAGCATTTCATACTATTTTTTCTGGAATTTTATGGTTTTCACATGTTCAGTAGAACAGTTCTATTTTCTGAAGTCCAGCATTCACTTTTATAGAGAAAGCTTGATATTGCATAAAAGTTCAGTACATTATTCTTTATTTATCATATTTTCCTGTTTCTTAATACATGCTTAGCTTTGGAAAGGTATTTTGTTATTCCAATGCGCGTTCGGATTTCAGTGTCGAAATTTCTGTACTCTGTTAAACAAACCCCAAATATTTAAATTATACAGCCTGCTTGATTTTTTCTGTCTAATTTGTAATTTGCATGTTCAGTTATTTTTTGCAATTAATCTTTTGTTTTTTCTTCTTGCTTTCCTTTAATTCGTTCTGTAGTAGCTTTCAGAATATTCTTTCTGTGTCTATTATCGGCAGTGTGTCTTCTGCATATGCTATAACAATGAATTCATTATGAGATCTAATTCTCTCATAACCACCTCACTGTATAGGTTGAATAAGACCGGTGATAATACACATGCTTGTATTATACGTCGTTTTAGTTTTTGTATGTTTTCAGAATTTAATTTTCTACTCATAGGTTATTAATTATTTATCCGACATATTTGTATTATATTAAGCGCTATTTGTTTGATATACATACTTGAATAGAAGCTCCGTTTATTTTATAGTTTATTTGCAGGTTCAAATTTAAGATAACTTATAAAAAAATGCAGAGTTCGGTAGTATTAAGACATGCAAATAATGTTTACGATAAACAGGGCGCCTATACAAATAAAGACATCCACAAAAAGTAACGTTTAAAGCAACATCTATCTATCTATCTATCTATCTATCTATCTATCTATCTATCTATCTATCTATCTATCTATCTGTTATGGTGCCTTATCTACATTGGAATAAACTCTTCCTCTTTTATAAATACTAACCTGCAAGACATTCTAGTGGGAGAGAGTCGAGGAGCAGTGTAACTTCACATTTCGGATAGACACTTCATTTCTCCTTCTTCTTTTCGTACCTTTCTTCTTAGCCCAAACAGGACACAACACTATCTCTCTGGGGAACAAATTTCAAGATTTTGTCTAATGAAATATATTTGACAGTTTTATATAATGTCGGTGTGATGAGAAAAAATTTTTACTCGATTCTGCTCTCTCAGGTTCTCATATAAAACAATGTAAATTAAATTATAAGATAATTCTAGAATTGATGAAAGCCTTCTTGTTTTCTATAGAATATTATAGAGGGACACCTAAAATATATAAAAGCACCTGGTTTCCGAAAGTAATCGGTTAATTTAATCAGTCAGTTAAGGTAGATCATTAACAAAAGTTTGAATTGGCACATGATTTTAGTAAGTAATTTTAACATCGTGATTTAATTAGAAGTAATTTATATTGTACCGACACATCCGTGTCTCTTGTTTGAATTGTACTTACATATTTCATAATAAGTTCCTATTTAAACCAAGGCAAGAAATTTTTTATAGTCTATAGATAACATTAATTAGAGTAGATAGATAGATTAATTGGAGTAGATAGACTAAACTATCGCCCGGTTTGACACTCCACCCACGTCTATTGAACAGGTATAGAGGCTCACCCCTTGTTCCCTGTTTAGGATGTGGTTTCCGGCTTTCTCTTTTCTAATCTTTTCACTCTTACGTAGCCCCTGGCACATCAGTAGCGTTACTACCTCGCTCGGGGTGATACGATTAAAAAAAAAATAATAATTACAGCAATATTTCTAATGACATGAATGAATGCAAGAAATGAGTGATAGCAAGGTATATATATATATATATATATATATATATATATGTGTGTGTGTGTGTGTGTGTGTGTGTGTGTGTGTGTGTGTGTGTGTGGTTGAATTTTGGTACTTTCCTTAAGCTGGAGTTTTTCGTGAAAAAAAAATGTAAAAAAATTATTTAATAGTTATTATGGTATCTTTTTTTCATGATTCCAGACTAGATTTGTTAGTGCATTTTTACAACTATTTGAAGTATTCGGATCTTATAAAGCATTAAAGTGCTAAAAGGATCATCTATTCTAATTTTAAAAAAAAACGAATTTCATGAAATTTTTATATTTATCAAAACTTAACACCTTTGTTGTAATTTCTATCCTAATTAATATATATATATATATATATATATTGGCTGTTTTTGACGGGTTTAAGGTTTCACAAAAAAGACGTGGAAAACCCTCGGAATTTTACCAATGCAAAGAGGATGCTAATGGCTGCGCTGTCAGTCTTTGTGGCTTTGAACTTCCCAACCTTGGGGGTGTGTGCACCCGTGAGGGAAGGAGGCCCATCGTTTACATTCAGGGGAGTACTCCTACTATCGTGAACGTTGGATTGCTTTGAAACATCACTTACGGGCATGCGAGTGTCATCTCCGACGTCCAGGCATTATATGACGTGTTATTTAGTCAGACTGTTCAGGAAAGACGGACTCGGTAGGAGACCCGCTTGATATGGCCATGGGTGTCCGAGTTGTAATACTTGCCTGACTGTGAAGCGTCACTCACCTGGATGATGAATCGTAGAATCAGTGGGTGGAGAAAAAGCTTTGTTCGACGGGCTTGGAAAATTGTCCAAATTGTGTTTTATTTTATGATGGGGAGGTAGATATACTGGATCACACACTCTGACGTTAGCGATTCGTAGACTCGTTGGACAAGTTTGCTAAAGGTAACAAGTCTAAACAATATGCGTTCTGTTAATTAGTAAGCGTTAAGAGAGATTTAGTATGAATGATACTTCAGAAGGAATTATATGAGGGAAACGGTAAATTCTTTCGTGCTAATTTTGTACTTTAAGCATCAGCTTAAGTTAAGGATAAGGACGGCAAGGTTGCCGCTACCCTCATGAGAATTTGGCAGAATGTGGGTGTGTATTGCGCGCTTGAACAGATTGAAAGCACCGATTTAGAGTGGTATTTTGATGCTGGTTAGACTTTGGAATAGTGTTCTAATTGTATTGAACATTGGCATCTCTGTCTAAACTTAGGTTAGTTTCGATTTGTTTTTTTCTTTTGCTTCGTCCTTTAAATTCTACTTCCTCTGAAGTGACTAGAAATGTTAGTCCTTGATCAATGTGGAGCGCCTTTTATATTTCGGGTTTGATTTTTGGATTTCTTGTCGTCAGCGTGTCTGAGCAAGTAGCCGATGCAGGGATAAGTGATTTATATTATTTAAAGTCCTGCTTTGATGACTTCTAATTAGCTGATGTTTCTGTCACAGTTAATGATTGTGACGAGTTTTATCGGTAACATTATGTCATTTATTTTCTTGTAAATATTTGATTTAATAATTTACGATAATTTTAGGTTCGATCAGGGATATTATTCATACGAAATAAAGAAAAAGAAATTAAATTAACGGATTAAATAAAAAAGTATGACTTAATGTGGTTATAGCCTTGTGCCAGGATTGAAAGATACTCCAACATGAACATTCGCCTTGTCGATTACGCTTACGTTGCCGTTGATTCCATCGGGGTAACCCCATTCCCGATCGATGACTTCAGTGTACAATCCCTTTCTCTCTGTCGATGTGTCTTCCGCAAACTGACCACATACATAAATCGGCGCCTTTCAATCGGCTCAAGCGTGCAATACACACTTATCTTGTGCCAAATTCTCATGAGGCTAGTGCCCGCCTCACTGTGGAAAATGACAGTGGACGCGATAAGTAGATACATCCACAATGTTAGAGTTTTTATTTTTAATTCTGCTGAGTTTCTTCTCAGAGAGTAGGGAAGAGACGGATTAATACCTTTCAATTACACATAAATACCTTTGGAAAAAGTATTAATCTGTCTCTTCCCTCCAGTTATGAGTTAAATAATAGAAGAGATTAGGTTCTGTAGCCTTGGCTGGCAAATAGTATACCGCAGAAAGCAATGGGAACCTCCCCCAGGATAATCTTCTGTCCAGTCATTCATGTCTCTTTCGAGACATGATTGCCCAATGCTTGTATAATGTATGGGACTTAACTGACTGACTGAGTTTCTAACCTCATGGGCTTTACTAAGAAAGATGGGGAACTGGTTTAGTCAAACTTGACGGACTTTTGACAATATATGGTAGAACAACGTTTGTGAAATAACAAAATTTATTAAGAGCTACAAAGGAGAGTATATCGTGGAGAGCCATGATCGCTAACGCATTAAGTGGTCAGTCAGTTAAGTGCCATACGTGATACACGCTTGGGCGATCATGTCTCGAAAGAGACATGACTGACTTGGCAGAAAATTATCCCGCAGTAGGTTGCCATTGCTTTCTGCTGTAGACTGGTTGCCGACCAAGGCTATAAAACCCAATCTGTTCTGTTATTTAACCCATAACTGGAAGGAATAGACGGATTAATACCATTCCCAAGGGTATTTGCGCGTAAGTGAATGCAATGAATTCAGCTGGAATTCGAACTCGGCTCCCCGATTTCTCGTTCCGAGCTGATATCCAATGCACCACAACGCACATAAGTGGTACTCGACATATAAAGAAGATACAGTAGAATCACTTTAATGGACAAAGTCTCAAGCAATTTATACAGAAGTTCTAATCTCTAGAAATAACGACAGAAAAAATCTGTTAATATCTTGCGTCTGACCTGCATTTAATAGAAGATGTGGAAAGCTATGATTACCTACGTCCTGAAGAAAGAAGAATATTTCTCTTATACTATAGCTTGGTTGGTTAAGAATCCGATTGTCTTTCTTGTTCGTAGCAATTGACCAGGCGTGTTCTGACAGCGATTGTCATTGTCTCGTGACAAATGTCGACGGTCATAGGTCACTCGGCGAAATGCAGTCATATGGCTACTTAATTGTCAGCGTTGCTACATCTATGAAGAGAGAGTAATTCAGCCTGTGCATTCCGGCGTCGTTTGAATGAATGAAAAGTGTGACATGATAGTTCCGAGTCGTTCACAATTCACTCGACAGTGCGTAGAGATATAACGAGCAATTGCATTAGATATGATTAATGTTGCAGTCAGAAGCCGTGATGACATTGATGTCCGTGGGATTACAATCAAACGAGGCTTGCTGATCGTTACCAAACAATTTTCATCAATTATTCCTGAGCCTCCCTAATAAAACTGTTCATTCAAACAAGCAGGGCTTTGTTTCGATTTGCAAGATTACAACGCAAAATACGTGATCGAGATAGGAAAAGAATCATCAACAAAGCATGAAATGCTTCTCATAATGAAGTTAAATGTCAAGACCGTCTGGAAAATCTCATACTTAAAAAAAATATCACTTTAATAAAATCTCAATCTACTATGACGTGCCAAAAGTCACTTTTAATTCATATATAAAATAAATATTTTATCGAAACGAGAAGTCGGGAAACCAAGTTCGAATTAAAGTTGAATTCCTTGCATTTACTTACGCACAAATACCCCTGGGAAAGGTTTTAATCCGTCTCTTTTTCCAGTTATGGGTTAAATAACAGGACAGATTGGATTCTATAGCCTGGGCTAGCAACTAGTTTACAGTAGAAAGTAATGCAACTTGTTGCGGGATAATCTTCTGCTCAGTCAGTCATGTCTCTTTCGAGACATTGTCGCCGATAGCGTGTATCACGGATGGATACAATTCAGTCGATGGAGTGTTGAATTTGGCGTCGGAGTAGAAGAATAGTTGCCACAAAATACAATTATTTCTGATCAAGTTAAAACAACCACCACGAAGTGAGGGGTGAATGTAGTTGACTGGCGAAAAACGTTTCGAAGAAATCTTAACTGCAATTAGGCAGTGTCAATGATGTAGTATGCAGTGGCAACGGATTCAGTTCTGGGTAGCGAAGAATGACCGACTCGATTTTTTGCTCTGGGTGTTCTCTATTTATGGACCCGAATCCCGAATGGCTATCGTCGTAACAACCTCCCTGGGTTGCATCTGATTGGTTTAGATAATCAGCCAATTAAACGCAGTAACCGGGGTGGGCTAACAAGAAGCAGGCCCTGTGGTTGGTTGATCAATGATTTATTACCTTGTGCCATACTTGCACTCAATCCCCGGGTGAAGCAACCCACCTGTTTGCCACGCACAAAATATGTTTATATTTTGAAATTGAAGTAATTTTTGACGTGTCATTACATGTCATTGCAGATAGTTTTGTTTTAGAGACAGTTTATAGATCAGCCTTTCGCTTGGGTCTAGATAACTTTATACTTAATGACCTCGGTTTACTACACCTGGTTCTTAAAAATGTTGGATATCCAGAATGAACTTCATTTCATCTTGGTTTAATAAAATAATTATTATAATAATTTAATTAATTATTGTTTAATTAATTTTCATTTAATTCATTTTCATTTAATTAATTTCACCAGTCAACTTTTTGATACTTAAATGAAAGTGTCATATGGCCAACACCTTGTTTATATAGTTAAGTTGACTATAACGCTTTTTTTTCTTCCTTTACGAACGCGTTAATAACGGCAAACGCGTTTACGAAATTTTATGAACCCCGTGTGTGTGCATGTATGTGCGTGTGCATGTATTTGTGCATGTACGTGTGTGTCTGCATGCATTTTGGTGTGTTTTTTATGTTGTTTTGTTGAGCGAATGCTTGTATCTTTTTATGAATATTTCTTCCTGCATTAATAATATTTCGTAGTCTGTATTTTGGTAAATAGGTGCAACATTGAAATTGCCATCACTACACTCATGCATATGTTGAGAGACATATAGTTTCCTGTTGTATGATAATCTTATATTGCTTTTATGAAGGGATATTTTATTATTCAAGCATTGTGTCGCTCTCACGTATATCTTTGCGCATTTGTCACATTTTAGAGAGTAAACTACATTTTTCTAGTTGAGGTTCAAATCCGATTTTATTACGAATGTAGTTTTGAAACTGGAAGTATTTTTCTTATATTCTGATGTTGCATACTCCACATCTTTCTTTGTTGCATTTTGTGACCCAATGTGTTGCGTGTCGTTTGAAATTTCGATGAGGTTAGGATGTCTTTTACATTTTTGGCTGGCGTTTTCTCTTAATAATTTTGGTTGTCTTTAAGATTTCTTTCATTTTTTTCATTATTGTTGTGTAATTCCATGTGTGTTTTGATCTTTGTGAATAATTCTGGATTGATTTGTTGTGTGTGGAAAGAATGTTTCCTTCTTTTTTATGTTTTCCTGATGTTGGTTTGGATTACGGAGGGATTCTAATGGTATTTTCTCTGCTAGTTAGAAACCCTTGTTTATTAGAGAAGTGGGTTATCCACTTATTTGTAATGTTTTTTGTAGTTCTTCTAGGCGTATTATACGAAGGGTTTTGTCAGTTACCATCATGCAAATTCGTCGTGCTAGGGAATGGGGATAGATTTTAAAAAGCTTTTTGGGTGGTGGCTCTTGAAGTGGAGATATTGTTGGGTGTCTGTGGGTTTGTGGCAAATGTCTGTGATGATGTGATTATTTTCGTTTTTATGAGTATGTCTAGGAACAATAACTAATAATATTTTTTTTTGAATATCCGACCAGAATGAAAAGATCAATTTTAAAAAATCTAAAAAATACAAAACCTATTCTCATTAAATAAGGAAATAAACCTTCTAAAATTACGTTTAAAATTCTGTCCCACCTCCAAAAAGAACATTATAGACCTAGAAAAAGATCTCAAAGCGTTTGAACGGAAGTTTAGACATCTTGAAACATTACGCAACAAAAACAACAACACTACCGATAACTCAATAGTAAAAAATAAATCGGGGATTTGTTTTCTTTTTGAACTCTCTCCTAACTGGGAATTTTTTAACGCGCAATTTTCACAATTAGAAACAATAACTTTTTCATCCATTGTTGCATGAACCTAATATGTATTTTATGGTATGGTTACACTTAGTTATAATTCCTGTTCTTTCATTCAGTAATTAATTTTTATAAGAAATAGGTCGAGTAATAACTCGTTTACAATGAAGAATATCCAAAGGTTCTACAATATAATTGTCTTGAACACTTTTTAATACAACTGTGTACTTGTCTAATTTGATTATGACCAAAAACTAAATACTTATATAATCCAAATATATATATATATATATATATATATATATATATATATTAAACGGTCTTTAATATAATAAATATAAAACAAAACTTTTCTGAAAAATTGTCATGGACATAGTAATAGGGTAGTGATAAGTTTTACGTGTATTGCAAAGACCCTTTAAAAGGTGATAACAATGGCATAAACAGGCAGTTTAAATGGATTTAAATAGAAGAAATAAGGCGAGTGTGGGTTCTCAAATCAAATATTGCATAAAGAAACCATTTATGATTGATTAGAAATGTGCATAAAAATATCTATAGTCTCGTAAAATTATACAGAATTAGAAAATGTTCTATTGAAGCCGTAGGGAGATGGTTAATCTTTCTTTGATTCTGCCCTGTGTCAGACTTCACCGAACTCCCTACATCTTACAAGTTTTTTCCAGAATTGTTATCATCCTCATCAGAATTATCAGATTTTCGTCAGAAGTTTGGTCGCAGGTTAGAATGTGTGCAATAGTCTGGAATAGTGTAAGAATAAAATATACATTTTTTCATTTTAAAATAGAAATTTAGTAAAAGGAAAAATTAACAATAAATTATTGAGGTTAATGTGCAATTAGAAATAGTATTAAGGTGTTAAGTGTAGAGTTCGTGTTCAGTGACAAAGTTATGGGTAGCAAGATTTGCAGAAAATGTTCATAGTAGTAATTGTTGAAAGATTATATGCATATGTATGTATGTATTTATGTATGTATGTATATATGTGTGTTTGGTAGGAATGTCTTTGGATGGAGATGAAAAAGTAGAAGGAACGAGTACACGAGAAAGAAAGAGAAAGAAAACAACCTGACCCTATCTCCGGGTCGATTTGAAATTGAAGTTACATTTTAGTTTTGTCTTTCTAGCTGTTTCCATCTGACTGTCTTGACTGACGCTGATCTGAGCCTTTTATTTTCCTTTTGAATTTTGCACTGGATCGCTAAGTCTTCAAGTCTTGCAAGTCACTCTCATTGGTCAAAATCTATTTAACACCTACTTGCGAAATCTGGTTTCGACTTTTTCTTTAAGCACATGGTCAATTCTTTTTCCATTTTTGGAAAACCAGGATTTGACACGTCATTGTGAAGTTTTGTAAAAATGAATAAAAAGGTTAATTTTAATTCTTAAATTTTTATCCACTACACTACTCCTAAGAAAATGCCGCTTAGCACATGAAATTTTCATTCTGTCTGAATACTGATCGGCTTTTAAAGAAAATTTTTTATATTTACTGTTGAACAGTTTAAAATAGATATAGAGAGTTAGACAGGTTAAATATATTTCTAATAACGAACTTCCATGTGTTAAATTACTGTTAATTGGAAATGTTATTTGAATATCATGTTAATGGCTGAAACAGACGTAAGATTTGAAATTCCAAAACCAGAAGATTGAGTACATTTACCCCAGGGCGAATAACTATGAAATAAAGAATAAAGAAATGTGGCCCTAATATAGAAAATCAATCGGAAAAAATTCCAAAGAAAAAACGAAAAAAAAACAAAAAACAAGAAAAACAGTGCAAACAATTTAAGTTTTACTGTAGATCCCCCCCCGCTCTCTCTAACTTTCCCGTTATCACTTTCTTTCTTTCTCTGACTTTCTCATTTTCTCAATCACATTCATTTATTAGTTTACTCATATTCGCTCTTCATCTCTTCCCATTTCTAACTCTCTCTCTCTCTCTCTCTCTCTCTCTCTATATATATATATATATATATATATATATATATATCTTTTACTGTCAAAATTAAAAATGGGAAAAATAAGAAAAATATGTGGCTTTAATACTAATGCTTCATTCCTTAGGTCAGTAACTGTCAGCCGCTGTCTTGCAGCACATCACTGCGTCTCGCGAGCATCTAATATATGTTGCAAATTATTGTCACGCCATACGTGTATGTGTGGAAATATTAATGCTACAGCGTTAGTACTTTAATAAATAAGCTACACAAATAGCTGAATAAAAACAAATAATATAAGTTCATATATATATATATATATATGAACTTATATTATTTGTTATATATATATATTATAAATTTGTTATATATATATATATTATAAATTAAAGTAAATAGATTTATATATATATATATATATATATATATATATATATATATATAAATCTATTTACTTTAATTTATAATATTCTTTTCCACTATATGCCTGTCTTTCAAGACGTAGACGATCATGGGCTTCCACGTCTCCCTACTCCTGGTGGCTCCTAGTACGCTTTCTTCTGATACACCATTCAATCTCCGTTCTGCCATCTACCTGATCAAGCCAGTCGAGTACGTTACATGCTGTTTTCTTCTGTCTCTTCTTCTCTCTATCTGGCCTGTTAGTATTAGGTTCTCCAAGCCTTCCTTCCTCATTGCATGTTCCAGAAACTATAGTCTCTTCCTGATGCTCAGTATTAATTTCCTTTTCGTTTCCTTCCTTTTCAAAACCTCATCATTGCTCACATGCTCGATCCATGATATTGGCAGCATCTTTCTCTAGAACCACATTTCATTTGCTTCAAGTTTTTCCTTCATCTTCGGGTTGACTCATAAATCATTGCTTTAAAATATGTACTTACTTTCCGAACAAACTGATAGAATAGATGAGAAACTTTTACTAGACGCAATTTTCTAACATTCAATATTGCTTGTGCTTTGATTGGCTTGCACATAATGAATTTTTGGGAAATACGTAATTACTTTTCGAGCCGCCTAATAGAAGAGATGACAATCTGTTTCCACATACAGTTATCTACCATTTAATATGATGGCAGTATTAATTTCCTTTTCGTTTCCTCATCATTGCTCACATGCTCGATCCATGATATCCGTAGCATCATTCTTTAGAACCATATTTCATTTGCTTCAAGTTTTTTAATTTGCTCCGAGGTGTGCTGTTGTTAAAGACGTTAAGAAATAGGCAATGGATCATGCTCAGATCACTCAATTAAATGCTCAGATCACTTAATTAAATGCTCAGATCACTCAATTAAATGCTCAGATCACTCAATTAAATGCTCAGATCACTCAATTTGTACGTTATTTTCTAAAGAAACAAATTCGATCGCTGTAAGGAAACCGTTCATTTTTGTAACTCTGTTGTATGAACGAGTCCGGAAGTTGAGTTTTAAAAGAATGAGCATTATGATTGCTGATAAGAAAATGTAAACGTTCATTCATGATAAAATTTCAACAAATTTGTGAAACTCTAACCACCGTTAGAAACTATAATCTAAGTTAATTTTGATAATGTTGCAAGATTAACTTCCAATAATGTTTTCTTTACAAACTTTGAATAAAGAAATGGTTAAAGCTGCCAAGTAATTGTAATCTTTCATCCTACACGATTTATCGTTCAATTTCAAAGGTAAGATATTCAAATTAAATATTAGTGCAATCAAATTTTAATTATAAGCCATTCACTTTAAAACACTGCAATATGGTTGGTTATCGATATAAAAAGTCATCAAATGACTAAATTAATAAAAAATATTAGATAGTGACTGACATTGCGCTTAAATTTTTTAAAGATTAAAGTTGCCAGGAAAGCATGGAGCCGGGAAGATGTTCCACATGCAAAAACTGTGAGGAAAAACTGTTAGCATAGAATTTACAGCTACATCTCCACAGCTCAACTATAAATTGATGAGATTTTGATGCCAGTCTATTGTTGCGCTTAAACTTATAAAGTCTAGGCACCATAGCGAAGAGATCAGGTGAACAACAATCATGAAAGCAGTCATAGAAAGGACACAGAGGCAACCTTAAAGCGGTACGGAAGTGACTGAAGCCGAGCCGCTAGATCAAGATCCAAAATATTGCTGATCCTTCGTTGGATTTTATAATGGAGCTGGAGGTAATTTCTCGTTTAAATAAATTCGCAGTTGCCAGAGAAAAGAGAAGATCAAATGATCACCAAAAGAGAAAAACATGTATTATCAAACCATGTCATACTAACATCATAATCGCATAATTAAAATACAGTTAGTGCATTGTAAATTAATTCTTTAAATATAATGCATTAGTTTTGAAATTGAATTTCTTGTTTTTTTATTCGAATGCTCTGAAACTAATTTAGAATAGTCAGTCAGTTAAGTGCCATACGTGATACACGCTTGGGCGATCATGTCTCGAAAGAGACATGACTGACTGGACAGAAGATTATCCCGCAGTAGGTTGCCATTGCTTTCTGCGGCAGACTGGTTGCCGACCAAGGCTATAGAACCCAATCTATCCTGTTATTTAACCCATAACTGGAGGTAAAAGACGGATTAATAACTTTCCCAAGGGTATTTGCGCGTAAGTGAAAGCAATGAATTCAGCTTGGAATTCGAAATCGGCTACCCGATTTCTCGTTCCGAACCGATATCCACTGCACCACAACGCACAGACGTGTATTTAACAACTAAATTCTATTTAACGATTATGTACACTGGTAACATAAAGTATAATAAACTATTTAAAAATCAAAGAAAATCAAAACATCCACAAGATGCTATCTTACATCGATTCATTTCATTTTCTTTTAATTTACGAGTTTTTTTTCTATTTTTATTAGTTTAATATAATATAGATTACTGTAGATTCCAATTCTCGGTTATAACAACCATTCCCAAGCAAAATTACTCCATGAACACTAAAATATTATCGTGGACACCCAATTTGCTATTAATTTTATGTGGACACTCAGTAAATGTTTCATGGGCACTAAAGTTTCTCATTGACCCCGTTTTTTTTAAACAGTAGTCTAGAATAACGAAATAACAAGAGAAAATATACGTCTATTTTTCCTCATTGACGCTGACTCGTATTTTTGGTTGATATCAAGAGAGCATATAACTTTAGCGGTAGATTTAGTCATATGCAAGTCACACTACAACTGAAACATGAATACCATTAACTTTATAGAAATCTATTCTACTCACATTAACTACCTTTAGTCTAATTCTCATCTTTGTGATGTTATTTCATTCTATCAACAATAACTTTTCAACGTTGGTGAGAAACAGTTTCGCCTTAAAGGCAAAACACAGTGCAACATAAATTCTGAACGACGAACACTGAATTTATAACTGTTCAGCAGGAGCAGAAATTTAGTTCTATAAACAATAAAAGTGTTGACAGATATTATGGAAATAGAGAGCTAAGAACGTTTATGTCATGATAGCTAAAAGGAGAGAGGAGGTGTACACAATTCATAATATTACTGTTTCAATAAACCTTCGGGTTGAATTAAAAATGTTTAGTGTGTGAAATTCGATATGCAATCACGAAAATTAAATTAGAGCCAACGTCAATGTGGAACATATGTGTTAACTTTATTGCCGCTATCTTTCACGTTGTCTCTGCTTTCTGGGAAAATCATTCAAACTGGGAAATAAATTGTCAAAAAATTATAGAACAAAGAAACTTCTATTTGTGATTATCTATTAAAAAAAGGACAAAATATCAGGATATTTATTTCACGATAATCACAAATTTGTGCCGCTGGAAATGGGAAATTAATTAAAAAAATATCATGGAATGTAGGCCTCTATTTCCTCATCAGAGCGTCCCAAAGAATGACTGCATATGGATATCGTAAATTTTCTACAGACAGGTGTGAATGAACGGCTGTAATAGCCAACGTCGTGGGGAGACATGGTTCAAAGAAAAAGTCAATATTTATTGCAGTTAATTCTATCAGAATTATTGTCTATTACTGAAATTCTCCGGTTTTATGATTTCCCTAAAAACACGAACTGAAATGATAAATAAAAATATTTCAATTGATTAGTTCGATTATAAATGTAATACAGTTATAAATTTATGTAATAAAATATGAAATATTTGTTGACACAACTACACATATCTATTTTTTTTAAATATAAAACTTTAATCCAAAAGGAAAAGCAGGAAATTAAATCCTAAAGACTCGATCCTAATTAATATTAATTACATTAATATTAAAACTGATCAAAGCGGAGGGGTCAATATAATTAATACTTAAATTACAAAGCCAATTATAAAATAAAATACATTTCGATGTTCAAATCAGTTGTATGGCCATTTCTACATGAAATCCCTAAGAGAAATTACACGCATCATCGGCAACTTCATTTATTTCAAAATAAACCGAGATATTTTACCGGCGGAAATTAAAAAAATATACATCACAGAAAAATTAAAGGGGTGGGATATATATATATATATATATATAAAGAGAAAGAGAGAGAGAGAGAGATGGAGATAGATATAGGTTTCAAAATACTAAACAGTAAATTTATTGAATGGATTTAATTCAGGACGGCAAATTTATTCAATTACGCCTTTCAGACCGGTTCGGAATCTCCTGCCTCTAATCTGGACGTTCTCATTGCTTAAGTTAGTGAATAATGTCATCATCCTTGCTTCAGCTCATCGTTGGTGTTATAGGCAGTTCTGTTTTTTTTGTTAATCGCCTGCGCTCCACATATAATAACCAAGTGAATTGCAGTCTGTGGAGTTAAGTTGCCAGATGTAGCGGTTAATGTGGTCGCTTAAATTGTTTGAGAGCCATGACTGGGTTCTCCTGCTTGTGTAGCTCTTCCAAAAATTCATCCTCTTCAGTAAGGGCAGCGCTACCGACTCTATGAACTTTATGGAGTTTCAGTGTTGAGTCTTTGACCCTGTGGGAATATAAATGGAGGCATAACGTCGCTATCATGAGGGATCCTTCTAAGCACATTCATACTCACTATTATACACATTCAACTTTTTCCAACTCCTGCATTGTTCTCAGATTGTCACCCAAACACTTTGAAATGATAATATTGAAGCTTCCAGCGCGAATGCCAAGAAGTATATCAAGCCATTTCCAAATTCATGGCGGAGTAAATTGCGTTTTAAACAAGAACTTGATATTACAGAATATAAATCCCGATTGAAATAGGTAAAAAGTCATTTTATAACCTTAAGGAAGCCTTTTTATACCAACAAATCTTCAGAAGTATTTGTTGTTAAACGGTTGCCAAAACAAAGTGGGTAACTTATCACAGAGAATAGTGAATAAAGAAATGAAAGTTTGGATCATGACTAAAAAATATTGGATATATATAAGATGATATATATATATAAATTTATATATATATATAAATTTATACTAAAATAAACCTCCGAAAAAACCATTAACAAACAGAACCTAAATCCGTTACATTCCGGTGTACTAAGATGTCGGATAAATGGGGAGAAAAAAGAGGAACCTGCGGAACAAGAACAAAACATTCAATACTCCGTAGTAAAGAAAAACCCCAAACGGAACCAAACACAAGAAAAAGTGCTCAATACAAAGTACGAAAGAAAAGATACAATAGTAGAGCAAACACACACACACACACACATATATATATATATATATATATATATATATATATATAGATAGATAGATAGATAGATAGATAGAAGTGTATATATACATATGTGTATATATAAATTTTTTTTACAAGTTTTAATATTAACTAGAAATAAGGTGCATAACCATAATTAGTATTGACTATAAGTGTAGGGTTGAAAACCATAATCGGTATTAAGATTAATTAGAAAGTAAGGTTAATAGCTAAAATTAGTAAAGTTAATAACCATAATTAGAGTAAGGTTAATAATCAATATTAGAATAGGATCAGTTAAGGTTAATAACCATAACCATAACCAAAACAAGATGAATTATATATTGAATAGAAAAGAAGATAGAAGTTAAGAATTAAAATAAGGTGTAGAACCATTATTAGTTTTAACTATTAAAGTAAAGGTTAATAATCACAATTGATGTTGATCAATATTAATTATAAAATAAGGTTAAAGACCATAATTAGGAAGGTCAATAACCATAATTGTAGTAAGTCCAATAACCATAACCATAATTAGAGCGAGGTTAATAACCATAACTATAATTAGAGTAAGATTTATAACCATAAATATAATTATAGTAAGGTTAATAACCATATCCATAATAAATCGAATCATATATAGACTAGATATGAGAATAGAAATGTATATGAAATTAGAAAACTAAAACTTACACATTTAATAGTGAAAATGATTTCCAAAAAATGATCTAATTAAAAATCAAAGATTTAAAATTAAAAATTGAATAGAAAAAACGATTCCCAAACAATGAATATAAAAAATCAAAAATGAAAAATGTAAGACAAAAAACACATTCCCTAAACCCAATATTAAGATTAAACATGCAAACTTACATCGATTGTAAAGACTCTGCAAAAATAAAAATAAACAAAAAAAATATCCGCACCAACTCATAAATTCCAAACGGTCACAGACTGACTGCATTATTTTGCTAACACCCACCTACACACACAAACACTCTCCACAAAAAAATTCCAACTGTCAACGAAATATCACAATATCAAACCCCCAGCCAATAGCCCTAACAAAACTAAATAAATAAAAATGAAAAGTATTGCCAGCGATTATATATAGAGAAGTTATGTACATGTTATAAAATATAATTTATAATATATATATATATATATATATATATATATATATATATATATATATCCTGATTGATGAATACTTAGTTTTTGGTCATAATAGAGTTAGACCAGTACACGTTTATATTAAAAAGTGTCTAATACAATTTTGAGAGAGAGAGAGGGAGAGAGGGGGGAGAGGGAGAGAGAGAGAGAGAAAATAAATTGCAAACATTGTGACTGCTGATTTTTAATAAATCTTTCGCGTATAATAATTTAAAGATATCAGAAATGAGCCGTAACGTTGATAGTTATTATTCATTTGTCAATTTTCCCAAGTGCTTTCAATCTTCGTCCGAGATCATCTTCAGTTGGGTTAGTGGAGATAACAAAAAATAACCGCAAAACTGTGTAGCTAAATATTACGGTAATTTTTTTTTCTTTTTTTTTTTGCTTGAAACATAACGGATGACAAATTGCTTAGCGTTAATGATAACGGGACATTATCTTAAATGGAATTATTTATATGCTGTAATGTCATGGTCATGCAGGTGTTAAAGCATGAAAGAGCTGTTCTTTTTACAAACATTTTAGAAAATTACTACAGTGCTCACACCTGATCCTATTAATCGCTGTCAATTAATAATGAATTTAATCGCTTTCTGTATCTCTATACCATAATATTTTCAATGGTATTTGAGCAAAAATTAATGTGACATACAAATTTAATTTGAATTTGAATTTGGCTTACTGACTTCTCATTCCGAGCCGCTACACCTCCTACATATTCTGATAACAAGAGTAGCAATAACAAAAATATTTCGTACATATTTACCATGAAGAAAAATTATATTAAAAAATGTAAATAAAATGGTCGCCGTTGAAAGATCTAGAACGCAGTCAACTATGTTATTCAAACCATACCATTTGTGTAAAAGATATATATATTTTCTAATCTCAGATGAAGAAAGAGTATACAACATATTATTGCTTAGAATTTTATCTTGTTTCACTAATTTCACATTTAAGTAGATATGTTATATTTCATAGAATTTTTATACAAATAGAGATATGATCACCACAACACCCTCAAGACGTGTTAATTGGAAAATAATAATAACAATAATAATAATAATAATAATAATAATAATAATAATAATAATAATAAAGACCTGGAAATTGAAATAGAAAAAATGTGGAAATTGAAAACAAGAGTTGTTTTGCCAGTGATAGTAGGTGCACTTGGAATGATAAAAAATGGAACAAAACAACACATTGAAAGAATCCCTGGAAACCCCAGCTTAAGAGATATACAAAAAATTGTCTTATTAAGTACAGCCCACACACTAAGGAAAACTTTATCTATGTAATGCTAGGGATGATAGGGAAGATAGAAAAACATGAAATGGAGTCATAACAACACGCCACGACCTGCCTTAGGTCTCCCCGTAGACTTGGTTGGTAGTGAGACCAAAGCAGAAATCGAAATATGATGAAAAATGACATAATAATAATAATTTTAGGAAATATGAAATATACATGAATATGTCTGAATAAATAGAAGAATAGATAATAATGTATTTACTCTTTACAAATTTAGTCTGAGTTTAGTCTGTTTAGCTGTGTCTCCCTCGACAGTCGGTAAGCTGTCTAATGCACGCAATATTGATGTGTAGGACACTTGACAGGGAATTTTACCGATTTTATCGAGTGTCAAATATGAGTGTATTAAAACTGACAAGTGAGTTCATTCTTGTTCCGAATCTCTATTTTAACAGCTACTGAGGAAAAGTCATTAAAAATAGTTCCCATATTTCTCAATCGCGTTACAGATTGGTTTATTTTTTAAAAATTCTTATTTTAAAGACTAAAATTTAAACGTCGTTAAATATGCTTGTATGAATACAAAGAAAAAGGCGTGGTGTAATGGTTAGCAAACTTGTCCCGCTAGTAACTAGTGAGTTCGATTCTCACTGGGTGTTCCCAAACTTTCGGCCTTGTGCCACATCTAAGCGGCGTTTAGAATATCGTCTATCTCAACTAGGCAAAATATTAAAATTAAGTATTTTAGCATAATAAATGATCTCTTTAAAAAAAGGCGGCTTATTTTCAAATATTTATTCACAAATTTATCTCTCGCATGTATAGGAATAAGTAGTGAGCAAAACAAGTTCTAGATTAAAAGTTTCAAATGCTAAGCACTGACTCAATTGATTTTGTTAGAAATAAACTAATTTTCTCGAATTTACAAAATTTGCTTAACACACAAAATTTGCGAAATTTCACACCTCGATGCGAAATATTTTTCGGCCAACAGAAAACTAGGAAGCATGAAAAAACAAAATAGAAAGGCCAAAATTACATCTGGGAGTTAAGTTCCAAATGACGTGTTCGGAGCCCCAGAGAACAAAATAAAAAGACGGGAACAAGACGACTGTCGTCAGAGAGAAAAGAAGACGAGAGTTATTAACACTTCCTTCGACAAACGTCAAGGGATCGTTTTTATTTTTATCACTATATTTCTCCCACATCTTCTTATTCTCACGATTCACCCGTCTGCCTTTTCATATACTTGATAACCTGACTTTAAAGTCACTTCTACGTCACTACTTTAAAGGCAATCCTATTCAACAAACGCTCATACATACATGCACACATACGTTTTTGCCTACGTACGCATAAACTCACTCTTACAAGCACTACTACGAACATTTAAACGGCCCTATACCAACCAAAGTACATTACTTTTAATTGTAAAAACGTTAATTGATTTATATATATATATATATATATATATATAGAGAGAGAGAGAGAGAGAGAGAGATGGCTGTTCCTATTTACAATTTGATTTTCTTGTTTTATACCCCTCTTATAGTGGGCTATCTAACAAGGCCAGATCAAACTAATCTGTTTTAACACACATGCACTTCCTTATAACTGATAACCCACTATAAATTAGTGAACCTCGACGTCCGAAAACAAAAAAAGATTCAACAACAAGAACAATGGCAGAAAAAGGAAACAACACAGAACAAATGATCATCAACGAGGATCTTTCCATACAAGCTGTTACAATCAAAACACCCCTGTTTATTCATTCTAATCTATTCGCCTGGTTTGCGATAATGGAAGTGCAGTTCAACATCACAAGCATTAAAAATAACACAAAAATTCTACCACGCTTTGGCAGCTTATCGCCTAGAAATATTAGGAAGAATAAAAACAAATATATTACATTCAAAAGATTACGATATCTTGAAGGAAAGCCGTAATCAATACATATGAGAGGTCGAAACCCGAGATGCTCGACAAACTGATGTCATCTTCATGAATATCAGGACGACCTTCGACTTACTTAAACGAGCTTAAACGTTATCAAGCTGCATAGGTGCAAAGGAAGTCATTGTCCGATATAAATTTATACAAGCGCTGCCGCCTTCTATAAAACCAGTAATAGCCGCGCAAACAGATCTGCAAATAGATCGGCTAAGAAAAATGTCCGATTATCTTTTTCTATATTTCAATAAAGAAGAAACAACACATATTCAGCAAATATCAGGAGAAAACTATCGACATCACCAACGACAACCCCAAAGATACCAGAATATAACAATGTTAACTTCACTGTTCCATAAAGATCAGAAGCCTAAAATCTGTCGCGCACATATATGGTTTGCTGAACGTGCAAAGTTTTGCAAACCCTGGCGCAAATGGCCTAATAAGAAAAAAGTACAAATGCAACCCAGTTCAAGGCCCAATTTATCGTTATCAAATATAAACGCGGAAAACTAGTTCGGCGTAATATGTTAACCTCCGCATATTCGCCGCTTCTTGAAGGAGCCGCACGGTTAGGAGCTAACAAAGGAAATTTTGTTGTAGACACAAGCGCAGCTTATATCAGTTATCCTAAAATGATATCTAAAAGGTGCCATCATTCACAACAAACATTTCTATTATAACAGCTAACGGAATAAAAATAGAAACCTCTGGCCAAATACTAATCACATTAGCACTAAATAACCTCAGAAGATACTTTACTTGGACCCTTCTTGTTGCAGAAACGACCAAATCCTTTCCTAGCTTATGACTTCTAGAGCTACTTTGAAATATTGGTTAATTGTACAAATAGTAAACTAATAGATACGACAACAAATAGACAATCTAAAGCACAATAATCTTAGACGATAATGAACATTAATATTTATCCAGATAATCCTACTGACATAACAGTCCAAAATCAGTCAGTCAGTTAAGTGCCATGCGCGATACATGCTTTGGGCGATCATGTCTCGAAAGAGACATGACTGACTGGGCAGAAGATTATCCCGCAGTAGGTTGCCATTGCTTTCTGCGGTAGACTGGTTGCCGACCAAGGCTATAGAACCCAATCTGTCCTATTATTTAACCCATAACTGGAGGGAAGAGACGGATTAATACCTTTCCCAAGGGTATTTGCGCGTAAGTGAATGCAAGGAATTCAACTGGAATTCGAACTCGGTTCCCCGATTTCTTGTTCCGAGCCGATATCCACTGCGCCACAGAAATATCCAAATATCATCTCTCCACATCGAAATATCAACGCTATCTAATCAAAGTTATTCTTCAGCATTAAAAATGGAAGTAATCCTCCTTCCTTTTTAAAAACTAGACAGTTATCACCTGAAAAAGAGAACATAGCTATGGAAGAATTTCTTAAACTTCAGAAAACTAGAATAGTTCCCCCTTTAAAATCGGATTAGAGTGCACCCTACATATGGTACCTAGACCCGACGGTATTTACAGACCCATAGGTGACTACAGATTTCTAAATGCACTAAGAAAACCTGATCGCTACCCAATCCCAAAAGTATTTTCGCGACCGCGAATGTACATTCACTTACATTGACAATATTCTTATGTCATCGGATGACGATGCTAGCCATTATAAATATCTTGAAAATCTACTACAAAAACTCAGTGAGTATGATTTTAAAATCACTCTTTCAAAATGTACATTTGTTGTTACCGATTTCGACTTTCTATGATTTCACATCTCAGCAAATAGACTTAAACCCAGTACAAAGAAACTAAATCAACTTACGTAATTTCCCCAATCAAATCATTCTGAATCCTTACGCAGATTTATCGGAATAGCGAATTTTTATAGAAAACTTGTACCAAATTTCAGCAACATAATATTATAGATCACAAAGCGATAGCGTCTCGAACAAAAATCTAAGACAAAATCACTTACTAAAGAAGAGAATAAATATTTTAAAAATATAAAGAACTGTTTAACGAAGGTAAATGCTCTAGCTTTTTCCGACTCTAAGGCTATTAATTATCAGCTAGTTCAAATTATGCCGTAGGAGCAGCTCTTCATCAAATGATTGATAAACAGCCCATCCCTATTGGGTTCTTTTCAAAAAAATGTCACAAACCCAACAAAAATATTCTACGTTTGACAGGGAACTATTAGCTGCGTACCTAGCAGTATTACATTTTAAACACTGAAAGGAAGAATTGTTATTATTGACTGACCATAAACAACTTTGCAGTGCTTTTAAAAGCCAGTCTTCATTAAAGTCTGATAGACAACAACGACACCTCAGTTTCATTAATGAATACGTTAATGATATATCCTACATAAAAGACTCACAAAATATTGAAGCCGATTGTTTATCATGACCAGCAAATGCAATCTCTATTGATGTTTGCGACCTAAAAGAAATAATGAGACACCAAAATACTGACGATGTAATCGAAACTTTCTGTGATCGTCTGAAACCATATACTGTAAACAAAAACGAAGTAGTGCTACGTGACGTGTCATTGCCGTTTCCACAACCTTTTGTCACGCAAAAGCTATGAAAATTGGTATTTGACAGTCTACATTATTTATCACATCCTGGTACATCAGCCTCTTTAAAACTCATAAAAGCAAAATATTACTGGCCTGAAATGGACCAGTCGATAAAAATTTGGTGTAAGGAATGCCAACTGTGCCAGCAAGCAAAAATAACAGCACATAGAAAAAGTAAAGTTCAACCGTTCGAATTACCCTCCAGCTGCTTTCAGACGTTATATATTGATATTTTGGGTCCTTAACGCCAGTAACGAACCCTACTGATCCTTATTTTTCACCCTATTGTTATATTTTAACATGTATTGATAGGAACTCCAGATGGATTAAAGCATGCCCAATATTGGAGATCACAGTAAAATCAGTATCAATAACTTTCGTAGACTTATAGATCTCTAGATTCGGTGTTCTACTCCAAGTTGTAATAGACAGAGGAAGCTAATTCGAAACTAAATTGTTCACAGAATTATCTGAAAAAATGGTTTTCACCGACTAAGAACAACAGTGTAACACCCGCAAACAAACGGTTTAGTAGAAAGTGCTCGTAGAACTGTGAAGACAGCAATAAAAAAATAATCCTGTTTGTCAGCTCTTCACATTGTGCTTCTTGGAATCGGGATAACACCTAATAAATCAAACTGTTACCCGTTTACTGTATTAACGAAAAGTCAAGCTCAAGTTCTGCGATTCTTAATCGATCCTACTAAAGATGAAAACATGGAATTAACAAACTCTCATATTAAGATCTAGATGAAAAGATGCAAGATTTTGTCATGGATAATCTTTCCAGAGAACATTTACACTCTAAACTTATGTCATATATTCCTAAAGATTTACAAAACATTGAATATATTTGGCTGAGAACGGAAAAAGTACGAAAACCTTTAGAAGCGCCATATACAAAGCCATACTCCTGCCATATCTGATCGGGTGCCCCTGCTATTCTCCTCGAAAAGGTACAACGGAGGGTCTGTAATGTGATCGATACCAACTTGGCAGACCGTCTGCAGTCTCTCTCTCACCGGCTCGACGTGGCTTCCCTGTGTCTCTTCTATAAATACACGGCTTCTGCTCAAATGAACTTAGATCACTGCTGCCCCCTAGATACGAATTTGCACGAGAAACTAGATTAGCAACTAGATCCCACCCTTTTACAGAGAAACCGATAAAATGCAACCTCAACTTCTACTCCAACAGTTTCTTTTCTCGCACTTCCCGATTGTGGACTTCCCTTCCACATGATTGCTTCCCCGACGGCTACTATGTCCAGGAGTTTAAATGTAAGGTCAATAGACACCCCCTAACACACTAACTCGCTCCCACTCTTTCAAGCACTCTTCCCATCTACTCAACCCTCATTCTCGGTATCCTTACCCATGTATCACCTTCCTTCTGACATTTCCTACATCTAACCACTCCTCCTCTTTACCTTCCCCTATGTAGCCCCATGCGCGATAGTGGCAGTGGAATGCCTTGCTTGGGGTGAAATGATAAAAAAATTCAAGTAGTAAGCAAACATTACAAATATCTTACGATCAAAATATCTGAAAATGTTCATAAAAACGTTTTAAATAACAGACTAGAACCAGTATATGTTTATAAAAATACAACGTCAAGAGATTCTGTCAAAAGAAATCTGGAATTGAACGATTCCGAAACTCATGTCGATGGTGCTCATGATGAAAAACAAATAACTAAAACAAAAACCGATAAAACTATTAAATGGAAAAAACGCAACATATTTTTATACTAAAACAAAAATAAAATACACGGAATTACACTCGGTTATTTGAACGCGGATCTATATGTAGTAAACTAAACAAGTTCTAAATTTAAAAAAATGCAAATGCTAAGCACTGACACATTGTTCTTTTTTTTTAGAAATAAAGAAATTTTCTTGAATTTACAGACATTGCTTAACACACACAAAACTTACAAAATATTACACCTTGATACGGAATATTTTCAGTCAATAGAAAACTAGGAAACATCTAAAAACAAAATAGAAAGGCCAAAATTACATCCGGAAGTTAATTCCCAAATGACATATTCGGAGCCCCATAGAACGAAATAAAAAGACGGAACAGGGCGACTGCCGTCAGAGACAAAAGAAGACGTGAGTAATTAACACGTCCCTTGACAAACGTCAAGGGATCGTTTTTATTATTATCTATTTCTCCCTCATCTTCTTATTGTCACGATTTACCCAGCTGCTTTTTCTTATACTTGATAACCGGACAGAGCTCTTTAAAACTGAGTGAATACCTCAAAGACACTCTTCTCCAACAAACGCTCATATATACATACACACATATGTTCTTGCCTACGTACGCATAAACTCATTCTTGCAAGGATTAGTATAAATATTTTAACGTCCTTGTATAAACCAAAATACATTACATTTATTTGTATGATCTGATTTATATGTATGTAAATTTTTGTTTCTATTTACAATTTGATTTCCTTCTTGTGTACTTCCCTTAAAGTGGGCTATCTAACTTACAAGGGCAAATCAAACTGATCTGTTTCAACACACATACACTTCACTATAAGGGATAACCCACTATAAATATAGTACCAACCAGAACATGTTATACGAAAAGAGTTATTCCGTACCTGATGTACCTAGTAGAAATTGCGATAATATATATATATATATATATATAATCGTAGTGTGTCTAATATTTCATTATAGCTTTACGTCTACGACCCGTACTTGTCCGAATAAAATTTCTGTCTGTTCTGGATAATTATAGGCTGAAGTTATTTGAATCTTGTCATTTTTTGAAAATCGCTGCTTGAAGGAGTAAACTTTCTTAAGTACCTGGAATGTGACAGATGCTTCGCATATTGTCAATGATGTGAGTGGTCACTCATACTCATCTAGACTCTTAGTCTCATCCACAGTTCTTTTAGTATATTAGTAATAAATTTCTTAATCACTCCGACCAAAATAATTATACTTTAATTGTCATTACACACAGTACTAGTGAAGCAATCGATATCAAATTCAAATCGAGAAAAATCAATCCTCGGCATTGAGCACTAGTCTAAAAAGCAAGGTGTACTATTCCACAGAACCAATCATAGTAAAATAACAATTAAGACATCGTCCTATTTGTAAATGTTGAGTATCAAGGGTTTTGTCACTAAACATTAAAGAACATTATTCATCAATCTCTTTTTCTCCTTAATATTTTAATATAAAAAAAATTACCATTAATTCTACGGAATGTACTTTTTAATTGTAGATTAAATTTCCACAAACTTTTAAAGAGAACTTTTAAGAAACAAAGTGAAAATCAATGCATGCAATATTTCACGGCTGTAGCATCATTCTTTCATAATCAGCCTAAGAACCTTTCAGCCTACGTTAGTACATGGACCGAAACAATGTAGTTATTTATAAGAAGAGTTGAAATTAATGCATGTAATGTTTGACAGCTGTAGTATCATTCCTTCATAGTCAGCCTATGAATTTTTCAGCCCTTCCTCGTACCTGGAAAAACACAATGCAGTTAATAAGAAGAAGAGTTAAAAATAATACTTGCAATATTTCACAGCTATAGCATCATTCTTCCATAGTCAGCCTATGATTTTTCAGCCTGTTCTCTTACCAGCTGAGAAACAATGCAATTGGATATAAAAAAAAAGTTGAAATGAACGCATTTAATAATATTGAGCTGTACCGCCATTCCTTCATCGTCAGCCTATGAACTTTTCCGCTAAACTTCTTACTTGGAAAAAAACAAACCTGTTTATAATAAGGACTTGAAATTAATCTATGTAATATTCACAGCTGTATCATAAGTCCTTCATAATCAGCCTGTAAACTTTTCAGCCACACTTCGTAACTATAAAAACCAAGGCAGTTATTATTAAGAAGAGCTGAAATTAATGCATGTAATATTTCGCAGATGTAGCATAATCTTTTCATATTTAGACTATGAACTTTTCAGCCTACCCTGAAAAAACAAGGCAGTTATTAATACAGAGTTGAAATTAATGCATGTGAATTTTCAGAAATTCAGCATCATTCTTTTATCGTCAGTTGGTGAACATTTCAGCATGCCATCTTCTATATAATTTTATTTGAAATGTTCTTATCTTAATTCTATTGCTATGATTTCTTAGGAGATCTCAAGGGTGTTTTTCTGTTGTGTTTCAAACGGTTTCTTTTTCATTACAGATGTATCCACGCAAAGCTGGAAGCCAGGCTACGTTATAATTTAACCTACATCTATTGTCAGAAGTCATACATTTTTCAAGTGGAATTCGAATGTGCACACAAAAGAATAGGTCAGGATTTGAACTCGATTTCTCAAATACCTTGTTCCTTGTCGACAACCGTTAAACAATCGGCAAAGAATTATTATAAGGTGCCTAAGCTTCTGTCTGACACGAAATTGTTTTTGTATTTGAACGCTGTGAATATTTGGGTAAAACTCAAAATGAGCTGGATTAGTGGCCAAGACGTGATTACAAAACGAGACGTAGAATACAATCTTTCTTACAATTCTTTGGAAGGATATCATCAAATAATACTGAAGAAAAATAGGGGTTCTCCGGCAAAATGGCAACCCACTGCTAGAAATTTTTCCGCCTAAGCGGTGATGGATCGAAAATGACATGATTGCCCAAAGTGTGTATCACGTATTTTAATTAAATGGCATGAGTGAATTTTGACAAAATAATATGATATAAATTGTTCTCATACAAACATGATTTAATTTAAAACCAAATCGACAGAAACATTGTTTAAATCTGGGTATTTTAAAAATTTGAATTAAAAATTAAAAAAAAAATAATTCAATATTTATCTACATATGCTTTTCAAATTTATTATGAAAATCAAATGTTACAACTTCTGCTTTAAACTTCATTTCTTAGCAATTTACAATACGTAAAGTCTTTGAGGTGGGTATTTTGACAGAGAGTAATATTAAATTTGTCTTTTGAGTTCGATCCTCACCAGGCGCTACAAAATTTAGACACTGCTCAACATCTAAGCTACGCTATTTCAATCATTATACGTTTACTAGCGCAAGGGTTTGCTTTTACCAGAAAAGGTTGAAAATAATATTGGGTCAATGACCTTCCAAAGAAGTTAGAAATTCTGTTTGAAGCCTCTCAATTTTCTTCTATGTCTTGATTTGTGATTACATCTTGGTTACTGCCAGTGTCTCTCCTTAGCGAAAAGAGTTGGGACACTACTCCTCGCCCAAAATTAAAACTTCAGCCTTGTAATACAATCTGTTGTCACCTGGACGCGCGGATAAATATCGGCACTTCGACGTAATATAATGCCCAGCAAGCTTATCTCGTTATTTTATGAATTCGATTCACCATGTGTGCTTCGTTCATCTGGCCTTGTGCCACATCTAAGTTACGCTTAGTAAAAATCTAACGGTATAACTCTGACGTGGTTTGCTAACCACGTCAGAGTTATACCGTTAGATTTTATACCGTCAGAGTTATACCGTTAGTTATACCGTTAGCTTGTCTAGTTTTTGCGATTAAAATTAAAATTGAATTTTGGATTCGATTATCACTAAGTGCTTCATACTTGCTACCTCGTACCTGGGGTAAGTTAACCACATCGGTGTTTTGTGTAAATGTAAAGAATCTAGTTGCCTTGTTCTACTAGTGTATAGAAGGGTCACACAGACAAATTTTATCCCTGTGAATATTTATAAAAATGATGAATCTGAATGCATAGGTCATCCTAAACAAAAGTGAAAAGTTCAAGGTGGAATCATTTCTCCCTATTTTCGAATCTCTGAGCCATTACCTGGCGATACGTGTCAAAGCTTATTCATGTATTGGAAAGCTGTTTTCCCTTTTCAGCCAAGTGAAAACAATTGATTCTGATGAGCTAAACAGAACGTGTTATCATCTGCTTAATGTGTATCAAAAAGACGCTGATTAAGATGACATTCTCAATGAATGGCTGCTTCTTAAAGACTACAGGGTTCCTGACAAAAGATTAGAGACCCTCACTGATTTGCAGAGAATAGGAATTTGCGAAAAATATAATCTGTGTTTCAAGTGTGTTAAATCATTGTTTTTTTTTGTTTTTTGTTTTTTTTTAATCATTTCACCCCGAGCAAGGCGGAAATGCCACTGATGTGCAGGGGGCTACATAACTGTAAAAAGATTAATTAGAAAAGAGTGAGGAAGTACAAACTAGTTAGAAAGAAGCAATAGAAAGCTGAGAAAGCAGGTGCAATGACAGATACATAGGTGGAGAGAAGGGAAGGTTATACGGGGGTGGGGAGAGAGCTAGAGTCCAGTGGTTAGTAGATGAGTATTGACTTTGCATTTAAATTTCTGGAGGTTGTAGCCATCAGGAAAGCAAGAATACGGGAGCGAGTTCCACAGGCGGGAAGTGCGAGAGAAGAAGCTGCAGGCGTAGAATTGTCGTCTGCATTTGGCTAACCTGACTGTGAATGGGTGGGACCCAGTTGCCAGTGTGGTTGCACGAGTAAACACCACTTGAGGAAGCACCAGTGACTTAAATTCCTCCGAGCAGAAGCCATGAAAGTATTTATAGAACAGACAAAGGGAGGCCACATTTCGACGGTGGGGAAGTGGCTGCAGTCGAGCCGCCAGATCAGTACCTATCACATTACAAACTCTCATTTGGAGCCTGTCAAGAACATTGAGGAGAACGGCAGGGGCGCCTGACCATAAATGGCAGCAGTACTCCATGCACGGACGGATGGTTGATTTGTATATATGCAGGATGGATTCAGGCGGAAAAAACATCCTGGATCGACATTGTGACCCAACCTTCTTAGCAGTAGATTTTGCTATGGATTCAATATAGTGGTTCCATTTGAGGTCTGAGGACAGGGTAAGTCCGAGGAGGCGTAGTGTATTGCTCTCCGGAAAGCTTGTGATATGCTAGAAACTGGTTTGACTAATTACCAAGGCACAACATGATTTCTTTAGGTAACTATTTTCATAGCGAATGATCGACCGAGTTATATTCCCTAATTTCACCAGTTAAGATCTATACAGCTATAATCCGCTATACCACCCAGGCAAGTTTTACTCATGATATTTACCCTCATATTGTATTAATAAGGAGGAAATTCCACTTAGACAGGTCCTTCCAGAGAGCAGCTATTTCATGTAATAAACTCCCTAGAATTTGCCTCTGCGATCACTGTCCGTTTTTCATGTGCCGTATCCCATTCAGAGAGTAGACGATCATTGCTATCCACATCTTTCTCTCGCTCGTAGCCCTTAAAAAATTTGTATTGTCATTTTTTTCCAAAATACTCTGCCAATCATTTTACTAAAGTTCAAGTATGGTACGTGCTGCTTTCCCCTGTCCCTCTTTCCCTTAAACCGCCCTGTAAGTATCACATTCTCTAAACCCTCTTTCCTCATTACGGATCCCGAAAACTTTAGCTTTCTCTAATGGATGTTAACTAAAAATTTTCTTTTGTTTCCATTCTCTCCAGAAACTCGTCATCGGTTACATGTTCAGTCCATGGTACCCTCAGCACCATTCTGTAGAACCACATGTCTGTCACTTTCAGTAAAGAATTTAAATTTTAAAGTCGTTATTTTAAAGTCGTTATTTTAAGAGCTTCAGGGGGATTGTACTGAGTGGAAAAGTGTAAGAAATATTATGTTCGCCCTTACAATTTCATCACATAGCAGCATTCTGCTGCTATGTGATGAAATTGTAAGGGCGAACATGGTCGGGGAAGAAGTTCACATTTACAGGGTGATATATGATAGGTAATGGTTGACAGTAGACTTAAAGAGATTAAAATCCGAGAAGATCCCATTGGTTGACCAGTGTGCAATGCAGCAGTCACTGAAAAGAAAATTTTATCTTTACAAATGAAATATGAAGGATATACAGATAAGTTGATTAGTGTACGTAGTATGAGTTGATTTAATCTGTTAGTAATTGAACTGGTGAAACCAGTGATTATATTTCACCCTAACAACTGCCATGAAAATTGCTATAGAGCCCTAGTGAGAGCATTCTCAGTGTGAGGAGAATATTTTCTAGATTGTTTTAGAGTTATTGAAAGTTACAAATCAGTGTTTCGCCTTTTCAATGGTGTGAGAATGAGCAAGCGAGAGATCCTCTATAGGGCTGTAGTATTATCATTATATATATATATATCAGCATGCCTTGTGGGCATAGAAGAATCCAAAGGAGTATCCTTTACATATAATGGTAGGATAACTCTCTAAGAGAGCTCTAAACATATATGCATATAAATACATATAGAGCAAATATAAGAGAAATTAAGACAGACGCATTATTTCATGGTAATTCGGAAATATGGGCCTATTTAAGGCGATCAATCTTCAGCTTCCGTCTTTATTCAACGAAGGATTCTACATTAATGGGATTCACAAAGCCCTAACCCGACGAATGAGAAAATAACAAATAAAAACATATAAGAAGATAAGAATATAAATGTCGCTCCCTTGAAAGAGAAAATAAGAACAATCCATCCGTTTGACGAATCCACACACAATAAAGGTCGCATACAAGGCACAACAGATAACACGCCAAGACGCTAATTCATCACCCCTGAAACAAAATTGATGCCGCCCAGCGGTCAGTGTCGAAGAAATTTCGAGGGTAGAGGGTTGGTCAGACGAGAAATAGGGCGTGATAAAGAAAAAAGGAGAGAGAGAGAGAGAGAGAGAGAGAGAGAGAGAGAGAGGTCGAGCTTTACATCCTTAATTTAAAGGAACCTCATTATTCTATTTAGATCTATTTGTTTGAACTTGTAATTTTCCTTTTTAAAAACGTATTACCATTAAAATTTTCTCGTTAAGAATATAGTGCTCGTAATATTTTTTCTCCAAAATGTATTATCGCTAATATTTAACAGTGATGTATGGCTGGAATTATTTTTCATCAAAAATGTATTGCTGGTCATAGTTTACCTTCAAACTAACATTGTTTGTAATATATTCTCCGACAAAGAATGCAAAATCTTTCCACAGAACTGCATTGCAGGTAATTTTCTCATAACCCCCTTTATGTTTCAATCACATTCGAAAATTATTCAGAAATAATAATAATAATAATAATAATAATAATAATAATAATAATAATAATAAAATAATAAAAAATTATTTTAAAAATAATAAAAATTATTTTAATAATAATAAAAATTGAAAACAAGAGTTGTGCCAGTGATAGTAGGTGCACTTGGAATGATAAAAAATGGAACAAAACAACACATTGAAAGAATCCCTGGAAACCCCAGCTTAAGAGATATACAAAAAATTGTCTTATTAAGTACAGCCCACACACTAAGGAAAACTTTATCTATGTAATGCTGGAGATGATAGGGAAGATAGAAAAACATGAAATGGAGTCATAACAACACGCCACTACCTGCCTTAGGTCTCCCCGCAGACTTGGTTGGTAGTGAGACCAAAGCAGAAATCGAAATATGATGAAAAATGACATAATAATAATAGGTTTAAACAAAGTTCAAATCATCACTTTCAAGTTTAACTTTTCGGTACTAATGACTTGAACTAGTAGCAATTAATGTCACGGGGTTTCCAAATGAGAAGCCTTAAAAATAAAACAAATTCTTTTAATTTCGACTAAAATAAATTCTGTAATTTTTGTTAAAACAAGAAAGAAAAATACAAAGTTAATTCAGGAATATTTTTTCATTTATAAAGTTGTAAGAATAGAGAAGTTAAGTAAGTTTTTGTACTTTCGTTTTCAAGGAATTATTTTGGATTTTTTCATTGAAAAGAAAACTCTAGAGAGAGAGAGAGAGAGAGAGAGAGACAGAGACAGAGACAGAGACAGAGAGGAAGAGAGAGAGAGAGGTATAGTTTTACACTTTGATTTAAAAGAAAGCAAATTATTCTATTTAAATTTATCTATTTAAACTTAATTCTTAAGTGTCAAGAATTAAAAATTAAAATTAAGGTTACATATTACCAGTTAGTTGGTTAACAGTACAACAAAAATGATAATGCCATATACATTTAGTACTATGAGAAACCTGTATTTGCACAGCCACACCTCATATACACCCATAAATGCTTACATAATTTCCTTCATACACACATGCGTATACCCATATATTTCCACGTACACAGATACATATATACATCTACGAACGCGCATACATATATACACACATTCAAGCACCAGCAAAAACAAATATGTAACCAATACATAAAAAAACCTTCAACATCTATCACAATGGTTTACAATTAAACAATAATGAAAGAGGGGCTAAAAGATTAACATAACTTGAACCGGCTCCAGTGTCTACATTTAAACACTAGCTTCTTCCTCAGGTTCAACAGATCCAACTGGTTTTTGTGTCTGATGATGGTTATTTTCTCATACAGACATAACATACAGCACTCTCTGAAATTTGTGAGTGCGTATGATTTTTAATTATATATATATATATGTATATATCTACTGATAATACTACTTTACTTTATTAATAAATAATACCAATTTACTTTATTAATATATATATATATATATATATATATATATTTATAAAGTAAAAGTCATGACGCCATTTAGATTGGTTATAAATTTTAGTTCATTTCTATGCGTAACATTTTTGTAACTAATTGAACGGATATATAATGTGGTCTGATGAATTGAGCTAATATAGCTCATAGAAATGAATTATAATTTATAACCAATCGAAGTGACATGTTGAGTTTTCCTTTATTAATATTATATTGCTCTGGATAAAATCCATTGTTCTCTCTATACAGATATAATAATATTTTGTATTAAGTTGATCATGTTGGAATATCCTTGAGACTGGAGATATATACCCCCTCTCTCTCTCTCTCTATATATATATATATATATATATAAATATATATGCTCTAAAGAGAAATAGGGGTTGTTCCAATGAAAGAAATTGGTATAGGTAAAAAACCTAGAAGAAGACATCAACATTTTTTAAGTGCAGATTTATTGTTGTTATTATTATTATTAATAATATTACTTGCCTTTTTTTATAATCTATTAAGTGCAAATTATGGTATTTGTGTCAGTACACGTGTTTCGAGTCCTAAGTTGACACTTTTCAAGCAAATACATTTTTGAACTTACATATCGTTGTCCATTTGTCTCAAAAGTTTGTAAGTTCACCTCTGCAAATTGTGCATTTTATTAAAGCGATAATTATTTTTTTATTCAGCTCTATTTAGCACTGTTGTGCGAGTTGTGAAATCGGTTAACCAGCCCGTTTTTTAATTTTATGTTTTTAAGATACTATCATCATGAATGGTAATGAGAAATATGTTTGTCTATTCATAGCGGAAATGAAGTTTTGTACCATCAATCATGTTTTCATATATATATATATATATATATATATATATATATATATATATATATACTAGCAGTATAATCTGGCGTTGCTCAGGGGTATTGAAAGCTTTAAAACTAATCCATGGTGCTGGAGCTCAGACTCTTTGGACGTTGGCACGAAAGACTAAAAAGCAAAAATTGTTTCCAGTTAAAACGAAACCGTAGACTGAAAGAAAAATGAATGGATGCAAGTCAAATTTTGATTTCCTGGTATCGATATAAAATAAGTTTATTTCGTCGCAAACTGAATTTTGAAGGCTAAATAAGTCCTCTGAGTAAATAGTATCATGGCTGAGACTAAGAACTACAATTATACCTACTTAGAACCAAACCCGAAGCAAAAACTAAAATAAAAGGGCTGAAAAAAATACAGACATACACGAAGATAAATAGACACACACACAAACATCTTGCCTGATATATATATATATATATATATATATATATTATCGATTTTCTGCAATATTGTAAGAACTGCAACTTGAAATTTCTGAATATCTTTTCTTTGTCTATAAGTGTATCAAAGTTGATTGAAATCGACCCACTCCTTCTATAACCCGAATTTTTCGATTATCGATTTTCGATATTTATCGGGGGTACCTTGACACAAAAAAACCTAGCTAAGAACACTCGCAGACGCTTATGGTAGAACTGTGTAAATTTTCAAGAAAATTGGTTCAGCCGTTTCGGAGTCTATAGGTAACGGGGACACACACATACACACACAGACAAAGTTTCATTTATAAATAAGTTTATATTATATATATATATATATATATATATATATATATATATATATATATATTACAGAAATTAAACTGCCCGATGACACATATTTTCGTATAAAAACTTTATCGTAAATAATCAAGCCGGTAGAAATAAATATATAATACTGTTTAATTATAAAAGAGGCTATCTACTTAAATACGAGTATCGATCAAAAATAATGTTCAAACAAATAATTTCAACTTGTCGGTTGTTTGTAACCAATTTCGTTAATCTTCGTTAATTTCCGTAACACTCTTACATTTCCTGACATTTCAGAGCAGATATGGTTTTTGTGTTAATCAAAAATGGTGTTATATAGGCTTGATTTGACTGTTGGTCATTCCTGGTCGAGAGATATAAGACGCGCGAGATCAATTGGTAACTTTCCCTATGTAGATAGGTGTCGCACGTTCGAATCCTCCCGAAGTATCGTAAAAAGAATTTATCGTAAATAATCAGCACGATAGAAATAAGCATATAATACACTTTACTTATAAAACATAATATCTACTTAAATACGAGTATCAATCAAAATAATGTTCAAACAAATAATAATAATAATAATAATAATATATATATATATATATATATATATATATATATATGCCAGCAATATATCTGATGCTTGACAAAATCACTTTTTACAGAAATAATAAAAACTTAGGAAAAATATATCTTCTATTCATACGAAACTACCCTGGAATTCTTGTATCAATTGATGTTGATAAACAATAAACTAAATCAAAGCAAACCAAACCAAGAGATATTATTCACGATTTCGTAATAAACATTTAAAAGAATCCGTTATAATTTTAGCAGACATTAACATCGCCAGTATTTTCTCCAACAATAGAAACAAACAAATAAATAAAATGTCTTTTCAATGTTATTGAACTCTAAAGAGACAAAATATTTATAATTTATCATAAAATACCGTTTTACTGGGTTAAAGCTGATAGCTCGAAACCCAACTGAATTATTGTTGTTTTGTAAATTGAGTTCACCTCGTGCAAGACAGCAAAGCCACTAAGACACAAAAGATTATTGAGTATAGAAGAATTAAATACATAAATATTACTAATGAGTGGGAGGAGGAAAGAGTAATCAGAAGGACAATAAATGGACATTACATTTTAATTTTTGAAGACTAAAGTTGGCTGGAAAGCATGGAGCCAGAAGGGAGTTCTGCAAGCGACCAATGCGAAAGAAGTTTTTCGCTTATATCTAGCCGACTCATCTGTAAATTTCGAGGCTAAGCTGGTCTAGTACTGCTTGTAGATTAAAAAAAAAACGTGATAACTTAGTAGTAAGTTAACCCGAACAATTATTGTTAAAGATTTATGGAAAATACACAGGGTGGTCACCTTATGGTGACGAAATTGGCCGAAGTCGAGACGCCATATCAGGAACAATATTATTGTTGATATTTCTTTGCATTTTATCAAAGAACTCAGGGGAAATAGGAAAATAAACCGGACGATATGTGACAGCAAATTTCTAATATGAACAAATGGTAGACTTAAAGATAAGTATGATAGATTCTGGAGAGTAAAATTGTTTCATACGAAACCGTCTTTCTTAAGAGAAATGGATTCAATATATTCATATACAAGATGTCGTTTGCCTGAGAAGGAGTAATGAGTTTGCCTGAGAAGGGGTAATGAGGGGTAATGTGATCTCAGGTAATACTTTAATAAAGCTGTCCTTAAAAATAATATTGGCTGCTTTATCATGATGAAACACCTGTTGTCGTACAATCAACACAGTAAAGTAATTTCGAATCTGGTCTGTACCTGGCTAGGCAACTACTTGGGTATACCATGTGCTGCAAAAATTGAATATGCAAGTAGTGTAATGAGAGCCGAGGTACATTTTTAGTCGAATTCGTTGTATTTACGTAGATCTGAATTCGCATATGGAAAGATATAAAACTACCTCTTCTCCCCCAGGTATGGATAAAGCAGTAGAGCATGTATTATTAAATCATTATTATCTAGTGAAATTATTACAAGTAAAAGATATTTCTTTCTCATTCTCTCTTTCTGTCTTTAAATAAGCTACTAAAGATTGTTAAGCCGTACACAAAAATATTAAGAATAATCGGTATATTATTTACCAAATCTGAGACAATTTATATTGTTTATTGACTATTTTAAAATTTGTAAAATCAGCGTTACATTCGTTATAGAGTTACAGACCCCAGCAGCAAAATCTCACGGTCAGACCAAGAGGTCCTTCACAAAATAATAGAAATGTTATCTGCAGTTTATTCAATTGAGTAATAGTCAGCAAATATACAACTAAAAATATGGTACATATCTCTGTATTTCTATCTATGAATCAAATCCATATAAACTCTTCTTCCCTCAAAAAGCTGTCGACTGAAATATACAGGGCCACAGAGTCTGGATGCGTTGCCGCTTCGGTTTCCCTAGCTTGTATGTTATACAGAGCGTAGTTTATTGCCCAACAGCTGATAGTCGGAATTCAGTGTAGTTCTTTGCATAGGCTGGCTGCAAGCAAATCTTGAGGCCATTATCTGGCTTTATATTTGCCCTTCTCACCCAGATGTATTGAAAAAAAAATAGATTCACACTGTTCCCAAAGTTATTGACTATAACGTCCGCAGTTGGTTTTTGAACTCTATTTACACTTTCTGCAACCATATACTCTGCACCACGCGCACATCTCGATTCTGTAAAAAAAGATTCTGTCAGGAATAATCGGTAGATTTTTTGCCAAAGGTGAGATAATTTATATTATTTAGCGACCAATTTAAAACTTGTAAAATCAGAGTTACATTCGTTATAGAGTTACAGACCTCAGCAGTAAAATCTCACGGACAGACCAAGAGGTCCTTCACAAAATAATAGAAATGTTATCTGCAGTTTATTCAATTAAGTAATAGTCAGCAAATATACAACTAAAAATATGGTACATGTCTCTGTATTTCTATCTATCAATCAAATCCATATAAACTCTTCTTCCCTCAAAAAACTGTCGACTGAAATATACAGGGCCACAGAGTCTGGACGCGTTGCCGCTTCGGTTTCCCTAGCTTGTATGATAGTCGGAATCTTGAGGCCATTATCTGGCTTTATATTTGCCTTCTCACCCGGATGTATTGAAAAAAAAATAGATTCACACTGTTCCCAAAGTTATTGACTATAACGTCCGCAGTTGGTTTTTGAACTCTATTTACACTTTCTGCAACCATATACTCTGCGCCACGCGCACATCTCGATTCTGTAAAAAAAGATTCTGTCAGGAATAATCGGTAGATTTTTTGCCAAAGGTGAGATAATTTATATTATTTAACGACCAATTTAAAACTTGTAAAATCAGCGTTACATTCGCTTTAGAGCTACAGACCCCAGCAGTAATATCTAGTCATAAAAGATTCACATGAAGTGTAATGAATATCGTTTGGTCGGTTGGCACAAAAGTCAAAGCTTGGCCCGAACGCACCCTCAATATCTATTAATGTCTACGTTTTCATAATGCACACTTTTTGTCGCTATAATTTGTAGACTGCAACTAATCCTCCATTTCCCCTCTTTAGTTTAAGCTTGCTTCAAACTCGGTTCTATTTGTAGCTAATTACAAATAATCTTTCAGCCTCCAATCAAGATCTAAGACGGGAATCGAACGTGATCGCCAATTTCCCAGTTTGATCTTTCCTGCTTGACCCAAATTTGATCAAAAGACTCAATGACTAATATTGATCACGTCGAACACAATCAAATACATACACACGTTCAGGCAGATCAACGCGTTTGATCGGACGAGGCGATGAAAGGAGGCAAATTTGCATGAAAAACGAAGACCAGTCAGCGACACATCTGAATGATTAATTTAACGCTGTCAAATCGAACTCACTTATTCTACCTAGCGTGGTTCATACATATAGTTCGATATATTCGTACGTACGATTTAGGGGTAAAACGCTCACCGTCAGACCAAGAATTCCTTAACAAAGTAGTATAAAATGTATTTTAGTTTATTTAACTGCATAATGATCAGCCAACACACAACTAAAATATGATACATATCTCTGTATTTCTATCCATCTATCTACGACGTCATCAATTCAATCATCAGCAAGAAACTTCTTATGTATAGGGAAGAAAGCACAAAGAATGCAGTCTGTGGTCTCTTCCTGGGTGAAAACCGACAGAGAAGCATTTATTTCAGCACCGAAGTACCAGGTGAAACTACATTCATCTCCTTGATTCTCACCTGCATTCCCCGGCTCTATAGTCTAAAGGATAACTTCTTCCGGTTGCACTAGAGCGACATGTCTAATTGCAACATACATCTTTTTGTCTTTGTTCGTAATACGAGTATGCATCTCCTCAAATAGCGATATCTTTTTTTTCAAAAATTTCACCCCAAGCAAGGCGGTACCGCCACTGATGCGCAGGGGGCTATATAAAATAATAAAAGTTTAGGCAGGTGGGGAGTAAAGAGAAAGAATGGGTTACGAGAGGGCAAGAGAAGGATGGGAACGCAGGTGAGAAGTCAGTTGCAAAGGTAGAGAGAAAAGAAGAGAACAAGATACACAGGGTGATGTAGAAAGGACGAGGGAAGAAATAGAGTCAGGTGGATAAGAGGATAAAAAATGAAAGTTACTGTTCGCTGAATGAAACAACTCACAAGTTTGGTTCTAGAAATCATTGGTTAGAGTGGGCTGTTAAAATTTTCATTCTCAGGGACATAACGAAGGAAAACCCGGAACGAGTCCCAATCAACTCGTTGACTGCAGAAAGAAATTCTGTTAGAAAGTTCGTGGCTGGTGGCAGAGCAGAAAGATAAGTTTACAGACATTTCCACATGATTAGAATTGCCAAATGGGCTGATCTGCAGAGTCCAACATAATTTCGTGATAAAGGTAAAGAAAAGATCAAATAAAGAAGCGTGTACACTAGGATTTCTGGGGAAATGCGTGTTAAAGTCCATCACATACATGAGAGTTTAAGACACTGAGAAATTCATGATATGGATGATAGGAAGTTCAGTAGCAAAATGGTTCGGCTGTCATAATGGTCATTAGTCACCGAACACATTTATATTTGCAAACCAGTGTATATATTATCAGAAATACTATCTAGCACGTATGAATCACGAGAGGATTGGAAATAGTAAAGTGTGAAAAGATAGCCGACTAAAGAGAGACGGTGGCAAATGTAAGAATGATCAGGGTATTCAAGACAATTTCCTAGCCAGCGGGATATAGTCTCAGATATAAACGCCTAGGCTATGAATATAGACGTTAAAGTCATTTCTTAAGGAAAGATAATCAAGAATCGAAAATTCTAGGGAGAGGACTGCAGGGTTAAGATCAGTTGCGCAGCTAGCTATGATGCCCGGATATTGTTAGAAGAAGGATTTTACACAGAAGTTGATAGAAATACCGCGAACTTTAGAGAAAGAAAGGTTGAGGGTTTAGGTGTTGTTTTTTTTATTGAGCTGGTTTATTTTTATTATGTTGGTTGTCTATCGTCATGGTGTGTTATTTGGGTAAGCAAAATGCTGAAAATACTAGTAGCACTCGGTCGTTTAATGTAAGAAGTGCAGGCTTGGGAAATACCGGAGACTGCAACTTAGGCCTCAATATATGCAAGGACACCCTTCTATGAGCGACATAGCACTGCAAGAACCCTGATATTATGTGGCTGTTAATCCGAGAAGCCAAGATGCATGAGCTTGACCTCCTAACTACCACTCGAGAAACAGCAATCAGAAAACTGTCAGCCTGGTACTCTCGGTATGAAATTAATGACAGAACCAATATTAAAACATAAGAAAAGAATGGAAGAGGAATCTATTTCTTAAATAGGAAATAGGGGATAAACCTCTACTCTTGCTCAAGCGCAGAAGTAAAATAAAATCGGGTAGTAGGAATATCTATCTATCTATCTATCTATCTATCTATCTATCTATCTATCTATCTATCTCTCTCTCTCTATATATATATATATATATATATATATAATGGTAACTAATTTTAATATAGTCAAAGTCGATATATCCATTAACCATTCATCAAAAAACTAAAAAATTTAGATAACTCCTGAAGGTCTTTCAAAACAGTCCTGGGTTTGAATTTACAATTATGTTACTTCTTAGAATATAAATTTAGATGACTTATTTTAAGAGGCGATCATTGACACAAAGAACTCTTTATAACGATACGATGTTTAACTGAGATTCTAGTTTATTTTAGGTTTTTTTTTTGAGAGAGAGAGAGAGAGAGAGAGAGAGAGAGAGAGAGAGGGAATAAAAATGCAAAACAGCGGATCATCAGAGATATATATTTCTGGAAAAAAAACAAAGAAAGAACAAAAAATAAATTAAATAGCCATTGAAACATGAATTAAAAAATTGAAGACGCCTCTGAAAGATGTTTTAAAAATTTCTTGCTTTGACTTTTCGGTTAATTTACTTCTCAGAATGTATATTCTGATGACATATTTGGAAAGTCGTTTATTAGACCACAGATCTGTTTTTAATCTTGTGATGTTTAATGTGCGTTGTGGTGCAGTGGATATCAACTCAGAACGACAAATCTGGGAGCCGAGTTTGAATTCCAGTTCACTTCCTTGCATTCACTTACGCGCAAATAACCTTGCAACAGGTATTAATCTATCTCTTCCTTCTAGCTATAGGACATATTGGGTTCTATAGCCTTGGATGGTAACCATTCTAGTGCAGAAAGCAATGACAAACTAATGCGGGATAATCTTCTGCCAAGCCAGTCATGTCCCTTTGAGACATGATCGCCCAAAGCGTGTATCATGTATGGCATTTAACTTATTGATTGATGTTTAACTGGCATTCAAGTTTATCTTGGGACGATTGAGGTAGAGATGGAAGTAGTAATCTACGGAGAAATTACCAATTCACCCACAAAAGAGCAGAAAAGGAAAGAAAAAAATGATGGCTGTTAAATATTCAGATCAATTGAAATAAAAATGATGATTGATTCAAGCCTGGAATTTTAAATAAAATTGTGAGTGTCTGAAAGTAAGATGACAGAGGCAGACAGACAGACAGAAAAACAGACAGAGAGTGCGATCAACAACAACATCAATAAAAAAATCGAAACCGAAGATTATAAGAGGTTCATACTTCTGAGAGAATGTCACAAAGAGAAAAATATCAAATGACCTTTTGAACAAGAAATTAAAAAGCAGATCTCTAAAAGACCTTTCAAAACAGTTCTGTTTGACTTTTATCTTTCTTTCTTTCTTTCTTTCTTTCTTTCTATCTAATTACCTATCTAGCACTGTTCGGTAGATATGTTCTTAGATATAAAATGTTTATATATAGTATATGACAGTGTTTTGAAAAAAGAAATAAAAGAACAATAACAATTTAAAATAAAAATGTTCGACAAAGGTATTTCTTAACATAAGTTTTTAAAAAAGAACACACCTAATAATTATCTGTTTCAATATCAAGTGGATGGGGTATTATTAATAATAATAATAAATAAAACTCAATTTTGGGACTCTATTCGACTCTTAGTATTAAAGACAATACGAAAAAAAATACTATCAAGGAGAAAGGACGATAAAATAACAATAATTAAGAAGAGAGAATATAACGATTAACATTGCATTTACATTTTTGAAGATCAAAGTTGACTGAGAAGCAAGTGACCTGAGGAGAGTTCCACAAGCGAGAATTGGAATAGATGGTCTATGTCACTCATTTAGTCGGTCTCCTTGTCTTCGTTCATCTTTTGGGTTATAAATTGTTGGTCACTTGCTCCACTGCGCCTAACACATAATAATAAAAAATCATTTCAAGCTCAGGTTCTTCTTCTTTTTTTATGTGCCTTGTTCTTTCAGGATGTAGGAGATCATGGCTTTCCGCATCTCCCTATCCCTGGTGGCTCTTAGCACGCTTTCTCCTGTTACACCAGGCAACACTCATTCCGTCCTCCACTTGATCAGGTCCTTCAAATATGTTATCCGCTGGTTTCCTCTGTCTCTTTTTCCTTCTATCTGGCCTATTAGTATTAGGTTCTCAAAACCCTCCATTCTCACTGGATGTTCCAGGAACTTTAGCTGTCTCTTTCTGACATTCAGTATTAATTTCCTTGCCATTTCCATCCTTTCCAAAACCTCATCATTGTTACATGCTCGATCTATAATATTCGCAACATCCTTTTGTAGAACCACATTTTAGCTGCTTCAAGTTTTTTCTTCATCTTCGAGGGTATTGTCCAACATTCACTGCCATATTGAAGAACTAACATCACATAGCAATCTAATACTCTCTTCTTTGTTTCTATCGAAATTGTTCGATTTCTTATTACTTTAGTCAACTTCTGAAATGCTTCCTTCTCCATGCCAATTCGCCTTCGGATCTCTGTGTCGCACTTTCCGTCTTCTGTTAGAACACTTTCCAGGTATTTAAATCTTTGTACTGAATAACACTTAAATATATTTGTATCGGAACTTCCAGCGTGAATTCTAAGCTGGACAAGATGCCGTTTCCAAATTTCTGGCTGAGTAAATTGCGTCATGGTGCTCATTTTTCATAGAAGGCGGCCAACTGACCCTACTATACTGTGAAGCCGACAAAAACGAAATGAAGAAATCGAAATTTGAAATTAAAATTATTAAATGGCGACAATTTGCCCATTGAACCCCGTATTTCCTGAATACTTAAATCTGGGAACCTAAATACGTTGTTAGAACGATATTCATTGATTCATATGCGTCGAAATGCTCCCACCCTTTTGAAATTATACGTTTTTTTCACTTATCAATAAATCAATAAACATTTTTTGTATCCATGGCAGCTGATTTCTGTAAGCATGTTAACTAGTAATAAGTCAACCGTTACCTTTATTTAACATAATGAGATTTTCTTACGATTCAGGCGTGTACATATTCAGCCGACATTCATAATACGTTTATCTTTAAATGAAGATCCTGTGTAAATATGTGCAGGCTTTTCAGTTGCTAAATGTTTAATAGCAGTCAGTGTTTGATTTCATTTTGAAAGTCAGAGATTTTATGCGTGTGTCTGAAAAAGAAAGTGGGAAGTAAAAAAAGGGAATAGACCAATGAAAAGGAAGATGTGAAGGATAAGTAGAAAGAACAGATACTAGATAGCCAATCAGCATTGGCAGGAGTTATTTTCAAATAGTGAGCAATGAAAAATGAGTCAGATCGTTGGGAAAGAAGACAACGAGAGTGAAAGAGCGCGTAAGATGTGAGAATGAGAAAGCGGTAGGTATATTTGTGGGGAAAATAAAATGTGGGCAGTGAGATATATAGATAGACGTATATATATATATATATATATATATATAGAGAGAGAGAGAGAGAGAGAGAGAGAGAGAGAGGGGGAGAAAGAGACAGTGACAGAAAGGAAAGAGGAGTCTAGTAGAAGATACTGAGAGAAATATTTAAGGAGAAATGCAATAAATCAATAAGGAAGAGAGAAAGAGAGACAAAAGATAACAGAAGTATATATATATATAGTGTATCGAGTCAGCAAAATAATAAGATAAAAATTATTATTTTATTATCTATTTTTCTAAATTTTCTAAATATTATATGTCAAATTTAGAAAATAAATTGATTAATGACAACAATAAACCCTCTATACATGTAAGATACATAGATGACATCTTTGTTTTAGCTAAGATTGTCGATTAAATTACACAACTTAAAAACAAATTTGAAAGTCACTCTGTCCTCAAATTTACATTAGAAATTAATATTAATAACAAAATTCCATTTCTTGATGTATTCATTGATTCTAGCACGTATATATTTACTACTTCTCTATATAGGAAACCAACTAGCATAAATTCGTGTCTTATTATAATAGTGAATGCCTCCAACGATATAAGTTAGCTGTTATAAAATCTTACTTCAAAGCACACAAATGATATCTTCTTCCAGATCTATATCTTATAAAGAATTACACAACATTAAGCAAACACTAGTCAATAACGGATTTCCTAACTCATTTATTGATCAACAAATTAAAATGTATCTCAACAAAGTTAACAATAGCTCTAACAATATTGATAATATTCATAATAATGGTTTAAATAAAAATAAACATAATATTATTAATTAGTATACTATTGCAACCAAATACATAATAATTACAAACAAGATGAAAAAACTCTCAAAAACATAATAAGTAGAAATGTTAATCCAGTGGATAGTAATAATCAAATTAAACACATTATATATTATAAAAAATTCAAAACAATTGACCTAATAGTCTCTAATAACCCTCCAAGCATTAACTAAATTCTCTACAAAAAACAATGTCGTGTACCAATTTACATGCCCATTCAGAGATTGCATCTCTGATACTAATAAAAACCTAGTACATATATTGATTTTACTACAAACACGCTCTCCCGTAGACTTACATGTCATATTTCTGATCAGAGTACAATTAAACAACATTTCTCTGAAATACATAAACATGTAGGTAATATCAGACAGATTTTGGTCAACAATACAGTGATCCTTACTCATACACACAGTAAGAGGAACCTGCAGATATTGGAGGCCATGTACATCAAATCTAAACAACCAACACTTAATAAAATCACGTTTAAGCCGGGCATAACACATTACATTGCATTTGAATACATGGTTTTGTTGTCATTTCGCGCTATAGCGCGGTGTGACGTCATAGAACTGCATTGCAAATTTGAGAACTGCGTTTGTTATTTTTGGTAACTAATGCCGTTGCCTAGCGGAGTTTTATGTCAACACAAAATAAAATCGTCGGTGATGGTGGATGTTATTGTATTACCGTCTAAATAACTTCTCTGAAGATGGCTCATGTGAGCCGAAAGCTTAGAAGCAAATTAATAAAAAAATGAAGAATTTTGTCTTTATTTTCAACTGAAATAAAAGCCAAAATACGACGTTTAGAACGGCTCATGATTAAACACAATAGATATTCATTTTCTCTTATATTTAACAGTATATATATATATATATATATATATATATATATATATATATATATATATAGTAACAAACTTGTGGAACTCATAGGTTTTTTGCCTGCTGTTCATGCATTTACTTTTATAAAGAGTGCTCGATACAACGTAGAGCGTTATATTCTAATAGTTGTTACAATGGTTTTCCAAATTTATAGTATCACTACACAAAAATTTTCGCGTTTCGAAGCTATTTTCCGTGCGACCTTATTTTCACTTAAACATCATATCACCACAAATAAACCGTTTTCACCATTTAATTTTCATTCCAAATTCGTCACCCGATGAGAAGCACGCAAAACAGCTTCGAAACACGAAAATGATTGTGTAGTGATTCTATGAATTTATAAACCATTGTAACAACTATTACAATATATATATATATATATATATATATATATATATATATATATATATATATATCGTTCATTCAGTAATGAATTAGAACATTCGCAGCTACTAGTGTGTACATAACACGCTAAACGCCTGCTCTCTTATACCGAGCGCCCACAGCTCAGAGGTAAAATCGCCGTCAGATGTCAATGCTGTCGGGTCTCAATCCTGGCTAAAAGCAATCGAATATCTAACCGTACAGTGAAATAAATCTGTCTGCGGATGATTTTATATGTATAACGCTGGCAAAATTCTTAAGTTTAATTGAAAGAAACTTTTGCTTTATTAAACTCAACCACTTTTGTAAGTAAAGGAACGAATAATTTTTTAAAGTCTATTTGACAGGGTCAATTTGAATTCTGTATAGTTAGGCAAAATACTAGCTGCTCAAAAGTTTAAGACTACACTTAAAGAAGTTATAAAAAGAGTAGGAAATATCCAGCAAGACGTTTCAGTAATGTGTTTGTGAATAATTTCAAATATTCCTTTCGGTATGGTCGATATAAGCGTCTGCAGAAGGCTTCCTGCAACGTAATTCCGAGTAGAGAAAATATCTTTACGAATAACTGCAATGGGTTTCATGTCGAGCGAACATGATGGATGTTCAAATAGAATCGTTATTCATCAGGAAAAAATGTGATTTTGTGCGGAAGGCATTATGGATTGCAATATTGTCCTGCTGAATCATCCAGACATTTTTACACAATCAAGCGCCTTCAGTCAATATAGATGATCTCTCTAACATGACAATGTATCTAGCCGCAGTTTGTTACCCATTTATAAACTGAAGTTCCATTGTTCTTTTGAATATGATAATATCTTAGATGTAACATCCTCAATTGTGCAGTGTAGAAAATATCTCCGCTGGGATATCCTTATCGTTCCAGTAATATTACAAGCCATCTGGGGAATACAGGTTAAATTTCCTCTCATGCGAGAACAAAACATTCGCCCACTTTTGTATGTGGCATTGAAGAAGGCATGGACTTTTATGACATCTCTAGCTTTTTATACCTTTCACTCGAAGGTGCAGTCTTATTAGGTTGAGATGCATTCTGCGTCCGTAAAAGCCTTAATCTGTTTCGATGGTCCACTGGCATGAATTCTACTCGGCGACAGCCAGTATCTGTTACTACTGTTAAGAGACGACTTCATTCTCCTGGGCTTAAAGGCTGTGTAGCAGTTAAGAAACCACTATTAAAAAAGGAGAATAAAGGATGAAATTGATCGTACAGTTAATGTTTAACTTTCTAAAAATAAACAAATGTTGTTTAAATGCTTGCAGGGAGCTTGGAAATCACTTTCACCAACTTATTTTTATAAGTTATTAGAAAGTATTTGCTCTGTAGTAATAAAAACCCCTGGTGGTTTCTTTGATGAAAAGAAAATATGAATTAACTTTAATTAAATTTGAAATTACTCTATATTAATTTTGGTTCTAATTATTGTATAATCGAAAGCAACAAGGAAATATATCTATGTTTATTCTTCTAAGATATACAATGTGTTATTTCTTTCTCTTAGAGAATAAATTTAAGTGGTCCCAAACTTATGGTCGGTATATATATATATCACACAAATTATGCCATCTCTGATTCATTATTGTCATAAAGAAAAGTAACATTCATAACGTATAAACCATTAATAGAATCACATTCAAATAAAATCCTCCCAATAATTTCGTGTCAGGCCAGAAAGGTTTTTGTCAGAAACCATTTTACACATTTATAAATCTACCATTTCTCCGTGCATTGAATGTACTTCGGTTGAATGCTCCAGATATTTATCTCGAGGTTCTGAAAAACTCCAAAGAAGCATCTGCAAGGTAATCGGTCCTCACTCTTTCTTTTATGCAAATATTTTCATGGCAACTATTCCGATGAACTTTTTTCCATAATCAGCCTGAATTTGGAGTAGATAGATCTATCTATTGCCCGGTTCACACTCCACCCACGTCTATTGAACAGGTTAAGAGGCTCATCCCTTGTACCCTGTTTAGGATGTGGTTTCCGGCTTTCTCTTTTCCAATCTTCTCACTTTGTTTTTTTTTTCAATTGGAGTAGATAGATCTATCTATCGCCCGGTTCACACTCCACCCACGTCTATTGAACAGGTTAAGAGGCTCATCCCTTTACCCTGTTTAGGATGTGGTTTCCGGCTTTCTCTTTTCCAATCTTCTCACTTTGTTTTTTTTTTCAATTGGAGTAGATAGATCTATCTATTGCCCGGTTCACACTCCACCCACGTCTATTGAACAGGTTAAGAGGCTCATCCCTTGTACCCTGTTTAGGATGTGGTTTCCGGCTTTCTCTTTTCCAATCTTCTCACTTTGTTTTTTTTTTCAATTGGAGTAGATAGATCTATCTATCGCCCGGTTCACACTCCACCCACGTCTATTGAACAGGTTAAGAGGCTCATCCCTTTACCCTGTTTAGGATGTGGTTTCCGGCTTTCTCTTTTCCAATCTTCTCACTTTGTTTTTTTTTTCAATTGGAGTAGATAGATCTATCTATTGCCCGGTTCACACTCCACCCACGTCTATTGAACAGGTTAAGAGGCTCATCCCTTGTACCCTGTTTAGGATGTGGTTTCCGGCTTTCTCTTTTCCAATCTTCTCACTTTGTTTTTTTTTTCAATTGGAGTAGATAGATCTATCTATTGCCCGGTTCACACTCCACCCATGTCTATTGAACAGGTGTAGAGGCTCATCCCTTGTTCCCTGTTTAGGATGTGGTTTCCGGCTTTCTCTTTTCCAATCTTCTCACTTTGTTTTTTTTTTTTCAATTGGAGTAGATAGATCTATCTATTGCCCGGTTCACACTCCACCCACGTCTATTGAACAGGTTAAGAGGCTCATCCCTTTACCCTGTTTAGGATGTGGTTTCCGGCTTTCTCTTTTCCAATCTTCTCACTTTGTTTTTTTTTTCAATTGGAGTAGATAGATCTATCTATTGCCCGGTTCACACTCCACCCACGTCTATTGAACAGGTTAAGAGGCTCATCCCTTGTTCCCTCTTTAGGATGTGGTTTCCGGCTTTCTCTTTTCCAATCTTCTCACTTTGTTTTTTTTTTCAATTGGAGTAGATAGATCTATCTATTGCCCGGTTCACACTCCACCCACGTCTATTGAACAGGTTAAGAGGCTCATCTCTTGTACCCTGTTTAGGATGTGGTTTCCGGCTTTCTCTTTTCCAATCTTTTCACTATTACGTAGCCCCCTGTACATCAGTGGCGTTACCGCCTTGCTCGGGGTGATACGATTAAAAAAAAAAAAAAATTTAAGTTTGCTACTAGATTGGTATCTACGTCTCATCTTCTTACCGTCGAAATAGTGAACTCTAACTGCCACTATCAATCTAATAGCTGCTTTTCTCTCACTTCCTGCATGTGTAACTATCTTCCGTTTCCTTTTTTCTACATGGCTACATTCATTAAAAATTTATACTGGAACGTAAATTGTCATCTTCTATCTTCTTGGAACCCATTCATCAATTACCTTTCTTCAATACCCCTTTAATTAATCTTTTCCTTCACTGAAACTCCATGAACAGCAATGGCGGTCCGGCCTTGCTTGGATTAAAATGTTTAAAAAACAGAAGAGAAAAAAACCGTTTCTTACAAATCCGTTAGTCCAGATAGAGATTGTATCTTTGAATATAAAAAACATTGTTAATTACAAATCCATTGATTCATTTAGAGAAAAAAAAGAAAAAAAGTTATATAGCTAGTGTTCAAAACTAGTAATGCAAGATTCACACATATAAACTTACAATATGAGACAGTCTTTGGTGAATAACACAATATTAACACAACAAATTTTAAATAACGATAACAGACATTGATGTTTGTTCATATTAAGTCAACATAGCATCAATCCAGAAATTAACAACTGATTTGGAAGTTCTCAAATTTCGAAGAACGTCATAGTAATGTGATATGACAGATTAAAAACTCCCAAATATCACGACGCTCACGCGAGAAAACAGACAAAACATAAAATTCAGAAGATACATAATATCAAGCGGATTTTGAATCTCATTTAATTACCTTCTTGATAATAAATAAAATTGTTCGAAAGCACGAAACATTAGCCAGAACTAATACAAAGTTTGAAAATTAAGTTAATTTAACACAAAGATACTGAAATAATTCGTCAAGATGGAAAGATTCATAAAAACTATAGATTTAGCTTCTCTCTGTAATGAATATTATAATCAGTCAATTGTGGATACCTCCTGACAAATGGTTGTATTATTTCCCGGAGAGTACGTCTACTAAACTCAGAAGTCATTTAAGGTAACACTAATGAGATAAGTCACAAACCTTTTATCTCTATTTTATATATATATATATATATATATATATATATATATATACGAGTGAATAAGGAACAAAGAAAAATTTTACAACGTCCAAAACATTAACTTAAAACAGTGCTTGATATATAATACCGAGCTGTGAATATTTATTATAAATTATATTTTAGAACATGTGCATATGTTTCATATCCACTACAAATTAAACAATTTTCTTTCGACATTGGAATTACAATGTCTCAGCAGGTGGTGTGAAAAGGAGTGGAAGGCCCCTTTCTTATATTTAGCGAGTTGTGTGTGGGATGTTGGTGGGATTAGCAATAAGGTGAAGTCTTGTAAATTGTCCGTAAGAATTTTGAAGAAAGTGGGGGCGGTAGGGAATATAGTTGATTAATGAAAGAGTCGGGAATTTTGTAGACATATTTAACATAAGAAAATGGGGTGGGTTTTATTGCCTCATGACTAGATCTTTGGGTTTATTAGAGGAGGAAAATAGCGAAGCGTAAAAGGTGGGGAGAGATGGGATTGGACCTATCTTTAATGTTTATTTGTACAACTATAGAATATTTTTGGAGTTCAACATAGAGGATTGTGCGTTGTGTGGTGCCGACTGCGGAAGTGACCATGTCCCTGTCTTATGCAAACTAAGAATAAAACCCCGGAGAATGAAGAAGTCCAGCACATCACCAAGGCTGCAATACAACACGCTTGTGAATGACCTCACCCTGCAGAAAGAATACACTAAAAGCTTGAGAAATAAATATGAAGAACAAATTGGAAAAGGACACTCAGAATGGGACTCACTAAAGGAAGCGATGGTAACCTCAGCGTACAACATTTTCCCAAAGGAAATCAGAGGCAGAATAAAAATCGAGTGGATGATTGAATTCTCCAAATGATTCTCCACATGATGCAAAGGAGACAAAAGATAATGCGAAGACATGGAGGACAGTACAAGAAACTACACAGAGAAATAAGGAACAGATGCAGACAGGCTAAAGAGGAATGGCTCAACAACAAATGCGCAGATGTAGAGAGACTGAGCAGGACCAATAAAGCAGAGATGCATAAAGAGATAAGAGAACTGACAAGACAAAAAACCTGCTCCGCAAGAGGATGCATAAAATCCAAGCATGGAACAATCATATTAGAGAAAGAGGAAATAATAATCCAGCAATAGGAAGAGTATATAAAGGATCATTTTTGCGAAAGGAGAGAACAACCGAGAATACATAAGGAGGAGGATGGACCGGAAATATTAAAATCCAAAGTGGAAGCTGCAATGACCAAACTGAACAGAAACCAAGCAGCTGGTCCAGACGGCGTTGTAATAGAGCTGCTGATAGCCCTGGAAGAATATGGTATATAAAAAAATTACCGACATAATAAACGAAATTTACTATAGTGGAATAATACCAGACGATCTATGCAAGTCGATATTCATAGCACTGCTAAAGAAACCGGGTGCAAACAGGTGCAAACTACACAGAACTATCAGGTTAATGAGTCACATTGCAAAACTGATTGTCAGAATGAATAGAGCAATAAGCAGAATCAGGCCAGAGATAGAACAGGAACACTGCGGGCTTGTCAAAGACACTGGAACAATGAACGCCATATTTATTATTAGGATGCTCTCCGAAAGGGGAATACAAGTGAAGAAAGCATTGTTTCTATGTTTTATCAATTATGCAAAGGCGTTCGACAAGATTCGACACAAAGAATGGATTGAGATGATCAGCATCCTCGACATTTTTGGGAAAGACATCAAAGTAATCAAGAATCTCTACAGGCCGCAAACTGCCTGCATACGGACAGGTAACGATTTCAGTAGATTTACAAAGATAGAAAGAGGCGTAAGACAAGGATGTGTCTTTTCACCGGATCTGTTCAACTTGTACAGCGAGAATATATTGAGGACCCTAGATGACAAGCCAGGATTTGTTATTGGAGGCCGCAACTTGAACAGCATAAGGTATGCAGGTGATAATTGTAGAGACGGAAAAAAAAAACTACAAGACCTCCTACAGAAGGTAGCGGTGGAGAGTGACAAAAAAGAACTACAAATAAACTTTAAGAAATGTGAATGCATGGTCATCAGCAAAAGCTACAACCCAAAATACCAAATACAGGTGGGGGATACGAGAATCAAGGAAGTACACAAATTCAAATACCTAGGAAGTGTTCTAACAGGAGATGGAAAGTGCAACACAGAGATCCGAAGGCGAATTGGCATGGCAAAGGATACGTTCCAGAAGCTGCGTAAAGTTCTAACACACAGGAAAATTTCACTAGAAACAAAGAAAAGTGTGTTGAATTACTTTGTGATGTCAGCTCTTCAATACGGCAGTGAATGCTCGACAATATCATCGAAAATGAGGACAAAACTTGAAGCAGTGGAAATGTGGTTTTACAGAAGGAGGCTGCGGATATCATGCAAGCAACAATGAGGTGATGGAAAGAATGGTAACAAAGAGGAAATTAATACTGAGCATCAGGCCAGATAGAAGGAAAAAGAAACATAAGAATGCAGCGGATAACATATTTGCGGGGCCTGATCAGGTGGATGACGGAACCGGGATTGCGTGATGTAACAGGAGCAAACATACTAAAAGCCACAAGGGATAGGGAGACGTGGGTAACCATGATCGCTTACGTCCTGAATGAACAGGGCACATAGAATAAGTAGAAGAAGGTTCGACGTACTGGTGGGAACTTTGTATTATCACGTAGTAACGCAGAGTAACTTGCCAGGTCACTGACTCGTATCTTCTCTCTGAATATTCGCTACACTGTTACTTATATTAGTAGGGAGAATCCTCTATCCCTAGACAGGTGAATTAACCAAAACAACCCCTAAAACTTAACTCCGTAGGTGTCTAATAGCTTCTTTCTTTAATAAATAAAATCAAAGGAAAAAAAAAAACAACTTTTCAGCAACAACGTAGATTATCTTATGCGCATAGGGTCGACTCTAAATTGATCCATTAATTTCCTTTTTCTTTTGATCGGCGTACTTTTGGTAGATCCGTTGCAGGTGTTGGTATGTCAAAAGTATCGTAAATTACAACTATCGCCGTTTCGGGACCACTGTCATCCTCAGTCCGATAAACGCCGCCTGATTTGGTTGATGTGCCGTCTGCAGATAAACTTTTCACCTTTTACCGCGCACATCATGTTCCCGAAGCTTCTTTCAATGTTTGTCGAAAACAAACCTTACACGGCGTGCAAACATCACCTCAGCTCGTGATTTTGAGGCTGATCTTCAATCTTTGGGTGTAATTCTGTAAACTTGCAGAATTTTTTGGAGAGCTTTGTACGCTGGTGTCTCCCGAGTGTTTTTTAAGCTCTCTTCAAGGTATCAACAAATTTTTATGCTAGTCTGTTTAAACTCGGATGGTATGGGGCTGTGGTAATGTGTTCGATTTGATATTCTTTACAGACGTCCTTAAATTGTTTTGAAGTGAATTGACTTCCATTATCGGTTACTATGGTGTCTACTACACCGATTCTTGCAAATAACTTATGAAGAAAATTCTTTGTGCTCTCCGACGTTGTGATTTTAATTCTCTGTATTTCGGGCCACTTTGTTAAGAACTAGCAACTATAATGATGTAGTGATATCCTTTCAGTGGGCCAGCAAAGTCTATATGTAATCCAGACCATAGTTGGTCTGTTTTAGGCCAGAAATTAAATTTGATCGTGGGTGCGTTTACTGCTAAGTCACAGCCTTTACATCTTTTAACTGCGTTTTCAATGTCTCTGCCCATATTTGGCCAAGAAAACAAACTACATATTAGGCTTTTCATTTTTGTGCTGCCTGAATGGCCAGCGTGAAAGTCTTTTAAGATTTCTTTTCGTAATGTTAACGGTATTACTACAAATTCTCTATACAACAACACTGTGTCTCATAATGAAAAAAAACGTTCGTCGTACACTGGTCTCTTTCAGCTATTTTTTCCTTTATTTAAATAATATATTTATCCCGGGTAGCCTCTTGTTTGATTTTATCCAACGTTACTCGTTGTTTGCGAACTGCATTGCACATCGTGGATTTTAACTCTCCTTTCGATTTAAGCGAGGCAATTACCATCTCTTCCAACGGTTCCCTCACTTTTGGGCTCAATCTCGATAGTCTATCCGCGTAGCCAAACTTATTAAACGTTACATACTCTATATTGAAATCATAATTTGATAAGATTGTTCTGTATGCGTCGAGAAACTAAAAATAGAAAACAGAGGTTTATGGTCGGTTTCCAATGTGAAATGACGACTGTGGAAAAAACGATGTAAATTCGGAACCGTAAATAATATTCTGAGTGCCTCTTTTTGAATCTGCGAGTAGTTCTTCTCAGTGGGTAGTAGAGCTCTAGAAGCATGGGATATTGGTTTAATTTTACCGTCTGGTAGTTTATGAAAATTCATAGCCCTATACCATACGCGTTTGCATCGCAAGCTTCTATAATTTTTAGACCCGGGTTATAATGGGTTAGAAATAAGACTGAAGTTTGTTTTATTTTTTCAAATGCCTGCTGGCATTCAGTTGTCCAGTCCCAGGGCTTTTCTTTTTTTATTAACTCATTCAACGGGGCACGCAGATCATACATTTTAGGAATTAAAATTTGATAATAATTCACCAATCCCCAAAAACATTGCAAAGACGTGATATTATTCGGAGCCGACATATATTTTCTTTAATGGCCGCAGCTCGCTCTGGGTTTGGCTATCTGAAATTTTGTCGATTATATGCCTAAGGTTTTTTTATTTTTTCATAAAAATTCACAAGTATTTTCTTTGGGTTTAAACTCATAGTCTTGGATCCTAGAAAAACTCTATTAACGTGTTCAACGTGTTCCGCTATATTTCCGATTTTCATTATAATATCATCTAGATATGCCACCGCGAAATCAAGGTCACTTAGCATTGTATCCATTACCTTCTGCATAATTGCCGGTGCCCCCTTGACTCAAAATGGCAACCTATTAAATTTTTATAATCCACGAGGCGTATAAACTCATAGTAATTTTGAACTCTCCTCTTCCACCGAGATTTGTAAGTGCGTCGCTAAGGTTGATTTTTGAGAATATTTTCCCAACATTTAGCTTTGCAATAATATCTTCCGGTGACAGAAGAGGATAGTTGAAATCCTTAAGTGCAGCGCTCAATCCTTTTGGGAAATCAGCGCAGACACAAATTTCTTTTGATTCGTTCTTTAGGTACACCATCAGTGCAGCCCAACTGTTGCATTCTAAATCTGAAAAATCACCGTTTTTTTTTTCCCAATCTATCAAGTCCGTCATTGATCTGCTCAAATGAGGCGAAAGGCACATTTCGTTTCTTTTAACAAACTGGTTGCGTAATTTCGTGGAGTTGAAATTTCTCAACCATCTTTGTACATCTACCCAACCCGGGAGAAAAAACAGTAGGAAATGTTTCCTTTAATTTTGCAATTAATTTCTCAGCTTCAGTATTCAGGCTTTATCGCAAAATGAATTTATTGGTAAATCCCAAAGCTGTTATTTAGTTATCCAGTTTGTCCCAAGCACATTAGTAGTATTCGTTACGGCAAATAACTTTAATTTGCGTATTATATCGTTGAGCATGAACTTGCTAATAAATTCACCCACGAATTTGATTTTTCCCCAGTCACTGACTTAGCAATTTTAGTAACGTTGGCGTTCCTAATTTTCCCCATATATGCAAATTAATTATCGACAGCTCAGATCCTGTGTCCAATTGGATTTTTATTTTTTATTGAATAATAAAACGGTGACAAATTTGCGAGTATTACAATCGTTCACTTCATCTGATGTTTTTGATGTCACTAATTTTATTTTTCGACCGGCCATGTGTATTTTTATACCCAAATTTGTTGCATTGGAAGCATTTCTTCTTTCTAAAATTACAATATTTATACCAATGTAATTTACGACACACATAGCACGGTTTCGGAGGTAAATCGTTTGGTTAATTTTCTCGGTAATTCTCCTTTTGACGAATAGTCAGTAATTTTAGACTTATTTTTGCCCGGAGACTGAATTTGTTCTTGTAGCATATTTTTTAATATGTGCCACGCTTGATTCTTTTATTTTTTTATAATCCTGCGTTACACGTACAAATTTTTGGCAATCTTCCGCGACTTGTTGCAACGTGATATTTAGCTCGTTATCCAGTTTATTTAGAATTCTTCGTCGTATTTCTTCGTCTTTAGCAGCAACTAATCCTCGTACAAAAATTAAGCATTTAAAGTTGTCAGCACTTAATTCTGCGAGTTTAAAATCTCGCAGTGCTTGTTTACGTTAGATGCGAACGTATTATAGTTCTCTTCTTCGTCTCCCAGTAAATTGTGGAAGAGAGATTTTTGGGGCTAAATAGTTCTATAAATATTTCAACCACATCGTTAGCCTTTCTTGCTAAAATATAAATAACCAGTTTAGTGTGCTCTGTCGTTCCCAATTTGCTAACGAGAACCTCCATGATTTACAATCTGCACTGTAAACGTCCTCATGTTTATTTAAGTATGCCACGAAGGTTACCTCCGGTTCTGGAAGGTATGCAAATTTTTCAACCCAAAATCATATAGTACTTTCTGGGAAAGAATTGAATTGTTGAAATGACTCTTCCTTATTCGAAGTTATTTCAAGAAATTTCTTTTGAAAATCAAGCTGAAATTTTTCCATCTTTTCTTGGAATTTCATTTGTTGCTTTAGAGTTTTCGATTGTTGCTCACTTTAGATTTTTTTCTATTGTTTTAGTAGAAAATCTCCAACCTTTCCTGAGCTTGTTGTTTGCTTGGAACTTTATAAATTCCCAAAAATATGCTTTCAACATCCTCCATTGCCAGAAGGGTGGGGCCTCAGCCGGGGTCCGATTACCTTAAACGCAGGATGTTATGGAGGGTGTTCCTAACGAATTCGATAATATAAACACCAATTTGATATGGAGGAAAAAGTCTGCAGGGAAATCGAATAGTTCGTCGCCAAGTTGTTGCGGACATGTGAAGTTTGTTCGAATCCTCCTCGCCAAGTTACTGTGGAGAACAACATAGAAAATAGTGGGTTGTATGTAAGTACAAATATCCCTCCCTTAGGTTCGACGTACTGGTGGGAACTTTTTATTATCACGTAGTAACGCAGAGTAACTTGCTAGGTAGTTGACTCGTATTTTGTCTCCCTGACTACTCGCTACACTGTTACTCATATTAGGAGAGAGTATCCACTATCCCTAGATAAGTTCACCATAACATTATGTCAGGTCAGTGAATGGTGAAGATAATCTAACAAGTTCTATTTAATATAAATTATTAAATTGTAGATCTGCATAAATAGCTCAATGGATGTTATGATATTTGTAAAAGAAAACTTAACATTGAAGAATATAAACATATTATGCATATTTATCTTTACAATAATCCTTTCTACTTCTCTAATCAGTTTCTTGATATTAAGAAGTTATTCATTTATGAAAGCGCTGTAGTTTATTCCTACCCAAGTACTTTTGATCTCCTCCATGATCATCCTCAGCTGAGAATTACAAAACTCACTTATTGTTACTGTGGTCTTTGTGATGGTGACCTTTAAAGAACTCGCATAAACGAGCTCTGTTTTAATTATTTTAAAATCTTAAATTTATCAGCTGTAGCAATGAAATAATTGCTGAACAGGATAATATATATTGAAAAAAAAAAGGTTAAAATTAAAGCAATTGTTATTAATAAAAATGAAAATTCTATAACTTAATAATATTTATTACAAACACGGCCAAAATATGCTTACCGTTTTCGGAATCTAAATCATACAGATGACTCTACACACAAATAAATAAATAGAATTCATATTTAATTATAAGTAAAATTCATGCTTGATAATGGCAAAATTATAGCCGATCGCGCTCGAACAAATGAAACATTTGAAAAGTTTTATATAATTTATAATTTTCAAAGATAAAATTAAAAGAACAGATAATGTTTAAGAACACAGGGGAACCCTCGGAACCATCCAATTATCGCCCTATTAGCCTCCTACCAAATTTCGAAAAAGTGTTTGAGGCTTTTATCAATGCTGAGATAATGAGTTCAACATCTTACTGGCAATAAACTGGTCTCAGAGAGACAGTATGGGTTCCGATTTGCCAGGTCTACTGCCGATATGCTAACGATCATAACGATCATCACGGGGTACATATACCAGGCCCTCGATAAGTCCGGCAAGGATCGTGTTGTTGCCCTGGATATCTCCAAGGCTTTTGATAGGGTTTGGCACGATGGCCACCTGACCAAGCTTCAGGGCTATGGTATCACTGGAATGATCTTGCTTTTCTGATCCAATCTTTTTTTATCTAAGTGCATAATGAATATCACCTTAAATGGACATGCCTTCACATCCTACCGCACGAACGCTGGTGTCCCTTAGGGCTCCTATCATAGGCCCGACGCTCTTTCTAACCTTCATAAATGACGCGACCAAATCCAAAGTAGGCATTTACGTAGATGACACTACCATTTCCTCCCGCATCAGTAAGAAATCTGGCGTGGAAAACAAACATAACCTCGCTGCTGATCTTGAGAAGAACCTCCATTCAATAGTGGACTGGTGTAAGAAGTAGCTCATAAATTTCAAAGCTTCTAAAATGAAACTTCTATCTGCAAAAACATCACAGGCAATCTCTCCTGCCACTCATAAGCATTGAACAAGCAAGTTTCCCCGAAAGCAATACACTGCACTTCCTCTGCCTTAACCAATCTTCCATCCTCAAGTGAAATAACCACATTGAATCAATAGCTAAGCCCATTATTAGAAACCTTGTCTTAATGTGTCAAGCAAGGAAGTTTTTCCCATCTAAATCCATTTTGCAAATATACACATCAGCTATTCGACCGTGCATTGAATAATTTTGCTATACCTTGTAAGGCGCCCCTGCTGTTCATCTCAGTGTTCTTGACAAGCTCCAGAGGAGAATCTGTTACGTGATTGGTACCTGGCAGCTCTACTCCAGTCTTGATGCTCATCGTAGGGATGTGATTCTATTCCATCAGCTTCTTTTCTCCTGCTTCCCGCATGTGGAACTCTCTTCCATATACTTGCTTTCCTGACGGCTATAACCTCCGGGATTTTAAATGCAAAGTAAATTCTCATCTATTATCCACTTAATTTCAAACCTTTTTACATCACCCCGTTTATCTTGCTCTTTTCCTTTCTGTCTACCTTTGCAACTGTCTTCACTCCTCTGTCCACATCCTTCTCTTGCCCTTCCTCTTTCACCCCCTGTAGCTGGTTCGTCTTGGTCTTTACTCTCCTCCTGCCTAATACTTCATCTTTCTCATTAAACCCCTGCTCATCAGTGGCGGTAACGCTTTGCTTGGAGTGAAACAATTAAAAAAGAAAGAAAGTTATATAAAAAAATCAACGATAATACCTTGTCGGTCATTTTAACAAAACTTGCATAAAAGAGAAATTGCTGTATATATATATATATATATATATATATATATATATATAAAGAGAGAGAGAGAGTGTGTGTTTTTAAATTATAGTTAATTTCTATGAACTAAATTAGCTCATTTCATCAGACCACATTATATTCGCTCTCTTCGGTACAAATATTTTTCCAGAATAAACATTTCTTTTACAATGAAATGGAAATCAAGCAACCTGATCTAGAACAAACTGTTTTATCATAATATCGGTTAACAATGATTAAGACCTCGCGAAAGAATTTAAAATATTTTGACCATAAAACCTAAAACGCCATTCACAAACACATGCATACGAACACACATATAATCCTATGTATGAATACTATCACGCATACACACATATACACATACATATATTTCCATACTTACACATTTGTACATACAAATGCGTCTATACGTACACCTACATATACACACACGACCAGACAAAAAGGCATGTTCTTTAGTTAAATTCACGCTTCAGATTATCCTCAAGAAATGTTAGTACTTTTTGTGTGCTCTCTCTCTCTCTCTCTCTCTCTATATATATATATATATATATATATATAAATTATATATATATATATATATATATTTGACAGTTTTCATGCATTGTTAATTTCTATGTTCAAAATTTCTTTCTCCCTCCCCCCTCTCTCTCTCACACATGCACACACATATATATAAATATATATTTCAAATTTGTATATTTAGGCAGCAAATTTGCTTTTAAACATGGCAGATTAAATAAATTGCAAACAAAATCTTTGATTATTGCTAATAAAATCCGTTCATACTCACGGATAACCTTTTGCGTATTACAATCAAAAGGTCATTGAAATGAGCTGTAATGTTGACAGATGTTATTTTCATTCATTTCTCAAGGTACCCAAGTACTTTCAACCTCTTTCCGAGGTCGTCTTCAGGGGTGTGTGATATGGTAACAAATGTAACCGGAACACTGTGTTGCTAAAAATGACTTTTAAATTTTTTCCTGCTTCAAATATAACGGTTGACAAATTGCTAGCTTTCATTAGAACGTGAAAATGATCAAAAATGGAATTTTTCTTGTATATGTTGTACGGTCATGGTCATGCACGTTTTAAAGCATTAAAAACTACAGATTCTCGAGGCAATATTCATTAAAACATTTAAGCCGTCAATTAATAGAATCAGCTATGAATACTATATTAATGTTCTAAAATTTTTGTGATGCAAGACTTTTATACTTTGTAATTCATGACGGCGTAAAGGGGACATTTTACACCAAAATTTGTCCCTCGCCCGGGAAAGAGCAACATGAGCAACAAGTGTCTCTGGACCGTTACCCTGCCACTGTGCGCATCAAAGACAAAATTCCTATCGGAACATGGAACGTCAGGGCACTCAACGGTGGACAACTAGAAAATGTCAAGCAGGAGATGGTCAGACTGCACATAAACATCCTAAGCATATGCGACACCAGATGGATAATAGTGGAGGTTTCAGTAGCGACACCCACAGGATATTATATGCAGGAGGTAAAAAAAAACGAAAAAGGGGTTGGCTTAATACTAAACAAACAAGTGAACGAATGTGTTCTTGGATATTGTCAGCTTTCAGAGAGAGTCCTTTTGGTTAAACTGCGGGGAAAGCGATTCAATATAGCTATTATGGTAGTTTATGCGCCGACAACCCAGAGTTCGGAGGACGAGATAGAAACTTTCTATTCAATACTAGACAATGCCAAGGCCCAGTGCAAAAGCCAAGAAATTAGGATTATAATGGGTGACTTGAATGCCAAGGTAGGTAATGATAGAGAAGGAGACACGAGCGGCAACTTTGGACTAGGGGAGTGCAACGAACGAGGAGAAAAATGGGTCCAATGGTGCTCAGCCAATGACCAGGTAATTACTAACACCTGGTTCCAAGAACACCCACGACGTTTATGAACCAAATAGATAATATAACTATAAACAAAGGATTCAGGAACGCGGTGGTTCAATGCAAAACATACCCAGGTGCCGACTGCGGAAGTGACCACGTCCCAGTCATCTGCAAACTGAAGGTGAAACTCCGAAAACTGAACAAGCCAGCACATCATCAAGGCGACACGCCCAGCACATCACGTCCATACGACACGCTAGAGAATGGCCTCACCCTGCAGAAAAAATTCAATAACAGTGTGAGAAAGGAATATGAAGAACATATTGGAAAAGGGCACTCAAAATGGGAGTCACTAAAAGAAGCGATGGTGACGTCAGCGAATAACATAGTCCCAAAGGAAATTAGACGCAGAAGAAAAAACGAGTGGATGACCGAAGAGATCATCCACATGATGCAAAGGAGACAAAAAATAACGCCAAGACATGGAGCAGATTAAAAGAAACTCCACAGGGAGACAAGTAACAAATGCAGACAAGCCAAAGAGGAATGGCACAACAATAAATGCGAAGAAGTAGAGAGACTGAGCAGGACCAACAAAGCAGAGATGCATAAAGAGATAAGAGAACTAACAAGACAAAAAACCTGCTCCTCAACAGGATTCATAAAATCCAAGGATGGAACAATCATATTAGAAAAAGAGGAAATATTCCAGCGATGGGAAGAATAAAGGATCTTGTTTGCAACAAGCGAGAATACACAAGGAGATGGATGGACCGGAAATACTAGAACCCGAAATGGAAGCTGCAATGGCCAAAATGAACAGAAACAAAGCAGCTGGTCCAGACGGCATAGTGACAGAGCTGCTGACAGCCTTAGAAGAATATGGCATAGAAAAAAATACCGACATAATAAACGAAATTTATAGCAGCGGAATAATACCAGACGACCTATGCAAGTCGATATTTATAGCACTGCCGAAGAAACCAGGTGCAAACGAGTGTGAACTACACAGAACTATCGGCTTAATGAGCCACATTACCAAACTGATGGTCAGAATCCTGATGAATGGAGCTAGAAGCAAAATCAGGCCAGAGATAGGGCGGGAACCGTGCGGGTTCGTCATAGACACTGGAACAAGAAACGCCATATTCATGATGCTGTCCGAAAAGGCAATACAAACGTAGAAAGATTTGTACCTATGTTTCATTTACTATGCAAAGGCATTCGACGAGATACGACACAAAGAACTGATGGAGATGCTCGGCAGCCTCGGTATTTTTGGCAAAGACATAAGAGTAATCAAGAATCTCTACTGGCAGCCATCGGCCTGCATACGGAGAGGTAACGATCTCAGTAGATTTACAAAGATAGAAAGAGGCGTAAGACAAGGATATGTCTTTTCACCTGATTTGTTCAACCTGTACAGCGAGAATATTTTGAGGACCCAAGATGACACGTAAGGATTTGTTGTTGGAGGACACAACTTGAACAACATAATGTACGCAGGCGATAGAGTGCTGATCGTGGACACGGAAAGTAAACTACAAGACCTCATACAGAAGGTAGCGGTGGAGAGCGACAAAAAAGGACTACAAATAAACTTTAAGAAAACTGAGTGCATGGTCATCAGCAAAAGGTACAACCCAAAATGCCAAATAAATGTGGGAGATACCAGAATCCAGCAAGTACAAAAATTTAAATACCTAGGAAGTGTCCTAACTGAAGATGGAAAGTGCGACACGGAGATCCGAAGGCGAATTGGCATGGTAAAGGACGCGTTCTAGAAGCTGAGCAAAATACTAACTCACAGGAAAATCTCACTCGAAACAAAGAAAAGAATGGTGAACTGCTACGTGATGTCAGTTCTTCAATACGGCAGTGAATGCTAGACAATATCATCGAAAATGAGGACAAAACTGGAAGCAGCGGAAATGTGGTTCTACAGAAGGATGCTGCTGATATCGTGGACTGAGCATGCAAGCAACGATGAGGTGTTGGAAAGAATGGCAACAAAGAGAAAATTGATACTGAGCATCAAGAAGAGACAACTGAAGTTCCTGGGATATGCAATGAAGAAGGAGAGCCTGCAGAACCTGATACTGACTGGCCAGATAGAAGGAAAGAGAGACAGAGGAAAGTAGCTTATAACATATTTGCAGGTCCTGATCAGGTGGTTGATGGAATGGGGGTTGCCAGGAGTAACAGGAGCAAACATACTAAGAGCCACAAGGGATAGAGAGACGTGGAGAACCATGATCGCCTACGTCCTGAAAGGACAGGGCATATAGAAGAAGAAGAATTCATTCGTATAACATATTTTATATATAAAAAAATATACATGATATTCTCCCAAGAATATATATATATATATATATATATATATATATATTATGTTTTAGAGCATGTACATAATTTCTTCTATATATGTCCTCTTCCCTACAATCATATGGTTGTTTCAGTGTTTGGATTCAAAGACCTCTTCGGGGGAAATAAAAGTTTGGATCCATTCTCTGTTTCTATTTGGTTCGTTGTTGTCGTGGGGGTTGTTTGGAGTTATTGGTAATGAAGGGAATGTCTCGTTTTGACCTTTAGACTTTTGGGGAATTTGGTGTGTAAGTGTGAAATTGTTGATTAACGGTATTATGTGTTGGAATGTATTTTCTAACTTTTTATTGGTTGGGTATATCTTTTGGCTAGGATTTCTAAGTGGGCCCTGTTGTGTGGTCATTTTTATGGTTGGCTATCGTTTAATTGGTAAATGTCTCTTGTTAGTGGACCTAAATCATGTATTTACTTTGATCCTGTGTCTAGGTTTTCATAGACGTGATAGGGGTGGGGTGTTCTTTCTTTCCAGCACTCAGATATATATATATATATATATATATATCATTTGTTTCAATATATATATATATATATATATATATATATATATAATTTAATTTGTTTCAATATATATATATATATATATATATATATATATATATATATATAAATCATTTGTTTCTGATGAAAGGCTGAGGCCGGTCTGAAATATCAAATATATATATATATATAATAATAGGAATAAATAAATAATGTCAAAACAAACATTTTTAACTTTCAACTTTTTAGTAGTTTTATATATATATATATATTATAAATTATGTTTTAGAACATGTACATTATTTTTTTTTAATTAATGTCTTGGACGGAAAAAAATCTTTCTTCTTTCGGTACCCACTCGGATATATATATATATATATATAGTGAACAGTTTCAGGTTAGGTTTAAGTTAGACTAGTAAATAATTATATTAGAAAATTTCTCAATAAATCTTTAAAAGAAAATGAATATGTAATATGTAGAGCATTCAGATATTTAGCTAGGGAATCTCAGCCGGTTATTTACCATGGTTTTGACTTTTTTGGCTTTGTTAGACGAATTATTTTTGATAATGAAATCGCGTGACAAAACCGAAAAGGTCAAAACCTTGGTAGCTTAACCGGTTGACCTTCCCTCCCGATATATATATATATATATATATATATATATATATATATATGTGTGTGTGTGTGTGTGTGTGTGTGTGTGTGTGTGTGTTGGAAATTAGGATAGAACCTGCATACTGATTAGCACAGATAGACGGATGTAAAATTTATTAAATACCACCGGATGAGAAGAGAGTGTACCTGCTGCAGTGCAGACTCAAAGGTCAACGCAGGTCTAGAGGTTGCGGTGTTTTGACAAATGGGTTTCAATCAGAAGTGAGTGGATATAATTAAAGATTCAATGGGTAAGTGGTTCAGAATGCCAAGAAGATTCCACGGCACATATATTCGTGGGATCATTGAAGAAAATGAAATCGGAGAGCAGTGTTAGAATTCGATTGAATAGATTGTATTCACATACAAGCAAATACCCTTGGAATTGTATGAATCCGTCCATTCTCCCCCAACTATGGGTTAAAAAGTAGAACAGATTTCGTTCTATCGTCTTGGCTGGTAACCAGTCTACCGTTCGAAAGAAATGGCAACCTACTGCTGGAAAAGTTTCTGCTCAATTTATGAGATAATGACAGAATATATTACTCACTTTTATTTTGCCTTCTTTCATTCATTTTCTCACTGAAACCAAGTAGCGTTTCTGATACGTCTGTCTCGTATTTTCCCGCACTCAAAACGAAATAGACTATTATTCATTAGATATTTACACTGCATAATGGTCATGCAAACTAACATAGGGAGAGACAAGCAGATTTATAAAAGGATTATTGTTGCCTAGACATATGGAAATAAAGACATCAATGTAAACCGACGCCAAGAGGATATTTGCCTTTTTTTCTTTCCAGCCTCGAGATTGAGAAAATGATGTGTCATAGAGAAAGAATAACTTACTGACAATATTTAGCTTTGCACTGCTGAACGTCATTCCATATTGATTGCTCGCTCCGCATTGGCACATATCGCGGTATCTTCGCTCTTGAAGTGAATTGATCGTTAACACGTTGCCGTTCACATTTATTTGACCTGGGACCGATTTTACAAGCATCTCATCCTTGTACCAGTAATATTTTGGTTCCAGTTTGCCTTGAGCTATGCACGACCAAATCAGTTTCGAACCGACATTTTGTGATTTCAGTGGATATATATAAATATGGCCTCACTGAAAAAAAAAATCGTTACTGCAATGTTATCATCAAAATAATTAATAAGGGCACAAAACTAAAACTCTAATAGTAAAAGCATAGTTTATTCCCCGTCTAGACTTCGCCAGTTAATATAGGGCGTATGGGTGTGGCTTTTAGGATCTTACGAGACATGAACCTTTAAGCATGTATTATATGGCACGTAACTGACTGGCTGAAACTCAGCCGCTCTAGTGGCAGTTACTCCTTGCTTGGGGTTAAATGATTAAAATATAAAATATTAAAAAGTATAGATCTAAAAGGAATATATTACAAAAGTCTATAATATTATTAAAATATAGAATTTAATTAATACTAAAATATACACAATGTAATAAAAACAATTTATTTCTATAATGACGAATTACTTGATTGTTTAACAGCATATCACCTCCTTATGTGTCATTTAATGAAGGAATTTAATTTTCTTGGGAGCTTTGATGCAATAAAGATACGATGTATGTTAATCAGTTTTTCATGATAAATGATACTCAGCTTTTGTGCATATATACTACCTGCCGTAATTATTAGGGAATCCCAGTGTTTAAAAAACAAATAATGATGAATTTCCTACTATTTTTAGTATTTATTGCCAAGTGAATAATTTTAAATGAAAATAGAATGGTTCTTTTGTTAATACTGCACAATAATATGTACTTCAAATGATTTTATAAATATTTAATAATTACCTGTATTGCAGTTTCACAAATGAAAGAATGAAGAAAATTTAGGGTGATTCGGACGAATTCATCTTTACTTCCTCGCCTTGTAAAATTTTGCAAATTAATGATAACAAAAGAACCATTCTATTTTCATTTAGAATTATCCACTTGGCAATTAATACTAAAAAAAAAAACTGGCGTGGCCTAATAATTATGGCTAGTAGTGTAGATGTTTGAGCGGACATAATTACAGGAAGTTGTGATATACATTTACGAATACAGTTTCATAGCTTTAAGAAAATGTACGACATTATATAGACTAATGTCGAAAATAAACGTCTTTCATGTTGTTTGTTTGCTTAGTAGATTTGTTTTCGTGACCACTATGGATTATTTACCACCGTAATCTAAACATTTTTAATAATTTAATTTGATTCAGAATGTCTACATGTGTAGTAGTTATCTTACTGCCATTGTATGTTATGGATGTTTCTCCACAGAAGCTTCCAAGAATTGGAACGCTGCAAGAACACACTGACAAGCGTTAAAGAAACAATGCAGATGCCAGCATTTCAACTGTCAGTCATGTCATAAAGGTAGAGATGCAAACTGAATTCATATATATATATACATATATATATACATATATATATATATATATATAAATATATATATATATGTATATATATATCGGCTATATTTGTGGTGCAATAGTGGTTATTAAAAAATACATTTATAGACGTAAAAATTGTAGACTTCTGTGTCCATGCCATATCTCTTAATGTGTGCGAATTCCCCTTTGTGTTCTTATATATATATATATATATATATATATATATATATATATATTAAGAGATAGAGTATGAACATAGAATTCTGCTCTGCTTACGTCTATAAATGTTATTTTATTAAGCCCTCTTTCACCAAAAATACAACCAATACACACACACACACACACACACACACACACACACACATATATATATATATATATATAAATATATATATATATATATATACATCCTGTAAAACAAGGTTTATATAAGTATTGATACATATGCGATGGCGATTATCCAATCCTATATTTAGGTTGCTTCATAAATATAATGAGTTCTTCTGTAATGTCATTTATATGCATAGACGAACTAAAATGTTTATGGTTATATCAGAATACCAAAATATTCCATGACCTCATAAATCGTTTCTGACACTATTCATGGCGTTTCTCTCGGCAGTAATCTGGCACGTGATTAACTGCATTTTGTTATAGGATACAGCCAATAGGTAGTAATACCTGACCTGGATTACGTATCTAAGTAATCTGCTGAGAGATTTAATCGATATTACCGACTTCTAGTAGTGAATTATCTTTCATAATACTTAAAAACCTTTCTTCGCGTCTTGCTGCATATTTCCATAAGACAGAGCCTGCATTAAATTATAAAAATAAGCATGTTTGTTTACACCTTTGCTAACCGAGTTTGCATTTTAAATATGTATTTCACATCACACGCAATACAAGTGTTCAATAATATGAATAAAATTTATCATTTTGTTAATACGTCATGAGATTTTTTAAAACGAAGAATATATAAAATGGCTAGTACGAAAATTAATTAACGAAGGTTGCTTAACAAAATTTAATTCTAAATAAACGAACGAAATATACAGAATTTTCATGTATTAGTCTTCTTTTTCTATGTGCCTTTTCCTTACAGGACGCGGGTGATCATGGCCTTCCACGTCTCACTATCCGTGGTGGTTCATAGCACACTTTCTCCTGTAACCGCTCGCAGCCCCCGTTCTCTCATCCACCTGCTCAGGTCTTTCAAATATGTTATCCGCTGGTTTCCTCTGTCTCTTTTTCCCTCTGTCTGGCCTATTAGTATCAGGTTCTTGAAGCTCTTCTTCCTCATTGCATGTTCCAGGAACTTTAGTTGTCTCTTCTTGATGCTGAATAATAATTTATCTTTCGTTTCCAAAACCTCATCATTGCTCACATGCTTGGTCTATGATATCCGCATCATCCTTCTGTAGAACCACATTTCAGTTGCTTCAAGCTTTTCTTTCCTCTTTGATGATATTGTCCAGCTTTCACTGCCATATTGAAGAATTGATATCATAAAGCATTCTAGTACTTTCTTCTTTATTTCTAGTGGAAGTATTCTGTTTCTTAATACTTTACTCAGCTTCTGGAACGACTCTTTCACTATGCAAATTCACCTTCTCTGTGTCGTATTTTCTGTTTTCTGAAAAACACTTCCCAGGTATTTAAATTTTTGTACCTGTTTGCTTTTAGTATTCTCCACTTGTATTTGGCATTTTTGGCTGCTCTTTTTGATGATGACCATGCATTCGGTTTCCTTGTAGTTTATTTGTAGTTTTTTTTTGTCACTCTCTTCAGGTACCTTCTGTAGAGGGTCTTGCAATTTCCTTTCTGTGTCTGCAATCATCAATTAGTAGCGCTCCTATACGGCAGTGAACGCTTAGCAATAACACTTGCTGTAGGCTTGGCTATGGGAGTTGAGCAATGGATAATAGCCCAGAATTGTAAATCGATAAGCAGAGTTTCAATTCTTGTTGAGTTAGTTATATTCCCTTACGTTTCAAATTTACCTTCCACCGTTAGGTATGGGTTAATTATTAGGACTTGTATCACTAAGTAATTTTTCATCTAAAAAGAAATCTTACAATCGAAAAATGTTTTCTGGGTTTAAATAAACTGCAACGTGTTGATAATCTGTAGAAAACGAATCAATATTAATGAATATATGGTAGTAAATTGCAGACCATTTTCTGAAAGATGAAGCAGAGACGTGAAGCATGAGAAATCGGCTTGTACAAAAAAGATGCTAAGAATACAATGTATCGAATATGTGTGCATTGGCGAAGTTTTAAAGAATATAGAAACAAGAATGATACTTATACACACCGTCCTCCTCCATTTAACCCATAACTGGAGGAAAGAGACGAAGGATATGTGCGCGTAAGTGAATGCAAGGAATTCAGCTGGAATTTCTTTCATTTATTACGCGCAAATACCCTTTAGAAACTTTCCTCAGTTATGTGTTAAACAACAGAACAGATTGGGTTCTATCGCCTTGGTTGGCAACTTGTCTACCACAGAAAGTAATGGCAACCTACTGCGGGATAGTCTTCTGCTCAGTCAGTCATGTCTCTTTCTAGACATGATCACCCAAGCGTGTATCACGTATGGCATTTAACTGACTGATACTTAACTTTAGAAATAGAATGTCTCGGGCATATAAGATGGACAGAGAGCTTGGACAATTTGATATTAAACGGAAATTGTGGTAGAGAAAAAAACAGCATATTTGGTCAAGGAATTTTGAAAGAAGGGTTAGGAGAGAACACGGAAAGAACATTTATTTAGAGATACAAAGAACAGGATCTTATGTTGAGACAGAATTGCTAACGCCCCGAAGAAATCTTCTTATTCTATCTACCACCTCCTTTCAGGAGGTAGGTGGTCATGGCCTTCCACATTTCATTATACCTTGTAGCTCTTAACATATTTTTCCTTGTTACCCCTCCAGTATGTCATGCATTGCTTTTCGCCGGTTCATTTTCCCCTCTTTCTGTTTTGTAAGTATCAGATTCTCAAAGCAATCTTTTCTCATGAAATATCCTAGAAACTTCAGCTGTCTTAAGTATCAGTTTACTTTGCGTTTCCATCCTCACCAAAACCTCGTTGTTGCTCACATGTCTTGTCCATAGTTTTTTCAGTATCCATCTGCAGAATAACATTTCGGTTGATTTGTTTCATCTTTGATGAGTTTTTTGTTCAGCTTTCGCTGTCATATTGAAGAACAGATATCACACATCTAAATCTAAACTTATTTATAAATGGAACTTTGTCTGTGTGCGTGTGTGGGTGTGTGTCCGTTAACTATAGACTCTGAAACGAATGAACCGATTTTCTTGAAAATTTATACAGTTGTAATATAAGCGTCTGCAAGTTTTCTTAGTTAGGTTTTGTGTCGAGGTACCCCCGATAAATATCGAAAATCGATAATCGAAAAAATCGTGTTGTAGAAGGAATGTAGAAGACTTATTTAGCATTCAAAATTCAGTTTACGACGAAAAAAACTTATTTGATATAGATACCAGGAAATTAAAATTTGACTTTCATCCATTCATTTTTCTTTCAGTCTACAGTAATTGGAAACAACAATACTTTTTAGTCTTTCGTGCCAACGTCCAAAGAGTCTGAGTTCCAGGACCATGGATTTGTTTTAAAGCTTTCATTACACCCGAGCAATTTCTATCTCTTGGCTGTTTCCATTGTCTCTCCCCATTCTTCCCGCTCTACATTTTCTCACTTTTTCCTCGGTATTTTCCTTTTCACTGTTTACTCCTTCCGTATCTTTCCTTCTCCACTTTCTTTTATTTTTCTTTAAGGAGCTACAATATTTAAAAAGATCACAAAAGTTTTGAGCCCAGACATCGTATAACTGATGTTCCATTTGCTCGTTTCTCTCTATATTTTTTTCACTTATTTTCCTCTTGGCTTTCTATTTCTTCTGTATCTTTCCCTTTTTTCTTTCTTTTCCTTTTCTTGATTTCTCCTCTTATTTTCTGATTTTTTCTTCCCTCTTTCTTTCCCCCTTTTTAATAACTTTTTACCTCGTTAAAAATAATTCCAAAAGTAAAGTGAAGCTTTTTTAAATACAATTTTTTTTTAAATAAAACGTTTTATTCCAAAATTATTAACAACCAGATTTTCACTGTATTTTCAATGTCGTAGTTTTAGTTTTGCCATGTTATACAGTAATATAGAGTAATAATTTGTAATAAACATTCACTGGTCTATTCTTATATTGAGCACCGTTTTAAATTAATATTTTGAACGTTTCAATTATTTTCTTAATTTTTATTCATTTGGATATATATATATATATGTGTGTGTGTGTGTGTGTGTGTGTGTGTGTGTGCATGTTTGTGTGCGTATGTATGTATGTATGTGTGTATGTGTTTATTTATGTATGTAAGAGTCTGTGATACAAAATTTCCAACTAATTAATTATAATTTGCTACTCTTATTAGTTTACTAAGAAAATAAATATAGAAAATGCCTTAATGCTACATCATACATAGCAAGTTTCCACGCAGGTTCTTTCACTATTTAAACTTTCTTGACACACATTCTATTATCATACGTCTGGATATTTGAAAACAAAAATTAAGTAAACTTAAAGGAAAAGAAAAAGAAACATATAATCTGTTACACTATATAGTTCCCTGGTGATATAGGGTGTTAGCGGAAATACTTCCGATTTGATGCAATGACAAAAATGCAGACGCAGGGTTGGAATCCCATTTGCACTATCTTTTGATTCTTAGCTGATTAGACAGATTTCCTGCAGTAGGCTGCCGTTTTTGTCTACAGTAGACTGGCAGCCAGCCAAGGCCGTAGGAACCAGAAAGTGCCACTATTCAACCAATAACGAAATGATAGGGAGTTCAGTGAGATTCATAACCTTTCCAAGATTATTTACACGCAAGTGAATGCAACGAACACTTCTGCCATTCGAACTCGTAATATCTACACCCTATTTTAGCGGTCACCAAATCGTGGTTTTGGGGATTTCTTAAACAATCATTTTAGTAATCTTTTTTATTTCTGACGAATGGACATAAAGTCCATTCGTCAGAAGGTATCCACAATTTTGTCCTCATTTTATAAGTTGTTATTTTATATTAGGTTATAAATAATTTATGCACATTTTTATTGATGTAAGTTTGATATTTTTTCATTATAGCTGTATTTTTTAATATATCAGTGGGTATGTATGTGCATATTGGTACGTATGTATGTGCATGTCTATCACAGTTATCTGTATTTGTCAATGTACATATGCAAGTATATATTTATATTAGCATAAAACATTATAAAAATTCAGATTAAATTTGAGTTTCACGACATATATATATATATATATATATATATATATATATATATATATATATAAGTGATATGGTGAAACACACCTATTTCTCAGATAATGGACTCTCCCTCCTATATTAATAAGAGTTTAAAGGAAGTACATGGGAAGTTCATCGGAGTTCTTTAGACTTCTACTGGAGTTCAGTAGAACTACTAGGCAGTTGATATTAGCCGGCACTTAGCCGACTATTAGGGAGTCAGCTTTCAGTGGAAGATTACCAAGTTCCTAACTTTTTGCGTACGTTAAGTCGATTGGCAACCGACATAGCACGATTATAACTTTCAGAGCGAAAACTACTCCACAACATAATTAGCGACGAAGATCTACGAATTCACTCTGAAAAGTAAAGAAAAAATTGCCACAACAATAAGTACCTCCACTTTTCGGTATAAGTTTTTGATACCTAATTTTAGAATAAAATTTTCAAAATAAAAAACATTCTTGAAGATTTCATTTTAGATTTAATTAAAAGCTTAATGAGTAAATTTGTTATTTCTATTAAGTAAAAAATTATGGTGAATTTTGGATAAACATTATATAGATTGACAAGTCACATTTAATTTCGATCTGTTTTAGTTTTCTTAAAAGCGGCCATTTTTTTAATTTTATGAAATTTATAAACAAACAAAAATTCATCGGTTTTAAAAATACTTCAAATGATTTCTGACACTTTATTTTAGTAATATTAGAAAATTGAAAGCGAAATTAAGCTGATTTAAAAAAAATATTACTTATTTAAAAAGTAATTTACAATAAATTATTAAAAAAGTAATGTGCACAAATTATTAACGATTGGTCGTGTTTATCTGATCAAACGTTTCAAGGACTGTTGACTGATTAGGCGATGGCAGATTCTACGCATGAACAAAAACGACAATTTTCATAATTCTAAGTGCAGAAGAAACATCTTAAATTGTGTAACCTTTTCATAACAATGGCAGTTCCAGTCTACCATACATGAAAATAAGTTAAAAATAAAATGAATTAAAAATTATTTTAAAAAAGGGAAGCGTAACTACGTTTATTAATTTTGCAATTTTGGACTCGTAAATTTCGTTTCCACTTAATTACTATATCACATCCGAAAAGTATCCCCATACAGAACTTTACACTATTTTAAATTATTATAAATTATTATGAATAAAATGTAAAAAAGTGAAAAATGCCTGTAAAAATTCATTATTCATCATAAAAATTTTAATTTTTCACACAATAATGCATTTAATATTAGTTATTTATAAAACTAATTAAAAACTTTTCTAATTATGTAATTTCATAGTTTTATTGGATTCATTATTTTTTCAATTCAGTGCAAAAACTATATATATATATATATATATATATATATATATATATATATATAAGGCAATATGTTTGTGTGTGTGTCT